>JBBMOE010000008.1:6425634-6547643 GCA_037975065.1 Chaetodon trifasciatus
GAAAAGCAGGCTGGCCGTGAAAAGTACACAGTAAGAGGGCAATTATAGCTGATTATTACGGGGTGTCTCCGGCTGTGGTGATTATGGTCATTCGGTGGGAAGGCTCATGCCGTGCCAAAACCAGCTTGGACGCATTGCCAGGACTCAGATTAGTGTGTGCACATGCGTGTGCACATGAGTGACCAGCCGATAAACCTCTATTATCATTACAACACAATGGACAATCACAGCATATTGTCTAGTGCTAGGACCGACCAGTATGCTAGCCTGAGGACGGTGGCGCCCAGTGAGATGCTAGAACAAGAGCTGCATGTATTTAGCAAAGGGTCACTAACCATGTTATCGCTGTAGCGGTCCGGTCTGCCTCTTCTGTCACTGGTGACGAAAGAGTGTCATAGAGGGAAAGGGAGGGGAGGTTATGTGGGTGGGGGTGGAAAGAAAAGGAAAATGCTTAGAAAAAAAATGCTTGGCAACATTCCAAAGGAAATTTATGGTCTAGGTCAAACTGCACACACACGCTGAGCAAGATTACAGTATAAACACATTTCCTCTCAGCCATCTTCCCACACAGTCACAGGAACAGCTCTGACAGTGTTATAGTGAGAGAAGTGACAGGTGGTGGTGATGATGATCAGAGCCAAGGGCTGCTGCTTTCCCCCAAAAAACTCAAATTAAGGAATTAGCTGAAGAAATGTGTTTGGATTTATTTGGTAATCTTCATACATACATGCATCGATGTTACATGACTAACATCTGAGCATGTTGCATATGTCCTCCCAGCTCATCACATATTGGTGTCATGAGCGAGGATGACACAAAGGACGAAAATATCCGAATCATCCCATTGTGCCCTGACATTATATTTCTAGAAACAGTATCAGCCATATTTATATCAGTTTGACTTCTTTGAGTATTACCTGGACGTGGACAGCGAACACTAAACCAAGGCCAGGCCATGATCACATTGAAGAGAGCAAAATGGTTTTTCAACAACCCAAAGGATCCATTATTTTCTACTTTCAAAGGGCTGCATGAAACTAAAAAAAGAGAAAGCTAATGTAGAAGTCTGCCACAGTGCTGGATCCATGTGCAACTGTACATATTAGAAAAATGGCCTCTCTAATTACAAACCAGCTTGTTTTGCAGGGGACTCAAGTGACAATTGTCAGATTCACATCAGCACATGACCTTCATACACACCACCACAAACACATTCTCTCAACCTGGGAAATACTGGGAGAGAATGGCACATTGGATGGGTTATTAACACAGGAAAGAGGAGGTCATACAACATTACTGCACTACCTGACAAAGTGCCCCAAATACACTGAGTGCAAATGGGTGAATGGGAATCAGGGAAAGGGACTTGTGCAGTCTAGAGCAATACAAGTAAACAGACTGGCGAGCAAAAGATGTTTGTAAGGCAGTAGTTAGTATTGGGAGTTAAAGATGTGACAGGAGGGCAAAAGAGTGTTATTTTTCTCATGGGGGTGAGTGGATAACCAATCATATTCAAAAACTAAATAAGGTAGTAAAGCAGGGAAAAATGGGACATGTAGGAATACCTCAACACTTAAAACTTAATTTCAAGGCATCATGGCCAATCATTTGTCACATTTGTGAATGGAATTTAAGCTGAACACCTGTCAAGGTGCAAGTAAATGACTCATTCCTCACAAAGACCAAAGGGTAAAATGCTACTCTAGAGGAAGCAACACCCAGAGGTATCAATGAGGAATCTTTGTTTTAGTGAACTACCATTACAGAGAACTACCAACATCGGGGCAAGTGCAAGAAATATAAAATAAAAGTATCAGAATGTCGAAGTATCCCTGTTGAGATAAGTTAGAAGGTTTAGGCAAAGGTTTGGGGACAGAAACTTACTTTGACCTGTCATCTGAGCCACGGTACGAGTCATAGTAACGATCATCTCTGTGGGCAAGATGGAGATGGAGAAAAAGACACACAAACACACCCAGACATACATTGATGAGCACATAAAATTAATGGAATGACAACCATGAATACAAATGTTTCCAGAGGTGCACAGTGTGACACTGTATTACACACAGAAAACTGGACTCACTTTATCCTATGAATTAGACAATGTAAAGCAAGACTGGTGAATCTGTGAAAAGAATGCCCCTGAATGGAAAATAAGCATCTGAAGAGGGATTAAGCTTTGTACATGTGGATGCATCAAGAAAAATAAAACAAAAAACAAGTGCTCTAGAAGAGGAACTCTAGCACTGAACAGAGCGTAGTTGGTCTAAAATATCAAACACTTATAACTCAAGAGGTTAACAGGAGTAAAAAGACTCTCAACTTCAAACTGATGAGTGGGATCATGTGAGCACTTGGCTCTATAGCTTTCAGTAAAACAAAAAATATTTACAAGATTTCTCTATTAGGCATAGACAGCATGGCCACTGCTAAACATAAGCACCAACGATTTCAATTAAGTGGCCACGCCTTGTGACTGGACTCGCGTTTGTGCATGAGTGAAAGAAAAAGCAAAGCAGAAGAGCGACAGAAAATACACCATGCATCACTAAAGTTCATATCTTACCCTCCTCTGTGTTGGTGTCCCATGGGCATGTTGCGCACACGGCCACTCCCCCTGGAAACCCTACTTGGGTGGGGTGGGGGAGGACCTCGGCGAGGACTCATCTCATCGTAATCCCGGCGGGAAGGAGGCATGGGTCCCCGTACCCCTCTGCTAGAGGGCATTCGGTCAAACCCACGATCTCCACCACTGGACCTGCCCCCACGTATTGGGAACCCTCCCATAAGCCTGCGACCACCTCCCCTCTCCTCAAACATCACAGTGAAACCACCATATTCATATGTTTCATCGTAGAAGTTAGGGTCATAGGGCTGAGCACGGCCCTTAATGGGAGCCTAAAAGGGAGGACAGAGGGAGATAAACTGACCTGCCGAGGGACATTTGAAATGCATACTTTACAAGAATACTGAGTGTGCTGAGGATAAAGATGCATCTATAAGAAACAACACAATATTCCATATGTGTAACAAAATGTCTGGTCAGCTGCAGCATGACATGCTGTGGATATCTTTGTCCATTTGAGTGCCTTACACTAGACTGCATTTTAAATTTCGAACGAACAAGGTTTATTCAGTAAGAAAAATGATTCAATCAATTCAATAAGATGCAACTCAAATGACAAAAGCCCACTCAACCACTGTAAAAGATACTTACATCAGCGATGAGCTCCAGCATAGTCTTGATACACTCCACCACCCTCTCCGTTTTACCACCAACCAGCACCACCCGGTCCGTCGACTGAGGACAGCACTCCTGAAACAGCTTGATGCTGGTCTTTGTGTTCTGGAGGCACATGAGACACAGACACACATAAAGGGCACAAGAAAAGGGAAAGCTGCTTCATGATACAGCATCTGATTCTGCTGTAGAAAAAACAGACTTCAATCAGGTACAGTCAGTATTCCACCACATAACAGATGGAGCCAGAAAATATGACAGTTAAGAAATCAATTCAACAAACACAAATAATATAAACAATTAACACAGGAAAAAATGTATCCTGTCTGGGTACCTCTAGCTGGGTTAAAACCAGAGTGTATTCCTGCTACAACTGAAAAACTGGCAGCGACAGAAGGCTGTGTGAGAATGCATGCTGTATATTACTCACACCTTTCAGTCTGTAACCTGCTTTGCAACAGATTTAATTGCAAAAAGCTGATCTTCATCCCTTGTATCAACATACCTCACGGAGCTCCTTGATCTTGGCTCCCTTCACCCCAATGATGGAGCCAGCCAGGCTCTGGTGGATCAGCAGACGCAGCTCACAATCAAAATCCATGCCATTGTACTGCTGGTACTGAGGGAGATATTTATTATGTTAATACTATGATGCAATCTGTTTAGTTTTCTGAAAACTCAACCCTGCCTGACACTTATGTTTCCTCTAATTCTGGCAAAATCATCCACCAAGAAGGTACATAATGGCAAATTAATGCAGAGGCTACAAGAAAGACAGTTAACAAAATGTATTACCAAACTTCAGGTAATGGGTGGCATACACTCTAGGGGAGATAGAAAATCTATGAATCATTTTTAATCCCAGTTTGAAAGATTTTTCCCCACCAGTTAATTGCAGATGCGGGTACATTGTTTTCATTGCAAAATTATTTCGTTTACTCTGTTCAACTAGACTTGACACAAAGAGAAGGAAAACAAGTTCAAGTTCTCACCTCTTCCAGTGTTGGGATAATCTTCAGCAGGATTTCTCCAACTGTCTCGATGTCGGCACTGATGCTCAGGATGCTTCATATTTCACCCACCAATGACAAGGCAGAGCACAGCCACACAGAGAGGGTGGGGTTGGGGGGAGCCAACGAGGCATTCCGGGGGAGGGAACGACATTTCAAATCAGAGAATTCATGACATCCCATTTTTTGCCACAGAAAAACAGACTAACACAGCTAAATGAACTGTTGAGATCCAGTGTTTTCTAAACTTTTCATGATGATAATTCAACACTGTAAAAAAAGCTGGTACCCAAACAATGCAATGAAAAGAAAACAGTCTTTTGTTCAGAGAAAGCAAGAAAAGAGACAAAATAAAAAAAGGGACCCAAAGAAAAGTGACTGCATTTGGTGACCATTGAAGGGGCAAGACGGGAAGGGTGAAGCCTGAGGAGGATCTGGCAGGAATAAGCACCAATGGTGCCAGAGAGAACTCTAAAGTCCTAAAGCATAGTTTGGTGGATGCACACCACAAAGTCTTTGACTATAAAGAACCCAAAAAAGGTGCCCAACACAACTTTGAAAGATCAGGGAAGACGGAGAGAATGAATGAGTCCTCTCTTGTCTTTTTATCATTTGCACCCCAAACGCCCCATCTTAAAAATTTGGCTTGGACAGCAATCAATGCGTCACTTATACAATAAATTGTAAATTAAATTTTGTTGTCTGCATCCACCTACTGGCTTAATAAAATAAACACAATGACTTTATGAATCAAGACCACTTATGCACAGTTTGTACATGGAAGTAGAATGGTAGACAGCGGAAGAACAGTAACAGAGCAGATTGAACCATGGAAAATGGAAGTTTGCCACCACTGGAGTTGATGCTTTTTAGAGGATGGGAGAAGCAATTAACATAAAACCAAAGAATGCAGAGGTGAGTGGGACAGAGAGAAATTATCTGTACATTCAATAGCTCCAGCAGTCCATAACCAAATTCAGATGAAGCAGAAGACAGGAGGGAAAAAAAACACACGCACACACACACAGACAAACAACACTTGAGTCCTAGCTTGTCTTTAGAGTTTCAGAATGGATGGACAATCTGAGCATATCGGTATAATGAGGGATTCGCAAGGAAAGAATGGGATGGTGTGAGAAGCAGGTGAGCTTATGGAACTAATGGAAAAACAAGAACACCAGTATATCCACTCTGAGGGGGGAGGGAGGTGAAAACGCGAAAGATAAAGAGGATAGATAATCATCAATGAAAATTAAAGAAACAAAAAACACGGACATATTGCACAGATTATAGCAAAGATTTAAAAAAAGACAGTGGCAGATTGTGGACAAACCCTGACAACACCAGCCTAAATTTCAATGTTGACGTGACTTTAAAAATGGTATATAAACGATGTTGACATGGCTTTTACAGGTTCAACAGGCAGATTTGGACATGAACGCATTTAGGCATTTTGACTCAGGCTACAATACTGTGAGAACAGGTAGGTTAATATACAGTGACTTGACAGAGGCAGGATGACTATTTATTATTCATCTCTTCTTGTTTGTTTGACCTGTAGTCAGGCAGTGAGAGGGAGGAGCTTAGGGACATACCGCTCAGGCCCACTGCTGTCTGGGACTGACACACTGGCATTGTACTGGGCGTGGCATGGGCAGGGGCCAGGGCCATTCGAGCACAGATGTCAATCAAGTAAGGCGCCCATTTAGGGACAGGGCACGATTATGGACAGGGCCAACCAGGGTGTCAGGTGGGCGGGCGCAGGAGGGGCCATCCAGAACATGGGCAACAGAGGAGGAAGTGGGCAAAAAAGTCAACAGTAAAATAATAAACAAGGGAGAGGGAAGAGGAATACATTTTTAATATACAGGCTCTACACTGTTCAAACGTGACTTTAATTTGATTCTCTCAGAGATTGGTTTGTCAAAGAGAGAAAAGGAGAAAATGTAACATTGGAAAATGGGTAATGGCATATTAAGAAAATGAAGAGTTCAATGTCGGGGAATAGACCAGAGACAGTGAGAAAGAGGGGTAGAACATATTGTGGAGGGCTAGAAAAAAAGAGGCAATGACACTGGGTGAATTAGGAATTGGCCAGGTTGCCTTAACTCTTATTGAAAAAAAAATAAAAAATAAAAAAAAGCTAGCTGGCACTGCAGGCGACTTCATGAACACTGCTGTGTGCCCATAAATTTAAATTAACAAGAGCACCTGTGTTGCCACAACGGCACTGTTACGATAAATCATCAATATAGAGAAACAAATTGACTTGAAATTGGACTTTTGTGCCAAGGGCCAGTTTAGCTGAGGCAATCACATGATGTTCATGTGAGAAGAAAAAAGATAAAACCAACCCCAAAGGGTTCATAAGAAAATCTCACGAAGAGACGGTAACATCGCAGGCATCAGCTAACCACATCCCTTGCATACACAGAAGAAAACATTGCCAAATACCAAAATAAGTTTTTAATCTGTTTTCCAGGGTAAAAAGAACTGCTGTCCTATGGAGGAGGCTGGGTAAGTTCTTAGTGGCTGAACACCAGTGGAGGGAAAACTAAAGAATACAAAACAAAAAGTCTAAACCAAATAAAAATTCAGGGTGTATAAAATAGATGTACTCACGTCTGTACGAAGGGCTTTGATGTTTTTGCCACCCTTCCCAATTACAGCTCCTGCATTCTGACAAGACAGAGAACACTTTCAAAAACGAGAAACATAGATAAATGAGAAAATGTGAACTATGGTATCACAATTAACGACACAGAGCAAGAGAATATTATAGTCAATATCAGCAAAAGCACAATGATTGTATGAATCCCACTAATAAAGAGCACAAATTAATTATTCAAAAAGGCAGAGATGTGGTCAGGGCAACCAAACGAAAACCATGAAAAATAAGTGTGCGCAAAACAAAGATACGAACCATCACATAAGGGTTAGACATGAAATGTGAAATGAAAGGAGAGCTGATTTACTTTGCTCTGCAGGAGGATGCGAAGCTCAACCATCTCGTCTGAGTTCCTGGAGCGCTTGAATGATTTCTGCTCATCTGCATCCTCAGCAGGGCGCTTACCTGGCATAAGGAGATAAAAACACACTGACAACCCTACATACACACCCGTCCACAAAGGAAAATTTCTTAAAAAAAAAACAAACAAAAAAAAAAACACACAGAGCAGTGAAGTACAGACCCACAAAACCTTTATCTTTAAACACTGTTTCCATAGTATGTGCTAAATCTACACATAAAACGGTGTACAAAACCAGGAAAGAAAGGGTTTTTTAGTGCTTTTATACAAAACATGAACACAATTTTGGGAGAGTAAACAAGCGAATGGGGTTGGGTCCCTAACAATCACACACACAGCTTCAGACATTAACCTCTATCAACACCAATTTTCAAAATCAATGCTATGGTTGTCAGCAGACAAATACAAGGCTGCTACCACAAATCTGCCTTAGCTATCCTTTTATTATATAACATACAGACATTTATTCGGTGGATAAATTAGTTAAAAATTAGTGTTAATAAAGTAAAGCATTTTTACAAGACAACCAGCATGTAAAGAAGCAAAGCTTTATACCATTAGTCTCCGAGTTGCTGAATGAAGTCTCGTCTTGGTGGTCAATTTCTGTTTCCATGGTCTTCTGACAGCAGAAGAGATGTTGTGGGCACCTCGGTCCGGGGAACGGGCGGCAGCAGCAGCAGCGGCAGCGGCAGCAGGGTGAGAGAAGCAGAAAAGTGGTCCCTGTGATCTGTGGTAGTCTGTCAGCATTGTAAATGTGGGGGGAGAGACATATGAGAATTCAAGCTGCATGCTCGAGATCCAGTTATTCAACAAGCAGGGATGACATGACGACAAAAACCCAGAGAAAAACTGACAGAAAAACTGGCACTCACCGATATTTATTTCAGGGACAAGGGCGTGTTGATAGGCGGAACTAAAGAAGCAAGGACCAAACAGCTGCTGCGTCCTGTTGGGGAGGGAAAGGCTGGTTGAAGTACTGAAATCTAATATGAAAAAGGCTAAATAATAGCGAAGTTTGAAACGCATCATTTATGACCGCATATATTGTATTTCATCTAATTAATAGCGGTCAATACATATATACAGATGATCATTATCTGAAAGGACAGTTGATATTATAATGTTATCAGTTATCGCATCGTTATATTAACATGCGTGTTAGGGTCGAGAGGAAAGCATGTATTTTGAAATAGTGTGGAAAGAAGTGTGCGACTGCCACGGTCCTACAATGAAGAAAGTAGTTAATCAGCCAGTGATGAAGGAATGACGTTAATATGAATATTTACTGCAATCTTCATCTGCTCACAACACGACGGATTACCAATTTCATCGAATGTACTATTTATTAGCTGGTACCAGAAATTAAGTGGTTGAATTTTGACGCTGACTGACTAAATAGAAAGTGAGGTAACTTGGCTCCACTGAGGCTAACTTATCGATTGTTATCTAACGTTAAGCTAAATCGTTGACTGAGGTTAATGTTAGCTACCGGGGTAACGCTAGCTTACAGCCTGGAGGGAAATGCGTTAGCTACAGGCTTCGTCGTTTAGGTTTCGATTATTTAAATGTCAATCGTACTCTTTTCAAACACTTTATTAAGTTGCATACGAGGCAAGGCATCGTGATGTATCACTGATCTAACACGAATACCTTGATAAAACATTGCCAATCGTTCAATACAAAGAACAGCCCGAGTCACTCAGGCTAGCACCAAGCTAATTTCGCCATGTTGCCAGAATTTCGGTTGAGCACAACGGGAGCTAGCCAGGCCAGCTAATTAGGCAACGCTGCAATGGACACAAAATAAGCAACAAAGTGACTTCTAAAGACGCATTTCTTTTCATAGTACCTGTGCACTTTGACGGCATTAGGCTCAAGGTGGCGCAGAAAATATGAAAATACCGTGAAAACACAAACCTGTAGTGCAACACTTCACTCGCCCCCTTCCTTCTCTACCTAACTTGGAAACCTACCAGTTGAGATAATGTGTGTTGATTGGGTGATCTGTAAGCAAATCAAACAAGAGAGAGTTCTAATTGGCTAGAACGGACGTCAATCTAAAGAGCTGAGGCGTTCGCAGAGCGATACGATAAGCCCTCCTTCCGGATGTAGTTACATCCTGGATTCTGTGGATGTTCAAGTTTTTCCTGTTGATAAAGCGTGTTCTGGAAGGCTAATTCAATCTGTGCAAGCGTAATTGTTAAGTTTAAAAACTACTGTTGTATGTAAGAGCGTTTGTGGTCATGTTGTAAGGACACAAAGCTGAGGTACGGTAGCATCAACATTGCTCAATATATTGATACGTCAGATAATGATAACGCCAGAGCCAACTTTGGCGCTTTGGCTGCTTTCCACAACACATCGTAGACGAGGCTCCATGCTTCTCAGGTAACGCTTACACATAACACTTACTTTTTTAAGTTTGTATAATTCTGCCTGCATTTCTCACTCTCTCTCTCTCCTCCACTGTATCGAGACGTGACCATCTGCAGAGACACAGGGCTTATCCCTGCTGATATGACCACAGAAAAATAAACACATAAATTCCCCTATGTTCTCGTTTCACAATAGTCTAATCTCAGCTGTCGATAAATCACAAGATTTGTTGTCAAGTGGTCCATGAGAAACAAGACCAGACGACCCCTTAAGCCTTCAGGGACTGTAGGGTGCTGTGCTATGAATTCAATTAAATGTCACATTTGAACCACTACTTTCATACTAAGCCTGCAACAGAGTGAACTGTGTTGAACTGTTGATTTTAAAACAGTTTTACTGATATATCAGTGCATTATGATTGTGAATGAGAGCTATTTAGAAATTAAACCATACTTTATGAAATGTATTTTCAGTTGTGTAATCCAGAGTAGAGTCATTACTGCATTGTTTGCCTTTATGTAACAGCAGATAACACAAAGGAGGCCTAAGTCAATTACACACAAAGGAGAAGGATGGCCCCTGAAATCCAGGCAGTGGTACGTGCTACCCAAGCCTGGCTGCAGTCCTCTTGGCACGTCCAGGTGCCCTTTGCCTGGCTGGAGGCCTGTGTGGAGTGGCTGCAGGAAGAGGCAGGAGGAGCAGGTCGTCTGTCACAGCAACAAACCAACCAGCAGGTAGGCGGGATGTCTGACTGTCTAACTGTGCAGCTGAATGCAAAGTCAGCACCTGCCAGAGTTTGCTCAGCTGTCACAGAGATGGCTCATTTTCTACCACATTAAAGGGTTAATTAGGATCCGATCCGATTACTCTTTTTATTTGAGTGTGGTGTCTTTGAGCAGAGCGATATAACATCTGTTTCAGGTTAAACAAATGGATCTTACTCTTTAACAAATCGGCGTGTGTCTGTAGGGGTCATTTCCAGAATGTTGTCAGATACTTAGAATAAAAATCTGAGCCGGTCAGTGGCAAAAACAAGCACTTCTAGTGGACAGACGCATTTGCCCCCAGTAATTACGTTGCAGCCTATCTTGCAGCTCTCAGCTGAGGCATACCTACCAGTCATTTAGACTCCAAAATATGTAAAAAACAGGGACCACATTTCAAAATACCAGAATTACCCTTTAAGTATTGAATTTAAATCACACCATTACAGCTGGTCATACATGGAGTGGGGAGGATGATTACTCCTGTTTCAAGATGGTCTCTGACATTAGATGTGAATGCCTTGATCTTTGGCCATCCACTGAATCCTGGTTGGTGAACTTTGACCCCTTCCCACTTGATGCTGTGACTGTTTTTGGTCTGGTATCAGTCTCTTGTCCAAGCTCCTTGCTGTTTCTACTATATAGTGTCTCCCCAGCTGTCAGACCTGAAACAATTACTCGATTAGTCAACAAAAACTTCATCTTTATCAAGAAAAAATGTCAAATATATGCTGACTTTACATTGATGAGGATTTGCTGCTTTTTCCTGTTTTAAATCATTTAAAAAGAAAAAATATCTTTGATTTTAGTCTTACAAAATAAGACATTTGCAGATTTTCTTTGATATATTATGGAATAAACAATTAATTAGACCTATGATCAACAGATTGGCCAATGAGGAAAATAATGGTTACTTGCAGTGGTACAGCTGTTGTATTTGGTCTCATGCACTGCTCGACTCGGTGGGGTGAATCTGTTTTCAGGGTGAGCCCCTCTGAAGGGACTAACCTACATTAAACGGAATAATCTCCTTCACACAAAAGTGGACAGTTGAGGACTGAAAGAACACCTTCTTATTTGACAAATCCTGGTTTCTGTTGCAACATGCAGATAGTAAGACAGAACCTTTGTGTAAGCAGCATGAATCCAGCCAAGTGTCACCTGTCCCACCTGGTAGTGGTGTCGTGTTTCCCTGCATCATTTGTGTGCCACAGTTTACCTAAGAATTGTTGCTGACCTGCTGTGTCCCTCCAAGGCCAATTTCTTTTTTATTCTAATACATAGTTGAGTAGGATAATACTTTTCTTCTCAACATAGGTAAAATCTCCTGATGGTTCCAGGAAAATGACGGGTCATTCTAGCGGTCCACACGGTCATACTGCTGAGTCACTATGCCTCAACATCCCTGTGACGCCATGTCACAAAATATGAAATATGAAAATATAGTCAAATAAATTCAAATGCAGAGTGTCATAAAATAGGTCTAACAGTAGGAAATCCTTCATTGCATGATGTGAAATTGCAGGCGCTGGACCAGTGGCTGTTGACAGACCTGCGGGATCTCGACTACCCTGTTCTCCCTGAGGGCCTCGCTCAGGCCCAGAAGACTGAACTCAGCGGCACCTTCTGCGTCCAGGTACTGCCTTGTTGATCATATATTTCATGTTATGTATATTTCACCTTGTGTATTGTGAGATTTTATGTTATGGACAATGCCCACTGATCAGGAGAAAATGATAAATAAGCCAGAGTTGCCCCTGAAGGCGAATTTTGGTTGGTCATGTAAACAGCAAACAGCATGCAGAGGACAATATATGCATATATATACAGCAGAACAATGGTAAGAAAGAAGTGAAAATGACAAAAATCACATGCAACAACACCCATGAGCAAAGTCATGTAACAGTGAAAATACTCCTCTTTGAGCAAATCAATTATCACAATGTTTCTGTTGCTTTAGAGACAAAATCACACAGAAAACAAACTAAAGGTTGTTGTGCACTTCAAGGATCATTAGAGAATAGTTTTCCTGAAGATGAAAAATGGAAAACCTGAAACAGCAATTCAATGTTAGTAGGCTCCACATGATAATGGGAGCCAAAAGATGAAGATTACACATCCAAAGGTCCCACTCTGCTCTAGGTTGACTCATACATGGACATCAGTCAGCCTGCGTATGGTCAGCTGCAGAAGTTCAAGGGCACAGACTGTGCGAACGACGAGGTGTCTGCGGTCACACAGGCCACCCAGAGGCCCTGGGAAACCAGGCCAACCCGCATGCTACTATTACAGGTCAGAGGAATTTATTCAATAAAAGCGATATATGTATAAAAAATCTCTCCTTGATTTTGAGGTTTTGCTTCTGAAATGAACCAATTATTAGAACTTTTAATTTGTGTTTGTGTTTTTAGAACTGGTGGCTTTTGCATCAACACGCAGACATCGTGAATGTGTCTTTGCTCTTGCAGACATTTTTTCCTATCATTTATTCTCTCACAACAAACAACAGTAAAATAGCTTGTAGCACTTCACAGCTTAGAGATCTGGACGCTGGACGCCACACTTTAAGGACGGAGCTCGATTATTATTTTTGTTAATAAAAAACTTTGTGAAACTATGTGCCAGCACTTTTTTTTGGCATTACACACAAAGTAGTCTCGACTGCAGTGCAGTTGACATTATAAATACAGTGTCACACTGTTTACCAGTGTGTACAATTAGACTCAATCAACTGTCCAAACCAAATCTGCGACAGGGATTTATCTTTGTGGTTGGGTAACAAAGACTTCTGCCTCTCTTCCTAACTGAATCAGAGTGGACAGGTACAATCAGTGACAGCATATGAAAGATTAAATTGCTGGGATATAAGGCGCAGACTGTAATTTTCACCTTAAGTATTACACTTGTCACTGCTCTATGGTTTCTCAAGAATAGTGCTGGTGTTGCTTAGAAACGATGCAATGGCTTTTTTTTTTTGGGCTTTTTTTTTTTTCTGTTTCTCCTTCGGAACAAGTCATGTGATGCAAAGACCCATGGCAGTTAAGAATGCATTAGAATCAGAGTAAGACAGCAGTTATGTTCAATCCAGGCGAGCCAACATATATGTATAAAAAAAAACTAAAAAACAACTGCTTCCATATTCACTAAGTTTAAGTATAAACCAGCTGGAAAGTTTTGGGAAGAGTTACTTACATATACGACAGTACAGCTTTATATGTTCTACTTTTAGGATTCCTTAAAGAAGATTAGAGAAAAGCTTAGGGCAGCAATAACTTTCTTTTGTAATATTTAGAGAAAGTAAATCTAATCTTTTCACAATCATTTCCCTGTTCAGTCAAATACACCGTCTCTGTTGTCCAGGTGACAGATGGAGTCCAGAGCTTGGAGGCCATGGAGTATCAATCCATCCCTGCGTTCAGCACAGCTCTCAGGTAAAAAATTGATCTGCCAAACACTTAACTGCACTGTGCTGTCTTTTGCTGCTGCCGGCGTAAAAAGAAGAACCATGACTTTCTACAATTTATTCATTTCTGTTGGGTTTTTTTTATTCTCTCCAGCATCCAGTGTCTGTCCTTTTAAACCAAGAATGCGGCTTACTTAGATTTTGGGTGGAGTAATCATGAAAACAAATATAAAACTTAAAATTCCTGCTATGTCACTGCCATCTTCTCATGAATTACGATAGCACGATTGATTTTCCTTGTACCATATTGTTGTAAAAATGAAACTGTATGATTAAATGGGATTGTTGACCCTTGTACCACTCAGGCCTGGAGTGAAGCTGCAGTTGCACGGGCAGATGGTTTGCAGACTTGGAGTGCTTTTGTTGAGGCCGTCCAACATCAAGGTCCTGGGTGGTGAGGTGGAGGACCTGGTGGACAGGAATAACCAGGTAAACTGTTAGTTTCTGTTTGTCTAAAGGAGATTTAAACCAATGCATGTTTATGTTTTGTGTGATCCAGATCCAGTGGTATATTTCTATATGGCTCTAATAGGGCAGGGTGCTATGTCGAACGCTGGGACTTCCTGAGGAGGAGCAGCAGCAGCAGCAGCAGCAGCAGGAGGAGGAGGGGGAGGAGGCCCCACTGGCACCACAACAAGGTAAATTCATGAGACCTTGTGTATCTTTAATAGGAGAGCATTTGCTACAAAGTAGGGCTCCACCAAATCACTCAAAAATGAGCAGGGCTTTTTTTTCCTGTCTCTGTTCTTCGTAACCTTTAGCATCTGTATGAGACACGCCTTTTAGCCAACTCCCTAAATTGATCTTTTCTTAAATTCAACCAAATAGTTTTGGTGCCTAAACCGAACCAATCTGCGAGCGTTTCACACCAGTATCCATGTGTCGGGCTGGGATGAGAATGTGTGGGTTTAAAGCTGGTATTTCTGCACAGTTACATGTAAAGATGAGGCTACATTAATATTATTAGTATTATACTATTTATAAAATTAGATTTCAGTGGCTATGTAGAATTGTTTCAGACTCATGGGATCCACTTTCCAATAACTCCAGAGTGTAAAATCCAAAAGTCAAAATGTTGTTGTTGCTTCAAAATTTAAAAGGATGCTTTAAATTGCATGTTTTATTCTTTATGTCATTTGAGTTGACTGGCGAGTCAATCTATCACATTTCTACGCTTAAATCATCTAATGCCTCATTTTTTTGTTTTCTCTTTAGCTAATCAAGACGTGGACGACCTGGAGCTGGATGACTCAGAGTTGTTGGCCAGTCTGGAGGTGCAGGAGGGGGCAGAAGGGGTTCAGGTCAGGCCTGTTCGAGACAGCGGCTATGGGACACTCAGCGAGACCTCCACTCAGTCCTCCAGAAGCCTCTCTGTCAGGAGCCTGGTCTCCACAGCCTCATCCAGGTGGGTGATAATGTGTTGACATTTTGATGCTGGAACTCTTCAATTTTAGCAGAAATATAACCTGACATTTTGAATTTCAGTGTAATGTTTGTCTTCAGAAACTGCTTCAGGAGCAGTTAACACTTTGATTCTGCGGTCTGTTGACGACCCTCTTTCATTCAGTGGTTTCGTGCTGTGTTGCTGCTGGAGTTTTTACTTCTTCGCAGAATAATCCTACCGTTGAGAAAATGTTCTGACACAAGCTGTAAAATTACAAATTTGGCTTATTAGCACTCACCATTACCTCTGACACACGAGCCACTGTTCTACACTGTTAACCAGTCTGAAACTGCATTAGCTCAGTCCAGCATCATTGTCTTGCAGAATTGAAGCCTTTGGCCGCTCCCTTAGAAGCAATGGAGGTGGTTCAGCTCAAGGTCATCACCATGCTAACGAACAAGAGGATTCTGACCTGTTTGACCCTTTTCCTTCTGATCACATGATTCAGCAAGAGATCCCAGATCATAACATGGCAGACGAAGACTTCCCTGACGAAGACTTTGATGATCTTCCCCTGGATGAGTTGGACGCTGTGATGTTTCAAGAAAGTACAAATGTCACTGACAGCAGCCACAGAAGGACGCCGCAGAACAACAACAGGACAACAGGAGATCCTAACAGAGCAACAAGACCTCAAACTGCACAGTTTGAGCAGCACACTTGGAGCAGTCCTGGGTCAAGGCTTGGTTCTAGCAGCTCCAGATCCACCATGGAGAAGAGAGACTACACAGGCTGTACGAGAGGAGCTACAGGGCAGTTAGCAGCAGCAGCCTCCTCAGCCTTCTCTTCCCCAGCTGCTTCAGAGCCAACACAAGAGCAAGAATTTATTACTAATGTTGAGAGTGATTTCATGGATGAAGACATGGACTGTCAACAAGAACCTAGGGGAGACAGAGAGAGCACTACCAACAAGAGAGACACTTCAGGCTCTGGTTGTAGACTTGGCAGCGACTTATCAAGAAGTGTAACACCTCAGGGGCAAAGTTACACCTCAAGCACTGCAAAATCTGATAGACTGTCTGTTAAAAAAGATCCACAGAGTCACTGCTCAGTGCCCAGTCTCACCCTGAACTCTCCACCTTTTACATATTTGTGCCTGCTTGAAGACGGGATGTCCACACCACACCCCCACACCACAGAGATCCGTGTCAAAGCTTTCATCGTGACTCTCTTGGGGAAGCTGAGCAGCAGCAATGGTCTTTGGCGTGTCTGCGGCACAATATCTGACGGAACTGGTTACCTGGACGTGGAGCTGTCCAATGAGGTTCTGACGGGCCTGCTGGGCTTCTCAGTGGCGGAGAAGGGGGCTCTGAAGCGTGACCCAGCCCGGAGAGGTGAGCTGGAGACTGGGATGAGGAGATGTCAGGAAGAGCTGGTGGACATGTGCTGTGTTATGACCATCGCAGTTGAACCAGAGCGCAGGAAAGCTGTGGTGACCAAGGCAGAACCCATCAATGAGAAAGTATTTCAGGAGCTGGAGCAGAGGGTGAGAGACAGGCGAAAATAAACATAGAGGAGAGGTTTAGAGGAAATGGGCGATAATGAGACAATTACAGGCAGCAGGCAAGTATATTGCACTTTAGCAGAGATGAAAAATTGGCAACAAAACAGAGACAAAGATAACATCACGCATCAGCATTGCCTTAAACATTTTCTGTCATGCAATGAAACTAAGGTATTTTTTAGGATTGCTGATCAACCGGCCCCTCTGCTTCACATTTGGAGAGCAGAATGTGTGAGCCGGATGTCTGATGATCAGCAAGCAGTGTCTGGAAATGCATCCCATCTGCTATATGTGAATGTGGCATTCTGTCATTTGTCATCAGAGGATTTCATTCATCTATTCTCCCAAGCAAAGTAAACAGATTGAAGATGGAAAAATGTGCCTGTCCTTAATTGCATGTAATGTTTAAAACTATGTGTAGAGAAGATTGAAGCATGCGAGATGTGAGAAGGGAATTGGGGGAGTGGAGTTCGTATTCTGATTGTTATAATGAATTGCCAGCCTTTGCATTCATTCAGTACATCCATTACGTTTGACTGAAAAATGATTGAATGTCCAAGGGCAGCGTGGGTCTTTAATAAACTCCCCCAGAGGAGAATGAGAGGAAAGGAAGTTGAAAGAGAGGCCATGAGCTTCAGTTATTTGTGTTCATTATACGGTAGAGCCTCATCTATGTTTTTGTCTTTGATGAATTAATATACTGCACAATTGATGCTTTGTATCTACAGTATATTGAAATAAAATTGTTCTGAAGGTTTCATATTTTTTCTCACGCATTGACCAATAAAACATGTGTGAAGTAAGAGCTCGCTGCTAATTCTACCTTTTTATTTCTTCCTTCAATTTAGAATTGTATTCCTCAAGATTAGATGAATAACTGGGCAAACTGCGCCGCTGCACTGGTGCACCATGTTTCATTTTGTTTGTCATACTTTTATTAAATGGATTATGCACTTCTTAAGCACACATAATGGTAATTAAAAGTAGGCTTGCAGTATTATCTGGTATTGTAGCTTTGTAGAGGTGTTGGAAATCTCTCTTTAAGATGAAACATCTCAGCAATTTGCACAACACAAACTAATTTGTGCCTTGTCTGCCTTCATACAGTATAATTAGTGTCTCATACTTCAGCGTCTTCATTGAAAAAATGAGTAAAACACAGGCTAATAACGGTACCAAAGGAAATGTATCTTTGCACGTATGCATGCTTACATTTGTGTGTTCACTCGGGAAGGCACATGCATGTATGTTAATGGTTTATGCCACTGTGTGCACTTCCATTCAGGTAGCTTGTCTCAGATCATTAAGGGCTAATCAGGTTGAATGTCTAAATCAGGACCCTGCTATGCATGTCGATAGCCTGTTATGTGCTAATGAGGCTGGATATGATGGAGGGGAGGGGGAGGTGGGAGAAGCAACCCATAGGGAGATACAAGTGGAATAAATATTGGGTGATAGACTAGATGAAACAACGGGAGTGCTGTCTCAGTAGGTGCGGAGGGGATGCTGCAGTCAAACCTCGTTATATACAGTGCAGACTGAATGTATTTCACTGATAATTAGGCTGACAGGCGGCTGTATGTTGAGTAGCTGTGTACAAAATTATATGACAATACATTTCCTAAATGTGTTGATATTGTCATTTCATGTTCAACAAGCTCAAGGACAGCCAGTAAATGCACCTTGAGGTGATATTTTGTCAAAGGTTTTAGTTTTCATCATCATTTGAGGGGACGTTAGAATTACTACACAACTGTCAGATAAAGTAATATATTCCATCATAGTGTACATTTATGCAGGTACCGCAGTACAGTTTTGAAAATATTTCAATGTCTTTCTGCTTTTTACTTCATCTATATTCCAGAGGCATGTATTTTCCTTTGATTTCTGCATTTATTTGGCAGCTTTATTTACTAATTGTTTTGCAGATTTTACATTAAAACATATGAGCTCATCAAATATGTTTTTTTTTTCAACATTCAATAGTATATAAAGTAGTTAAATGTAACCCCACCACAAACATATGTAACATCAAAATACTGCTTAAATGTTAGGTAATGAAAATAATATATATACACATACCACTGAAAGGGGCTTTTTTTATATTCTATTTGAATTTTAATACTTTTGATACTTTGAACGAGTACTTTTGTTTTAGGCTTTTAGTTCCAGACATTAAATTAATGAGACGAAACTGGGCAGGGGACAAATACAGTGCAGAGGACACAAAAACAAATACTTTGTGCAGGAATTCTTTTCTAAGAGATCTCATATGAATTTACGACCTTCATCATTTCCTAATAAATGTATTACATGTGCATGGCAGGTCTGCGGTTCACTGAAAGGCTAGAGCGCACAGTCTTGCAAGGAAATTACAATTTTTGAGTCTTTAAAAGTTTATCATGCAGCGGCACATGATAAATGACATTTCAGAAGCAGCATGAGAAAGTGCTCAACTGCCCTAATAGCTTTCCATTTGCAATATTATTTCCTTGATATTAGTCTTCCACTTTTGTCTCAGTCCGGGAAGGCAGCAGGAGAAAAAAATGCACATTTTCTATTCCCACGTGAGTTTGGATGTACCTTTCCAAATTGCAGATAGCAGGTCAGTGGAGGAGACTGAGACAGGAGGGACAGGGCACACATACGGGAGAGAACACTGTGCTAATTTCTCTAATGCTCATATACAGCTGCACTGTACCTCTTTGGTCATTATAAATATCAATGTAAAAAGTACATGAGCAGTCCTAATACCCCTCCTGCTGCAGCAGCTGTAATTTTCTTTGCCCTATTACATTTAGTAATGAAAAATCCACTTAGACAGCTCAACCTCTCTTTTAGGCCTCCATCAAAATGAGCAAATGGTTTCTCTTCATGGCAAAAACATACCTCTTTACATGCATTGTGTGTGTGCATGTGTGTGTGCGCACGTGTGTGTGCCTGCCTGCTGAGGCTTGAGAATGTGAATCATTAAAGTAAAAGAAAATTATGAGGAACTTGGACTTCGGAAAAAGTGAAGTACCTTCCTACTTTGTTTTGCCTCATCTGGATAGATGGATGAACGGATGAATGGATGGATGGATAAATTTTGTGGTTTGAAAAAAGAATGAATAGAGGACCCATTTTGTGCTCATATCAAAGTTTTCAGGTGGTCACTGACAGGGTTTTGGGTACCTTATATTAAAACCCATTAAAACAATAATGTGTCAACATAGAAATTTATGATGAAATAAGAAATATTTTTAGTATTATTTGAATATGTTGATTGAATTTTCTAATATTACCTACATTAACTCCAGCCAACAGCCGCCCCCCACACACATACGCCATGTTGTAGGGGAAAAGACAAATAAAGATACACATCAATGGGATTTTATTTTTTTTTCCAGTTTTATAGCAGAAATGTTTGATAGCTCCTCAGTGCTGGAGGAAGTCCAATATAGTCAAAGCAACAGTGTAGAAATACAGTACAAGTGAAAGTCCTGCATTCAGAATAATATATTATATTACTGGATTATAATTATTGATGCATTGCTGAGTGATCAGCATTTTAATGTTACAGATGGTGAAGACGAGGGTAATTTTAAATTATGCTGGCAGGTTGCTTGATCAATAACAATACAATATAATTTGATTTTTGGTTATACTTAGAAGTAATAATCTGAATGTGCAATGCAATACGCCACTAAAGCTGTCAAATAAATGCAGTCGAGTAAAAAAATTCAGTTTTTTATACTGAAATACACTGGAGCTGCACTTTCAACTACAGTACTTAAATGCAGAACTTGAGTAAATGTAACTAGTTACTTTCCGCCACTGCAGATCTTATGAAACCTTCTGGTCCATCAAACAGTAACATGCTTGCATTTGAGCCATCACACCCTCCAGCCAGCCTTTATGAGATGTAATGTATGAGACGGTGCTGCAGTCTTTTTCCATTTGAGGAGAATCAGTCGTTGAGTGAGCAGCGTCAGGAAGGCCACAGCTACAGCTTGGTTAGCTTTGATCTTTAAGTCCTGGGGTACTATCCTGAATATGGCGATCAAAGGGTTAGGATCAGTAAAGTTGCTGTATATATTTTGCTTGTTGCAATCATTCCTGCTGCTCATACTGACCGTTAAAAGATCTCATCCTCATGTGCTTTCATGTAAAAAGTAAAATGCTGTGTCAAATTGAGTGGACATCTTCCAAAGTCACATCCTTTTTAGAATGATGTTCCCTCTTTGTGCTTCTCTGGACCATGTTTCTTAGCTGAGCTGCAGCAGAGTTCATAGCAACACAAAGGGAATTTTGTACTAAAAAAAAGTAACTTTGGAAAACATCCACTTGATACTTGGACGGCTGAAGCTCTGTGGAATAGATATGATGGAAAATTCAGAAATGAAGCAGTTCGACAGAATTCACGTGAAGTAAAATATGAAAGGGCCGTGATGATTTTGAAGATGTAACCTTGCAATTAAGGAGAAACAATTAATCCAGTCTTTGACCTCCTCCTGATGACTCAGGTGAATGATGGTTAACTAGACTTAATGGGAAAGCCTATTAAAGCTCAGTGAGGCAACTCTGAAAGAGTTCAGGCAAACGATTGACAGGCCCACAATACAGCTGGCCTCTCTCTACAGCCTGCTCTCATACTACCAAGTCATTACGACCATTTGAATAGAGCAGGATGCACTTGAGAAGCAGGACTTAAAAGAAAGGAAAGCAAAGGTACCATATAAAGAGACGAGTGAGTGATTTTGCTGTGACAAGGAAGAGAATGGACCGCTCCCCCCACTTGTCCTTTCTTTCTCCACAGAGACGAGGAAGCCTGACAAGCTGGCCATTAGGAAGGTAATTTGACAAGCTGTGCAGAGTGCTTTCGCTGCGCCCTTACACCTCTTGAACATCATGAAGCCTTGTTCTGTACCCCTAGTTAATATTAAGAGAATACGCAGGCTGGAAAAGACTACAGACAAACAGGCCAATGACAGCCAGCGTGTCATGGTCAACGTGGCTTTGAACTTTAAGTCAGTCAATCAGTCGTCAGCCAGATGTTCAGGGTTTGCACACTGGCATTGAATTCCTGTTATGTTTTATTCATTAAGGAGATTACTGCAGTTGATCTTTTGGTGATCTGGTCACATTTTCAGTCGTATATGTCGTTAGAGCGTTAATATACGAGTGTGCGCACCTGTTTGCGTGTGTGTGAGTTAATGCCTTTAATTCATGAGGCAGGATATGAAATGAAAGGTCACCATCAGGAAACCATCGGGACAAGAAGGGAATTAGGGGGAAATGAGATCCACAAGAAGAGATTAGGAGGTATACAGGTTAAAGAGAGATTGAAGGCGAAAATATTCTGACCGAGGAGCTTTTTTTTTTTACAGAAAAAACCTGCAAAACTGTTAAGTTTTAGCTTGTCTCTCATACCGTTTGGACTGGCCGAGAAGTAAAGGTGGCAGTGACAGACCTCTCATCAACGTCAATTCAAATGACAACCATCTGAGGATTGTTCCACAGACACACACACACACACACACACACACACACACACACACACAAACACACACAGATTAAAAGGCTGTTTGGTAACTGCCTGTGTTGTTGCCGTAGTGAATGGCATACAGGAAAAAAGCCTCCTGTTGTCTTGGAGAAAAGACAGTATTCACCGCTGAAGGCTGTAGGCATACACAACCCACCATCCAGCCTTTGCTCCTCTGTTATTCTGTTGTTATTCTCTGCTTTTATCTCCTACAGTGTCTTTTTCTCTCACTTGTCCTTCTTATGTCTCTTTTTACAGGCTCTATTCTGGTTCCTTTGCTCTCTCCCCCTGTCAAGTCTCACTTTTAGTCGATCAAAACTGATGTTCTGTACATTTTCAGCCATTCTTGCTCCACACTGCTTCAATTATGAAAAACATCTAATTTTAAAGTCATTTTTAGACAGAATTACACTCTTTTTGACATGAAGAAAGGATTTCGTTTTAGCATTATATCTGTAAGCACTTTACTGTGTTTTGTTGTTGTATTTTAAAATATTAAAAAGGCTTGTTGCACCCTGCCACCACATTATTATCTGTGTAGGAAGTGAATGATTCATATCCACCATGATAGCAAACAGCAGATTCAAATCACCCAAAAATAACGTTGTCCAATTATACTCAGGTGATTTGTTCTTTGCTGTTCTCTCATGTTATTCCCCACATGTTGCACCACCGTTTCCTCACATGCAGTTTCTGAGAATGTAAATTAATAACTGTGATGAAGCTTGGCTCAGATGTATCATTTACCAAAATTGCATTATTTGATCTAATGTGTGTACTTTAAGAAACATGTATCTTATCATGTTGTTTCTTCTGAAGACCTGTTGGTGTCTTCCTTTACATTCTCCTTATTTAATGTATTTCATTAACTTTCATTTTCATAATTTTCTCAGTCACTCATTAGTGTTGAAAAACATGTTGACTATATGCAACCTTTATTTCATATTAAGTTTTTTCCCGTGTGTTTTGCGCAGAACCAGGTGACGGTTTCGCAGTGAAGCCATGTTTTCATGATCACAGCTTGGTATCATAATCATCCACACAAGATGTGTGTCCATGGCTGCAGTTTTGCATACATCACTGCTAAAACATGGAGTTAATAGCAAACCTTATTCCTTTATCACCTTTCAGCATCATTAGAAGTGGCAGCTGCAGTGTTGTTTTTATACTGGAAGGTCAACCTGCCAGACGCTGTGGACAAACAAGTGGATTTCTGATGCTTGTTTAGTCACAGTTTCATCAAATCACCCTCAACTCAAGAATATCTTTTCCTTCTTGTTAGTTTATTTGGATGTTTGAGCTTTACTGTGCAGAATGATGTATGTGCAGAGTCTGATACCATGAAAGATGTTTTCAAATTCATCTCGTGAAAGGGGAAATTCTCTCTGTGTTCACCTTAACTCTGAGTTTAAGGGCACCCCAGGCAATTGACTGAGGTGCATACCATTTAACTGCAATATCAGATTGGTGCTTCACTGTCACGTATCCTAAAAAACCCAACAGGAAACCATCAGTGCACACTGAGAATGGACTTTTCAGTGAGGTAGGAGGCATCCTATGTCCAGTCAAACATTTGAACTGAAAAATATTACATATTCATTAATTGATGTTTTAATGAGGGAGAAGAAGAAGATGTAATTTCAAGTTTCAAGTTTCATTTATTTAAGCTTGACAGTGCAGGGTAGAGCAGCACATACACACATTTCAGTGAATCCCGAAATGTGTCAAAAATAACAGCGAAAGCATGGAATTAAGAGCATAGACCCTGAAATAAATAGGTCATTTATGAAGCAGTTTCGGAGCGTGAGGAATAAAGGAGACTACGTGTCGTTTGGTTCAACTCGTGGGCACAACGTATTCCCAGTGCGAACGAAGTGAGTGAGTGGGTGTTGAGACTGCAGGCAGGGAAGTGTCCAGGGAGGATGAACTGTCCTTGAGTCTGTTGGTGAGGGTGCACAGGGCGGCCTCATCACGCCTTTCACTCAGTGATGGAGGAGACGAAGACAGACGGCTGATGATCCTGCAGCATCATTTTTGTACCCTTTTGTCTGCCCACCCCAAACTGGGCCAGCATGCTGAAGGACTGGATGCAGTCACTTTGCTGCAGTTGTAACTGGGAGCAGAAACTCAAAGCCAGGCTGAATATGTTGACCCATTTATACCAACACAAAATAAAGATTTTCTCAGGGCACGGCTTTGTTGTTAAAGGGGTGTTGTTGCTATGCCAATATGTTTCTATTTTTTTGTGAGTGACATGAAAATGTGAGAAACCCTGGGTGCCAGATTGAAAAAGTGTTTTCCACACTGGTCTCTCCAGCTCTTTTCTTAGACTGTGGGCTCATTCTTTGGCAACAGTAGGGTGCTAATGCTGTCTTTTTTGTGAGTATGTCGCACACAGTCTCACTCCCAACTTGTCACACACAGTATGGACGCTTGGTCAAGACCCCTTTGTGTCACTTTTTAAGGTGCTTCTCAATGTGCAGGGTAGTCTGATAGATGTTTATGGACAACCTGTTTCATCCCAAATGCATCATATAACCAAGTATATAGAGCAAGAAAGGTCCACTGATTGAGGAGACTGGAGTCATTGGAGGAGTCAATCACAGGACTTTCACCAAGAAAGACTGGGGTTTGTGTTCTGTGTCAAACCAAAAGTGAAGGTTGATTTCTTTTATAAGTCATGTCATATAATGTGACGTAACGTAGCGTAACGTAACGTAACGTAACGTAACGTAACGTATGTAACTTATTGTTTGTACGTAATGTATAGAACCAATGTACGCATTTTAAGCCAAGCTATGATCTTTCCTTAAACCAAACCAACTAGTTTTTGGTGTCTAAAACGAAGCAAAACACAACCATTTAACAATATTAACCATGTTTATTATTGTTAGCAGCAAACTTTATATTGAAAGTGTAGCTGGATGATGAAAACCAGATGTTGTATTGGGTATCCCGTACCTTAAAAAGTGATGCTAAGGGATCCTGAACAAGCGTCCATACGTGACGAGTTGGGAGCGAAGAGAAGTTGGTACAACTTGTCTTCATCTTAGTTTTTATTTTCAGTTTCTTATCAGGTATAAAACCTGAACGGGGTAATGGGTGCATAATGTTTGTATTTACTGTAAGTAGTTAGATTCTCTCTCTCTCTCTCTCTCTCTCTCTGTCTCTCTCTCTCTCTCTCACACACACACACACACACACACACACACACACACACACACACACAGTTAAATAAGCTATAGCACTTGGGGAAGAGCGGGGTTATGTTGCCTGCGGAGGGAAAATTATACAAACAATCAAAATTAGTCATTCATTTATGCACACTCACACACATGAGAAACAAGTCTTGGATGTCTATGGGGACATTATCAAGTCTTATTAATGGACCTGATCAGAAATGGTCCAGCAGGCTGCTAACTGCTGCTCGTCCATTAGAATGCATTATCACACTCTTGCAAATGTCTTGCTCTGTAACCATATTTGTTTTTCTGTTGACGCCAATGCTGCCTAATTGTACTTTATTGAATTCAACATAATGTTGAAAAATTTTAATCTTGCATCTAGTGGATAATTTATTCAATTTTAACATTAAGAGTGGTGGTTAGGTAAATTATTTTTCTTGGTTGCAGTTTTTCTTAAGGTTTCGAGACACGTGTTCAGTCTCTGTTTGCACAAGCATGGACAAGAATGAAACATCAGCACTGTCTGCTCTCATAAATGAATAGTCTGTCTTTTGGGTTTGCAATTCTCTAATTAGCTATTGTAAACAGATGTAACATTGCAGTCTGTATGTATATTCATTTGCAGTCCTTTTATCTTCTTGCAGCCCCTTAAAATCACCTCCCCACCCTCATGTTGAAGCCTTCTGCTTTCAAGCTACTCAATTCAATCATCTGTTGCTGAAGAAAACTGAGATGCCTCTCACTCTGAAATCCAATTTGAAGAGCCTAAATACAACAGTGGATGGGGGAAAAAGAGAGAAGAGGAGAATGAGGAGGGGGAGGGAGGAAATTATGAGGCGATATAACAAGGATGGACAGAAGGGGTAGAGGGTGCATACAAAGCTGAGAGGAGGCTGAGGGAGAAAGGAGAGCTGTTTGCTGAAGGGAGAGGACCAGGGTTTGTGGGAAGCAAGAGGAAGCCAAAGAGAAGCCTTAACTGTGGCATGAATATACTTATGTATCACCATCATCATCATCATCATCAATTTCAATGTTGTCAATTTGAGCTGCAGTTCTTGTATGAAATGTGTTACTGTATATAAGTGATGCCTTGACTGGTTGTTTAGAAGAAAATGGATGCTAAAAAACATGAAGCAGAACTCACATACTTTAAATTTCAACCCCAAATTTATTTTAGTGGACAGTGTTTTGATCCTAGAGCACTACATCTTAGATCAAACCCATAGACTCCAGATAGACGTGTTGAAGGGCTAAGCTGGTGAACCCAGGTGCAGACACAGAGACGGGCAGCTAAGCCAGGCAGAGAGACCAGGAAGGATCCCGGAAGAATCTGAGCAGAGGTCTGAGACAGGAGAGCGGAGCTGATGAGACGAAGGAGTTGGAGACAGAGGCTGCAGCAGAGCGGACAGGATCAGTCAATGTCAAGGGGCAAAGAGCAAATACACAGTAGAAAGGCTAGAAATGCAGAAGGACAGAGCAGGTTCTAAGATCTAGCAGGGTGAATGTGGCAGAGCTGAGTCTCCGTAGGCGTCTTGATTACAGGATAGGATGCAGCAGAAGAGGCTCTGCTCAGGCTCCAGCACACCTGTCTCCACTCAGGTAATCATACACCACACAGACACACAGGGAGACAGAGAGAGGCTCCGAGGGAGACAGGGGGTTACTGCAGAGCAGACTGTTTACAGAGGCAGATGTAACAGTACCACAACCCCCTGCGTTCGACCAGGCTTGTCCACGAGTGCAGTGAAGAACTCATGGCTGAGGGAGGGATCCGTAATTTGCGGGGTACCCAGCAGTGCTCCTCTGGTCTGTTTCAGGAAACATGGAAAGTGGGGTGAATTGTGAGAAACTGGAAGTTTCAGACATGCAGCAGAGGAATTGATGATAAAGGACCAATGAGCCCAGGACATAGTTTCCTAGATTCCACTTTCAGGGGGAGGAAGAGAAGCCAGACCTTTTGGCCACAGGAACAAGCCAGGGCGTTCTTCCAAGAGGTACAGATAACCCTGGACATTAAGAACTGCAACCTCTGCATCCTGAAAAGGTGACATACCCAAAGAGGCCTTGACAAGGGTGTTGTTGGCATGTTCAACCCAGGGAAGCTGGGGACTCCTGGAGGGTGTGTGAGGCCTGGCGCTGAGGTGAAGTGGAGCTTCAGCTCCAGAATTGCTGACTCTGCTTCTTAGGTCCAACATGAGGGACAAGGGGGAGGTGAGGGCTGCCAGATGGTTGTAGATTCTAGGCTCTAGGGGCACATGTAACAAGAGGTCTAAAATAAACTATTGTAGGCTGACAAAGTCTTATACTGTAGTATAGTTTCCCATGATTTCTGGTTGAATTAAGACTTTTTTTAATTGAAAAACACAGTTGACCTAACAACTGCATCCACTCCAGCAGCCTTTTGGAAAAATGTAATCATCACAGCACGTTTTCCTGGGAAATTCAGCAAAGACTCACCCAGCAACATAAACTCTGAGCACAGTGCAGGGCACAGATGCTGCGGTTTCCTAATGTGGCAGAGCTCAGTACTTCTGCTAAATCATCAGTCAGGCACAGCACTGTCTCACTGGACAAATGAAAACAACTGACGATGTCCTCACTGCTGTATATTTCCAACAGGTTACTGCGGTGTCTAAAAACTCTTCCCCTTGTCATTACTTGTTCCAAAACATTGTTAACGAGTCACAAAGTGCCACTGTTCAGCAGGTAACTGATTATTACCATGGAAACAACAGTTCGGAGTTAGGGGGTTGGTGGCTAACTTTTTAGACTCAAAATAAGTGTGTCTTGATTTTTGTGAAACAATCTAACTTAGACATCTAAATGCAAATTTAAGAGTAGCCACTACAGGTCACACCAACGTGCCGACAGGCTCCATGATGACAACCATTCAATGAGCCACAGGTGAGCAGAACATCTCCAAATAACTCACAATTCAGTTACTCAATAAACATTCAGTGAGAATACAATTATACATCAAATGTATTAAAAATATCCAGTATACAATACTGTACATGACAAAAAAAGTAAGACCAGAAAATCTTCACTCATACACATCGTATGTTATCATTAACGTGCACAGGCAAATGTCTGTCGTGACTATGGAAAGCTACTGACAAGAAGCTACACCAAAATAAACCATGTTATATTATTTTGTCAGTCAGTCAGCAGATGTTACTCTTTTCATTGAAACTGATTTAGCCTTGCACCCACTTACTATTCACTCCTTACCTTTGTTCAATTATTTACTAGATAGATATTTAATAGATTAATAGATTACAATTTTTTATCATTTAAGAGACAACAGGAAATGATGATAATCATTTTACACTCAAGTGTTTATTCTATAGATTCACAGTTTTTTTTTTCTCAACGTCAGACACTCAACAACCTGCATCTTCCCACACACAAATGTTTTAGTAATGCAGGAGTTTCTTCCCTTTTGGTGTTCTCTTTCATACTGCATTCAGCCTAGTACTTTGTATACAAATCTAAACATATCTGATTAAAAAACTAGTTTAAATGTATCTATAAAAATCTTAGTACAGGACATGCATTTCCTCTCCTGACACACACTGGGATGTGATGTGTATTTGCTGCTTTCTGTCTTCATACATGCACCCTCCCACTCATCATGCTCTTTTACTGATATCATTTTCAGCTTCAAGGTTGTTTCAGTTCAACTAGTTTTCCTTTATGTCTCATTGAGGTTTGTGTTTCCGTTGCCATGCAGACTCACTCATTTTCATTTATTTCTCCTTTTCCTTTTTAAGATTTTCTTACACACAATTGTCTTTCTTATTCAATCTTATTATTATCATTATTAGTATTAGAATTTCTACAGAAGGCAAACATAAACTGGTGTGCCTAAAATACAGTGGTCTTGTGACATTTTTAAAGCTTTCTTAATTTGAACCAAGCCAGTATTAGTTCTCTATGAAGTAATAAATGTTAATTTACTGGAACTAATTATCAGGACTGCAAGTGTCAGCTGCACTGACATATTCAGAGAAGAAGCCTGATTTACTGCTATAGAAAAGCAATATGCATGTAATATCTCTTCTTTTGTCGGGGGAGACAGTGCTGACCACCTGTTTGTTGCTATCTCAGTAGTAAATTCTTGTTCTTTTATTCTTTTTCTTAAGTAGCTGACCACCATCTACCATAGGCTTATAGAACATGTTATAGTTTAAGTAGCGACTACGTTTTATGTATCTGTTCTTCTTAGTTTTTAGCAAACAAATAGGAACATAAATAAACAAATAACACTGTTTTTGAGCAGAAAAAAACCTAATCTTTCAGAGTAGCATTCTTCTTCACTGAACCTCATTTTTCATTTTTACATTGAAATATCTGTGTGCATATATGTTACCTGGTTGTTCAGATTGCTCTCTGTGCAGCTCACATTTAGATGATGATTCCAGGCTGATCCAAAGAACTCTGCATTGGCCCTTGAGACAGGCACGATGCACAGTTTAGCTTACAGCCAAGAGGCATGCCCTCGTCGCAAGAAGGTCCTAATGCATCCTCAAGGGCCCTCCACCAGCTCTCTGCTGCCTCGGTCGCCATGGAGATTTGTCTAATTCAGCGAACGATAGGGTTAAATAAGTACACATCCAGAGAAGCATGAACAACAGCAAAACATGTAAACACTTGTTGGATGGCTGGAACAACGGACGGCATGAAATAGGGGGACTAGACATGGTGCTTTGATATGCTTTTAAAACTCACATCTTTCCCCTCCTCCACTTAAAAAAAGCTATCTTTTCGGAGCTGTATGTGGAGGGACACTAAATGGGATCTGAATTGATGGAAAGATGGACAGAAGGGCTGGTGGAGGGATGGTGTGAATGTAAAGCCTGAATAGAATTAAAAAATTAAACAGCACTTGATATTCTTCAGGGCCCTGAGGCCATTAGGGGAGCAGCATGCTCACTAAATTAGAGTAATGAGGAGTTTGGTACCCAGCTAGCTACATGAAAAAAGGACAGGAGGAAGGAGGGGAGTGTTGGATCAAGACAGAAACACACGATTCTTTGAATGAGAGGGAGAGGGAGTGAAAAATCACCAGATTTCAATCACAAATAATCTAATTGCCTCTATAGGTTCAGGAACAGTCCTCTGATGAGTTTGTGTGCAGAATACATTTGAAACACTCAGCTTTTCGAAGGCACAGGGGGGTAAACAGAGCAGGGAGAGGTGGGAGTGGGGTGTCAATGATAAGAGAAAGAAGGAAGCGAGAGATGGAAAGAAAGAGAGAGAGAAATGTGAATCACACGCTGCTGCTCTGATCCCAGCATGTGTTCATCTCTGTCCCAGCCAGACCCCCCGCCAGGCCTCCAGGGAATTCATCTGTGTGCGTGTGACTGACAGAGAAAGAGGGTGTGCATTGGTCAGCAAGTGTATGCGCGCCTGTGTGTTTTCATGCGCACTTGCGTGTGCACGTGTGTCTGTGTGAGCTCTCCCAGCAGGGGGGGAAGCACATGGGATGAAGGGCACATGTGGCTAAACACACATTTAGTCATGAAACAGTTGCTTGGCGGAGGTTTTTCTCAGAACCTGCCACAAACGTGTGTTGTCGAAGGCACTATTTGTCAGAACAAACAGCAAAGAAGAAACACTCTTGACGCCTGGATCTCCAACACTCCTGAATGCAACTTGATTTAAACCATTTTCATTTCTGCTCGGCCCCAGAAAAGATGGTCTTTAAAGTCCTGGCAGGTAGAAAGACTTTGCGCCAAGCTAATTCAAAGAAGAGCTGTTCAAGAAAAACAACATGCAGGATCAGATAACTGATGGGGCCCACCTAATTTTAACGATTCACAGATTCTCCTTTTTATCACAATATCATTATCTGTTTAATGAGTTCACAAAACACTAACATCTCATTCACATTCTCTGAAGAGTAGTAAAAAGATGGCTAACGATCACACAAATAACGTCGTCCTAGCTTGCTCATTTGCCTTCTGTGCATATACAGACATTCATTACACAGCATGTTTCAGTCAGTTCTTAATCACATTATATTGATTAGTTATTTAACAGGACTTAAAAGAATAGCCTGACATTTTGGAAAATATGATTATTTGCTTTCTTCACCAGAGTTAGATGAGGAGATTGACACCACTCTCATGTCTGTATGTTAGATATGAAGCTACAGAAAGCAGCCGCTTAGCTTAGCACAAAGACTGAAAACAGGGGAAAACTGCTAGCCTGGCTCTGTCCAAAGGAAACAGACCTACCACCACCTCTAAAGCTCACTAATTAACATGTTGTGTCTCATCTCTAAAATCTGTTTAAAAACCGACATGTAAAACAACAATTTGCTACACTTTGGGGACTCCTAAACAGAGCCAGGCTAGCTGTTTTCCCTGTTTCCAGTCTTTATGCTAAGCTACGCTAACTTGGCAGTAATTTCCCACTGAATGTTCAGACATGACATTAGTATCTATCTTTGCATTTAGCTCTCAGAAAAAATAGCAAATAAACATATTTTCCAAAGTCTATTTGTTGATATTTGTTAATTTTTTTATTTTGAATTGCATTCCAGATCCAACAGTGTAAGTTACCATTTGCTACTCAGCATGGGTCGGTGGAAAGCTGTGAGTTCTATAGTGGAGATAAAAGCAGAGACGGTAACTCGAACATCTCGAGTATCAGCCTGACCAATAATCAAACATATGAATAAATAAACGGATGCTATTTCTGGAGTTTGCATGTTGTCCTTTAATTTGTTAGTTTCTCTGACTGGAGGCAAGCAGGGTAGGTGAAGTATAAATTGTCCGTAGGTGTGAATTGAGAGTGTGAATGTGTAAGTCTTGATAGGTGGCGTATCCAAAGTGTTCACCTCCAGCCGAACATGTGCAGATAGACCCCAGGATGGAAGGTGTGGAACCTGGTGCTCCATAGCGTTGGATAATAAATGTATAAAACATATTCACTGGTGGAATGTACATTTACTCAAGTACTGTTATCAGCTTTTCTTGTCTCTGCTATAGTTCAGAGGGAAATATTTCACTGTTTACTTCATTACATTAGCTGACAGCTTTAATCACTGTTACTTTAGGAGTTACGCTTTAGCAGTTGAAAAGTTTATTAATCAATTGGTCGATCTGTCTTGATAATTATCTTTTTTCACAAAAAACCCCCCCCAAACATTTCAGGGTTCCAGCGTCTCAAATGTGAGCAGTTGCTACTTTTTCTTTGAATTATTTAAATAATTTTAATTTATTTTCAGTAATTTTGAGGTTTTGCTGTTGGTCAGGCAGACCAGCATTGTGAAGATGTCACTCTGGGCTCTGGATGATTGTGACAGCATTTTTCCTTGTTTTCTGAATAAACCAAACAATCAATAGAATAATCAAGAAAATAACCAGCAGATTAATCCATAATGACAAATTAACTGCAGTCCTTCCACTTTTGATACTTAAAAATCATTCATTTTCCCGACAAACATTTACTTCAGTAACATTTTCATATCAGGAGTTAATGGAGTGTCATTAAGGAAAGGATCTGAATACTTCGTCCTCTTCTGATCTTATTAGAGCCTCTCATTTTTTGATCAGTGTTGTGAACAAACTCCTAAACAAAAAGCTAGACATCACAGATCATAGAAGTTTTTGCCTGGATTTTACAGTAATTCTGTTTGTTTTTTAGATTATTTGTCCAGCGAATCAAGAGAAAATGGATGGAGGAAACAGCAGTTTTCTGGTGTGCAGATGCAGAGACGACACGGTACAGGAAGGTTTTATAGAGTTCACTTGATTGAAAACAAAATAATTATACTGTGATCTCTATTTGCCTTTGTTTCATTCATTTTATTTATTTATTTATTTTTTACATTTTTCATTTGCTTAATTTAAACAGGCAATGCATGTTAATTAACAGTGACATCTAAAAAAAACTGTCACAGGACTGTTTCAACTTTAACTAATATGCATTTCCTTCAAAGCCATATAATGTTGTTTTATTATGCCTTCACTGTCCTATGTTTTATGATTTTTTTCATACATTAGCCCATGTGAATATCAAATTCAGGGGGACATAAAAAGGACAAATACGCTCCAAGATGATCAGAGGTTGTGTATAGTGTAGTGGATTTAAAATGAAGCACTTTTAAAATATAACCTCTGTATATGTTTCTGTATAAATTATGCTAATTGGACTAACATGATCACCTCTTTTGTGGATAATTTTCTGATGAGAAACATGCCTCTCCACTGTTTACCACAATTAACGTCGCAGAACGTCCATTCGTCTGCACACATTTGTCAGGGATTCTCCTATTTAATTTCTCACTCGGCACCGAGACACGTCCATGTAATTATGTGTCAACGAGCAATTAAAGCATCAATTAAAGTTTGTTAAGCAGGGAGCATATCATGAAGGACAGTGATTAGGTGCAACAGTCACATAAATGTTTGTGTTACTTGATAAGATTGCCAATAAGGTCGTAATCTATCTATCTATCTATCTATCTATCTATCTATCTATCTATCTATCTATCTATCTATCTATCTATCTATCTATCTATCTATTCACATCTGCTGATTGTGTAACTTCCTTTCTCCATCTTCAGCTCTCCTTCAGCCTCCCAATCCTTTTTTCATGCTCTTACCAGCTCTGTCTTTTCTAATCATTCTTCTAAGTGCTTCTGTGAATCCTTCCAAACTCCAGTTTCAATCAATCTGTTTTTCTACCGTTCCTCAATCCACCTCCATATGCATCCTTCATCCCAGCAGCCTCCCTCCCTCTGTTCCTCTTCCTTTGTGTGCTCTTTGGAGTGCTGCTGGATGACAACTCCATCTCCATCATTCAGTTTCTCTCTCCTCCTCTTCATCCCCCTCTCCTTCGCCTGGAGTGGTGCTACATGACAATCCAATATCCACCAGTCTCAGCCCACTAATACTCACCCTCTTCTTCTCTGTTTTTTCTACATCGCTGTGTTTCTCACTTTTACTCCACCTGTCTCTTTACTTCCATCTTCACATCTACGTCTGTGCTGCTGCAGTAAAAGCAACATTAAGGTGTGATAACAAATGATTTCACAATCAGTATGTAGCCCCACTGGTACATGTTTAAATTTGAATTTTGGTGAAAACTTTTAAATGAAATTATTTTTTTTTATTAGATCTTCCCACAATGTACCCAAAAGACAAAGAAGAAGAAGAAAGAAATACATAAGAAGGCGAAGGAGTAAGCAGAGGAATTTCAAACATTTGCAGACTTCAGATCAGATCTTTAATTTGTTTTCTTTAAGGTGTTTTCTGATAATTATTCCAACATAGAAAAATTTAAGTGTAAAAATTACATATATCTCAGGATACATGTGTGAGCTTTTTTCCCAGAATAAAATATTGGTGTGAACGTCATTCATCCAGTTTGATCATTTGCTTTTTTTTCTCTTATGGCTCAGCAGCAGATATTTGCTTTTTCTAGCAATTTAACATTTTTTAAAAGAAGAGCACGTTCAGTGCAACTCACATCCACCGTCATGTTCAGCCAAGTGATTTTAATGCCAGGTATTTCTTTATTTTTATGCAGCTATTATTGATTTGGATATTTAAAAGGGATAACACACATCACCGTAAATGCGTCAGTGTTGGACAAACAGCTGATTTTCACCTTCATTCCAACAAAAATAAAACAGATCATTTGTCACCAGCGTTTCTTCACAGTAAACACAGTCCAGCTTCATTAGGCAAGGTGTGCATGAGAAAGTGCATTATGAAAGGTGCATTTTCAGATTTCATAGTCTCACACACAGAATGTCTCCTTCTTATAAAGACTGTTTTCATGCATTAGCCAAAAAGAGAATATATAGAATTCAAAAGACCCCTTGTTTGGAGCAGCACCACTTAATGAAAAAAAAGCAATAGATTTTATCAAATATCAAAAAAGACAACCTGAAAAAATGTTATGTCCTGTAGTTTGTGTTTTCCAAACTTTTTAGTTCTTCAGTGTCTCTCACGCAGAGACACTGAAATCACCCCGACTCCTCAGCAATCCCAGATACATGATGTTTGCTTTCCACTCCTCAGCAAACAGCTCTGTGCTTTAAAGTTTTATGGATGTCGCTGACAAAAATGAGCATACTGTCATTTCTTTTTTCTTTTTTTTTTCTTTTCTATGGGGGACACATGGTAACACAGAGCCTAAAAATGTCCTATGTGACAGCATCTGATGGCTGAGTCTAATGTTCCCTCTCTGTGGGTGTGTGAAATTCACACATGTGAACACACCTCCTGCCCGCCGAGAAGGGAGCCATCTGACCTTTAGCTTCTGGCGGATTTAATGAAGAGACTGTCATTTGCCATCTCTGTGACTGCATGCTCGTCTCACACATGCAGATGTTGACACCCTTGATACCCTCCTTTTTGTCTGGTGGGCGGTCTGAGAGTATAATTTCTGTCAGTATTAATGAGATAGTTACTTGGACAATTGGTCTAACAGCAAAACCGCTATGACTGACTGGTCTCTGGTGGCCTGATGAATCTGACATGCAATCTGTGTTGCCGAATGGGAAAAGGAAGACACCAGTGACATCCAGTGGACAGGAAACACACTGCTTTTCCTTGTTACTGTAACACTTGGTCCATTCAGGCAAGGCAGAGAAAGGTGAGGTGTAGTTTTTGACGTGTCTATCAAATACATAGTGACAGATGTTCTCTGGGTTTTCTTTCTCTTTTGTGTTAGAAATTGTTCTCATGCGTCTCTTTGTCATGTGGTGTTAAAACCGTCGCGGCCATAGTCTATGACATCCTTTAGAGGAAAGGACAGCTGCAGGCAGATGGGAAACACAGAAATACATACTGTTCATACAGCATAAACATATAAAAGATAATGAGAGAACACAAATTAGCTGCTGAAATTATTATCAAGCATTGAATGTTCATGTCCAGGAGGCTTTCCACTCGTAAATAAAGGTCTTCATATTTTAAAAAGCAATGGTGCAAGAAGTACTTCAATCTTTACTGAAGTGGTAACACCACAGTGTAGAAATACTCTGTTACAGTAAAAGTCATGGATGAAAATGTTTAATTAAGAGAAAGTTCAGATTTTTTGATATCAGCAAGTATCAATTTAAGTAAAACTGCTCATAATGCAGAATTACCTGTTTCAGAATAATATTAATTATATTGTTCAATTATAGTTATTGATGGATTAATGTGTTTATCACTTTAATGTTGCAGCTGGTAAAAGGGGTGAAACTCAGTTGTGGAAATATCTCAGGTATTAGATTATCAATTAAGATATTATGTGAATTTCATATTACTTTACATTAAGCTCAGATATAATTATGTTGCGTGCGATTATCTGAGCGCTTGTATGGACATATCAACAAAGAAGAAGTTGTACATGTTCATGTCTCACACAGAACCTTACAGATATATGCAATATATAGCTGTATGGCCATATGTACACATACATTCATGCCTTTACATTGATGCAAATGTATATTTAAAATACAAAATAAGTAAATCTTAAAACATTTAAATTCTATCAGGGGAGCATCACCACACATGGAGCTGTTTACTGACTTCAGGTACTTAGATTACATTTCAGATCTTTTTTTATATAAATTTTTAATTTCTCATTCATTCCTTAACTTTTTCCAATTTGTCTTAACTTCCTCTTGCTTTTATGAACTGCATGACTTATACTGTGTTCCCTTACATTCTCTGTTTATCTGCTCGTGTGTTGACGTGTCTGATCATTGTTGTCTCACTGGTGTTTCCTCTATTCCTTCACTTTTTCTCATGAATGCAAATAATAATTGGTACACACATGCACATATGCACACATTAATAGGACATGATGATTTTTTGGTGCACAACTTTATTGAAAAAGCATTATAACAGGAGTATATTGTACATTAGAGATTAAAAAAAGAAAGGTTCACAGTGATTCAAAGCACCAAGCTGCAGTTGAAGTGTGTAGGAGGTGAGAGTGTGCAGCAGTGTTGCAGACTGCTCTGATTGAATCCTTCTGCAATCGTCATGTTCCACGGCTCATACACCATCACACTGCAAATAAAACACACACACACACACACACACACACACACACACACACACACACACACACACACACACACACACACACACACACAGACTGAATCACAGTATCTCTCCTCTCCATCAGCTGTATGCAGCGACGCTGATGTATTTATAACTACGCAGAATCTAAATACACAGCAAATATGTGAGAACTGGGAAACAGTAATTCCACAGGTACAAACAGCGGCTAAGCCTCAACTTGCTACAGTAGCACACAGGTACAAACACACACACACACATACACACCTGTTATATAGCTGTGTGCAGCAGGTGACCAGTTGAGAGCTGATGGTCACGTTGGTGTTGCTGAACTGTGAGCTCAGTAAATGTGGGCACTGAAGATCAGGGATGTACAGCATGCCTAGACCCCCCCAGAGATCATATCGTTATAGAAAATACAAAAACATGTGAGTGACAGAATATACTGTTGATTTTATTACTTTATTACTTATGTCACTTTAACATTGCTCTAAGCACAATTTTAACGTGTGTTTAAATATAAAATAGAGCTAATGGACGTAGAAAATGTGAAAACTGAAACTTGAAAATTGGAATTAGTGTATTTCATATTAATATTGTTTACTTTAAACATTTTTGAATATCTAAAAATGTACATTATTTGCAATATATTGTAATTATTTCTACTTAAAATATGAAAACGTACATTATACCTATAGAATTAAAGTAGTTAAATGGTAAACAACAGAATGACAATTTATTAAAACATGTAAAAATCTATATATTTTCATATTCTGTAACAACAGTATAATATTTACAGTCAAGGCTATCTATGGTCAGTATGTTTTGTAACATGTTATTGATGGAAAATAATAATGAATTTCTCTAAATATTTTCATATACACTATGGTAACACTACACAATACAGTGACAAACTAATGAGTAGATACCAGCGAAAGAGTAAAGAACAAATCACGACCAAACTGCGAATAATCAGCCTTCAAACTGTTACTGAAGAACTCTTAATCAAAGTGTTTAGTCGAATAGTTACTTGCGAAGAGAGCTTGATGCCGTTACTGAACCCCTCTGCCTAATGAATCAAATGAATGAAAATAATGAGAGAGGTCTAAAATAAAGTCTAAAAATAACATGTCAACAGTAGAGCAATAAGCTCACACAGGACAAGAACCAGAGGTCAGCTGCAATTAAGCACACCAGCATTCAATACTGTTGCTAGTTGGCTAACTATTGAACCTTGAAATCGGTTGGTTCAAACGTACTTAAGTACACGTCATATTTTGTTTTACAGGAAGAAAACATGATTGGATTTTGGTATAAGAATACAAAGAAAATGATTTTTTTTGGCATATTATCAAAGGAACGGTGTGTAGGATTTAGCAGCATGTAGCAGTGAGGTTGCAGATTGTAACCAACTGAATACATCTCGCCTCACCCTCCCTTTCTGAGCATGTAGGACAACTTATGGTGACCATGAAACCCATGAAAAACATAAAAGGCTGTTCAAGGCTACGCTCTCTCCCTGTAGATATTCAGAGCTCATTCTAAAGTAATGAAAACACAGTGAGGAGTCAGACAGACTCTCTTTATCTCCAGCATAAACTAAATACTGAAGTTCAGGTGCAGTTTTTGAACCAGCAGCAGCACATGACAGTCCTGCTTAACCTGAAAAATGTTGCTCAGAGACACAAAATAACCACAAAGTTTTACGACCATTACAAACAACACAGGCGCACTAGCCCATGTAGGAGGGTGGGGAGATGTTTTACTGTTCATATCTGAGTCCAGGGGCACATCTTCTCAAAATCTGTCCTTTTAATGGTGTCAAACCTGAATGAGATTTTAAATGCTGTCATGAAACCCACTGCTTTGAATGAGGGCTGACATTGCACAGTGCATAAAGTATGTGTATAAAGGACAAACAGAGGTAAAGACGAGTCACCTGCAATACAAGCTGTCATGAAACAAGTGACGCTGCCTGCAATCAGAGCTCTGAAGCCACAGCTGGAGATGTCAACTCGTCTCTCTGGAGCCATGGCCGCTGGAACAAGAACAACTATATGTTAAAAAACAAGAAATGCAAATGAAACTTTCAACATCACTTCATTATGTTCAGAAAACAAACAAAAGAAACTGCAACAATTCATTCAATATGCAGCATATGTACAATATACGATCAGGTCTTAAATCCAGAAAAATGTTAAGAATGTGTATTTGTGCAGCATTATCTTTAGCTTGTAAATGTATAATCAACACTGTTTTCAGTCCTTTAAAGAGTTGAGTAGAGTAGATTTTTTTTACTACAGAGATTTAATTTTAAAACACATTCATCAAGGACAAGCTAATCATTCGACTTGTCGCGGATCAAGGGATGTTCAACTTCTTCTGAATTGTTACACTGGAGTCTTTCTCTCAACACTGCCTTTCTTTGACAGATATTCTACAACTACAACTCTTGACCCCTCATTTCACCTCTCTTTGGTTTTTGTGTAGAAACCTGTTTTTACATCTTTTACATTCTTCTTGTGCCACCCTTCTTTTGACGTTTGCAAAAACACACACATTCACACTTGGCATGTGTTACTCGATATGCTGACAGTTATTATTATATGAGTGCATTCATTAAGTTTGGGAAATTTGCTGATATGTGTTTTTGAGGATTAGGGCTGGATATCTGAGTTTCCTTTTGTTTTCCAGGCTATGAGGCAGCCAGAGGCGAAATGAAATAGGCTTAACTTCTCATTCACCCACACAATGTAACTAGCTTAAATGTAACAGATGGATTCCTCACCACTTACTCCCACTCTTGCCAGCCAAAAAGTAAATAAATATATAAAAACAAAATAAAACTGACTTTCATCCTGCACATTTCTACAGTACGTGTGTGGTAGTGATTGTATCTAGTGCTTCTCATCCATTTGGGACAATTAAGTGCTGAATTTAAAGGATAACATCTTTACCCGATCACTTTTCACTACCAAACTTTTGCGACACATGACACCAACAAGCACATTTCTGCACTTTAATTTCCCTGTTTGTCTGTTTGGCGTTGCTGCTCAGCCTTGCTAACAGCTCACGAGGTGGCACTCACACAGCACTCCGACCGACATCCCCAGGGAAGCGAAGTTGGAAAATCCACACAAAGCGTAGGTTGCAATGGTTTCAGAGTGGACCTGAAAGAGCAAAATTCTTCACTGAAAAAATATCCAAACAGACTTTGACTGTGATGCTCGTCTTAAACTATCACTACATATGTAGTGTAGTGTTCTGTCATATCCAAGTATTATAAGTCATTTTTTACATTTTTCACCAAAGTTGACCTGTATCCCATTAGGAGCTGGCATCTCAGCAACACTCATTAATCCTCTCTGATGGCGCAGACACCAATTTAGTTTTATCAATGAAGACATGTACACACTGACTGCAGTGAAATACATACACTAAAATATACTAAATATTATTAGCATACTGAGTATACTAGTGTACTTGCATCCAGAGTATTAAACAGTGTACTTAAATTTTGCTAAATTGGGATAACTATTTTGTACTTATTGCAATTAAATATTATTTAAGTTGTGCAAAAGTCCATCTTAAGTTGTATTAAGCATACTTGACTGTGCTACAATGGGACTATTTTAAATGTACTTAATATACTGCAAAAATACTGATGTATGACATTTATTCCTCCAGGGCCAAATGCCATGTTTCATATTTTCAACAAAAGTGAGAATTTGTGTGTCTGGCCCGTGATTCGGATCCACTTCAAAATGTAAAGGGGTATTTCTTCCACCAATTTTCAAAAAATTGGGCCAGTAATTTGTCTGTAACTCTGCTGACAAACAGACAAACAAACAAGCCAAAAACTTAACCTCTTTGTTAGTGAGAATGACTATAGCAACAGAAAGGAGTGAGAAGACAAGATATGATGACTCACAGAAATATACTGCTTCACGTTGTCCACATATTCAGGCCCTCCTGCTTCCCGCCTTTTACTTAACTCTGCCAACTTCTGATAGGCCACAAACTCATTGAGAAATGTCTTTATGCCAATCAGCTCAGCGACGATGAAACTGTCCTCCCAGGAAATACCCATCATGAAGGAGAGGGGCATGAACACATAAGAGCAGATAAGCTAAACGAGAGACAAACCAAAGCAAAGGAAGAGTGAGCGCACATGCACAAATCAACGTGTGAATATATTTACAGTAAATGTACATTGGAGAGTTGATGTATTTGAGTGTTTGAGTGTCAGGTCACGAGCATAACTGAGAAGCTGAGCTGTGGATAGTCCAACATCCCGCCCAGCCAGGACAGAGCAGCATCGAAAAAGGCCAATAGTGCCAGGAAGGCAATGAGGTTGACAACAATGTTGGCGACTAAGCCCACGGCTGAAGATGCACCTTGGGATGCCGCCTCTAACATGTTTGTACTCTCTCTGAGGAGAAACAGGCAACATTTAAAACCCTCAAACATCTTATCAAAATAGAGCTGCGTCATCTGCATACTGGAGTTAATGACATTTGTTCATTTGAACAAATAAATGTGTTCTTTGGAGTCAGTGTGCAGGCTATACATTTTCCATCACAGTTCACATTGTCTGTATATGAAATTTTAATGTTTGATTATTCTGTCCTCTCCTACCCTTTGTCTAGTTTCAGGTCACGACTGGATGTTATGCTGGAGGTCTCCGTTTCAGGCCAGAACATCTTGGCGACGGCCAGGGAGGCTGGGGCGGACATCACTGAGGCCGTCAACAAGTGTGCTGCCTCAACCTCAGAGGAGAGGCACATAGAACAAGACATACATTTAGTGGTCAATCATTGACTTCCTGACTGAGCTGTTAAAGTCCTTTGTTTCCTCTCAGGTGAAGAGTCAAGGTCAGTCTAGAGTCTGTTAAATTCTGAAATTGATACTAAATGAAATGAGAAATTCTGTTCTTATTTCTGTAACTTTGGGATCTTACAAATGTGTTTCTATCTTAAGTTGCTCTGGTCATCATAAGAATTGTGTCACAAACACACCAAGTTAATTGTGGCTTGTTTAGGAATTCACACTCCACAGGCAAATCAATGGCATCCTCTACCTAGAGCATATCCTTGTACAACACTCACGCACTGTGTTTTATGTAATTGTAATGGAAAAAAATCACACATTTTTATGCAAATTCTGGCTGCAGGGTCAGAATTTCAGACACATGAGCAACGATTTTTTGAAACAACGCCTCTGACCAGTCTTAGTACTAGACTGCATTGGAGGAGATCTAGAGAAAAAATGTAAATTGAACTATGAACATGAACTTGATCATTTCAATCTGTATGAGCTGAACTTTGAGCAAGCTGCTGTGAAGTGTGAACACTGATTGTTGATGTCATCAAGCCACAAACTTTTATCTTTGGTATTTTCTTAATATTCAAACTTTACTGTGATAACCTCAATGATAAACCTTCCTCCCCTGCATCCGCCTCCTCACCCCAAAAGAGATGTAAGCTCCCAGAATGGTACCAGAGATGCTGGCAAACCCTCCTGTCATCACAGCATGGATCTCAGAGCGAGTTAGCCCACTGATGTAGGGACGAATCAAGAGAGGTGAGTCTGTCTGAAAGTGATAAGGACATGGAAAGGTTATCTGGGATGAGTGGATTTACAGATTGTTGTTATTCCTTTGTGTTTAAACTGTAGTTTACCTGTCCCAAAAATATATTTCCAGCTGCAGCCATTGATTCTGTTGGAGACGTTCCCATGGTAACCTCCATTATGAATCCAATCTGGGAAAAAAATAAAAGGAAAATAACTGAATTGTAGGAAGAAAATTAGAATTATATTAGAATAAATAACATTACCAGGATATAAAATAAACATATCGAGTCTTCAGCAGTCATTATTTGTCTTTTATTCCTTAAACTTTCTTATATGAAGGTTCTTTAAAAATAAATGACTTGAAATAATTGATTTGTCTTCACATATTTCTCCTGCATTTTATCCTCCCAACTCCTCACCTTACAAATGAGCCAGGGCATGAAGCCAATGTAGTAGAGGATGGAGATGACAGAGCTTAAAAATACCAATATAGGCATCACCTGGAGACAGATCACAATCATCATCATTATCATCATCATTACTCATACAATTATTATGTATGTTTATGTGGACAACAAATCAGTCCACAAATCTTGTATTGTATTTGCATTTGTATAATTTCTGGTAAACTGCATGTTTCCACCATTTCTCAGACTTTTACTTTCATTTTGGTGGGTATAGTTGGCTTTATGACCATATTTTTTGTGACATGACAGACAGCGATCAGAAACGTTTCCAGGTTTGATGTTTGCATGCTCAAACACAAAGCCTGGATAGTCCAGAAACCAGCTCACAACTGAGTGCTGATGTAGTCACACTCATATTTGTTCTTATTCTTATCACTGTTGCCATTTTACTGTGACCTCATTTCATACTGGTGTGTGTCATACCTTGAAGACAAAGAGGTGGTCTGTGTAGCTGTCACCAAACACAAACTTAGACCCAACATCTGTGAACGACAGGAAATTCTGTATGGAGGAGATTTTCAATAGTTAGCCTTGAAACAAATGATTTCATTTGTTGTCATAATGTGAATCTTCCATCATCTGCACTTTAAGAGTGAAGTAAAGATGCAGAAGGAATATTTGCTTGAATGTTTGAACTACAGTAACAGCTACAAAAACAAACAGTAGATTTTTATGCTGGACACAAGGAAAGAAAAGGATGACACAAGGAAAGAAAATAAGCAAACAAGGACACAAATGTAGGGAACAAACGAAGGAAACATACAGTCTGAACAAGAAAACAGAGACAAAACAAGGAAAGTTATCAAAAAAAGGAAAGACAGAAATAAAGAGACAAAAAAGGAAAGGAAGGAAACAAAAGTAGAAAAAGTCACATCTCCAGGCAGATAAGTCATCCCTTTTCCACCACCTGAGCTTCCCCACCCACTCACTCACCTGCTTCCCATTTCCTGTAATCAGCTGAGTGCCATATACTCATTTGTGTCTACTAGCTTTCTGCCAGATTCTAGTCTAGTTCACATCCGCCTCAGCTTTTCATTGTTTTTTATTCTCTCTACCCAAACCCTTGGATGTTTGACGATTCCTCGCCAAGAACTTTTGGTCTTATCAGACTGTGTGTTGTGCTTCTACGTTCGAGTCATTACAAAAACAAGGAAAAAAAGAAAGGAGGAAACAAGGAAACAAAACAAGAACAATCAACTGAAAAAATCTCTTTGTGTGTTTGTCTGTATGTACCTCTGCTTGTTTTCCAAGCCATTGCACTGCCCCAAAGCCAATTTTGGTCCTGAGGATCAGCAGACCAAAGATGAACTCCAGCCCGATTCCCCATAGCAAAGTTTTCCAAGACCACTGTAACACACACGCACAACACACATGCGTACATACATGATCAAAAATTCATTTGTTGGAGTGTGCATGTGTGCATTTGTGTGAGCATCCCTTACCCTGAATGGGTGTTTGGAGAACAGCAACATTAAGAAGATGAAGAACAACAAACCAAAGAAAGACACAAGCTGTCTGGTCCCTTGCTGGGCTGTGTCCAGTGCTATCCAGCACACCACAGCCACCAGCAGAGACACGTATACTATCCTGGAAAGAGAGAGAGAGAGAAAGAGAGGAAATTTGGTTTGTAGACAGACAATATCTACATAGGTCAGAGCAGCAAGTCAAGGACATAAAAGCAGTAAGAAACATATTTATAAAAAAAATTAAAGAGAGAGATTTCAATCATCTGAAAATATGACAGATTAAGATCCAGCAGATATAGAGCCAAACAAACTGCAGATCAAGGTAAGAATAAAGTGCAGGTGTTTGAGAAACTGTTCAAGCATCTTGTAGTGGTGACCTGAAGGAAGGAGAGGTGGGTCAAAGCTGGGGATCTGTAACCCCATCTGTCACATGTTATCTAACCCTGTTTGTTATATTCCAGTTCTAACATGTCACAGTCCACATTGTGTCTCCGCTTCACCTTTCTTTGGAGGTAACTGCCACTTGAGTGCAATTACGTTACTTTATGTGGACTGTGGCGCACGGCAGGTCTTCTCACACTTTGCCATCAACTGCTTGTTTCTTTTATCCTGCCCTGTTTGATGCAGTGCTCATGCTGATCCACCAACAATGAACGTCCTCAGTCTGAGGACATTGTCGTTGCCAGGTGACAGAGAGACCCTCAAACTGCCTGAACTGTCTTGCACATTACACACGTCACTCACAGCCAATGAGAAGGATTCTTGTTGATGGCTTACGATCATTTGTTCCAGTGTCCTCATGTTGAAAATGCCAGTCAGCTTCCCTCCTTTCTTTGATTAGGAACTAGGGATAAGGAAGGAAGAAGGAAGGAAGAAGGAAGGGATAAGGAAGGAAAAGGAAAAACTGAAATAAGATTTGAAGCATCCCATTTCTCACCATCTCATCCAAAACCAGTTTCTGCTGAGAAGATTTCTGATAGGACAGAGCTCCTCCCACACCCAGTCGCCATAGTGTTCCATCATCCAATCCCAGACCAGGAACAATACGGTTACCAAGGAGATGACCAGCAGCCCGACAGCCCGGTGGAAGTTCAGGACACATGCCGCTATCACTATGGCAACGGAGGCTGAAACAAAATTAGCATTAATGTGAATTACGTCCCACCATGCTGCCATCATTTACACCTCTGTTACTGAAACGATTCTGATCTGTCTGTATGCTTCACATCCTCCTGATAAGCACAAAGGAGGAGGCGGAGAAATTTGTCTAAAATTAGCAGTGCGACACAGAGATCGACGCAGCTCGAAATGAGACAGTGTGTTTTGATCTGTAAACGTGAATTAAAATAGAAACGCAACTATTCTGCACAATTTTCAATGCTTTAAAAACTGATTATACTCACCTGAGAATGATGCAATTTCTTATTTATCATTTATTTGATCGAAAAATTCTGAGTTAGTAGATGTGGAATCCCAAAAAATTACATATTCAAAGGCCTCAAACTTGGTATGAGGGTCTATTTGTTTCTTTGGCTGAACACGAGCTCTCCAAAATCAACTCTGAACTTTCACAAACACTGAAAATCAACCAAACTTTTAAAAATTTCACATTGGTGGAACCTGTAAAATGTTTTTTTGAAAATCAGACATATCTCTAAAATACTAGGACAAAAAGGTCGTTCTTAGACAGACGCCAGAGCAACACAACAGGCTGTGTAAATCATAGCCAGCAGTATTTTTTTCTCACTGTCTTTGGATCAATACAGTATAACAAAAGCACTGATTGCTGTCTTAAATTTGCTATAAGAACAGAAGGTTAAGACTGGGTTAGGGTTAAGGGTCGGCATTTAGTTATGGTGTTAAGGTCGGGATAAGGGGCTAGGGAATGCATTATCTTAATGAGGGTTGTGTGTGTGTGGACAGTACAATAGCAAGCACACACATATTCGACATGTGTTCTGATAAGCCACTGCTTGATTTTTCCATTAACAATCATGGTGACTGTGTAGGAAATAGCACACACACACACACACACACACACCCACACACACACACTGCCGTGCTCATGTCAATATGCTCTGAGGCACAGAGCGTGTAGATTGACTATAACCAGTGCAACTAGTTTGCAAAGATAGATCAAACAGCCCTTTTGAGCCTTCAGCAAGACTAAAAATGGATTTTCAGGATACGTAGACATGGAAATTTAATTCTGTGTGGCTGCAAAATTAAAAGTAGCAAACAAAGAAAATCAGCTGCACAGAGCAGTGGACACACTTTGTCATTAATCAGAGACTCTTTCATGGTCCAAATTTTAAAAGAATTAAGTTTCACTTTGATACTCAGTTTGGACAATGTGGGGGGCAGGCAGAGACTTGTAGCCCATTTAGGGTCCTGGGTTACACTTTAACAGATGCTAACAAAGATACTTTACCTGCTGCTAAAGCCAGGTATATAACCAGGCAGATCTGACCTCTGTGCTCTGCCAAACAGTCCTGGAATGCCTCCATTTTCTTCTCAAGCAAACTGTGCATACATAGAGGAGAAACATGAGATGGAAGATGAGGTGAGAGGACATAAAAAGACATCAAAAGGACAAGAGCAAGGCTGGTGATGTAGATGATACTAAGAAACAGTGTATGTGTGTGTGTGTGTGTGTGGCAAAAACAAAAGAACAACCTCTTTTCCTGTTGGTCTGTCTTTTTGTGTGCATGGTTGACAATGTCGGAGCAAACACTGTCTGCATCGATGTGTATCTGAACCTGCTCCTGTCACACACACGCATACACACGACATGAAGAGAAATAATATTAAACAGGGTTTGCTTGCACAGTAACACAGTACTTAGAACCTAAATGCAGGCAGGTGAATTGAAGGAAAGCCTCCCTGAAAGCAGGGTTCTGAGGAGTCTCCGTTCCTTTTGAACAGCAGGTCTATTGTTCAAGAATGACTTGAGAAACAAGTCCAAACCATATTCAAATATTTATCTTACCTCTGGCTCAAATGTGTTGTTGTCTTTACCCCGTTTTTGACTCTTCTTCTCTGTTCCATTCAGCTCCATTGTCTTGGTGTTCACGTATCTTCAGACACTGGCCGGACTTGCTGGGAGTCTTTTTTTTTTAAGGACACCTGTCCTGTCCTTGTCCCCTCCCATCCTCCCTCCTCCTGTGACTCTCTGTTTGCCTTTCACTCAGTTCTTTGTTAGTTTTTACGATATTCTGCATAATGTCTTTGTCAGATGTGTTGTAACAAGGTTTTTCATGTGTCACATTTCTTTCTTTCTTTGTTTCTTTCTGCACACACACACACACACACACACACATAAATGATTATGGTCTCTTGCCGACTGATGTCTTGTCTAGCTGTCATCAGGTTAAATGGTCAAAGGTCATTAAGGGCTTAGCTTGACACACACACACACACACACACACACACACACACACACACACACAAACAAACATTCATGCATGTTCATGTACATCGCTGAGTCCTGCAGGGGGTTCAGCGGCAAAAAGGGAGCAGATTTGCAGAAACTTTCTAAAACTGGACCAAATACCAGTCAAAATGACATGACTGCTCTCTTCTCTTTTATTCCATCATTCGTTTCTCCCCGGACAGAACACTCTGTAATGTCCCAGTGATTGCAGTAGTAGACATTAGTAGTCACTCTGTCACTTTGCTGAGTTAAATTATTCTCACAATAGGGTTACTCCCTTCTCCCTGGAAACATTGTGTTGTTTCTACATGGATGTAGCTTGAGCACATGACAATGTCATCTCATATTTCTTAAGTATCCCAGCAGCCACTAGAGAGCACTAGTGTATAATTTCTCAGGTCCACAGTCCACATGACTCCAATGCAGAGGTTAGAACAGGTTCATGCGAGTCCACATGACAATATGTACAAAGATTTGGTGACACACAGAGCTATCAGTACAGGAAATTAGACAATATATTACCTTCAATTACAGTAAAATCTAACCTCAGTCATGAGAAACATGCAACAAAGATTCCTGTCCTCTGACTTGCTTGTGCATAAGAGTTTAAAATCCTGAGAAAATGATAATTATTTAAGACATTACTCCCTTTGAATGCAAAAGGACTGTCATCTGTCTTGCATTTGTTCTGCGGGATTTCAAAAACCTTTTTCTCATGGGAACAGGGTATCAGTTCAGTCCAGAGAGGAGTGTCGTTCAGTTTTTTCAAGTACTGCTTCCTTTCACTATGGACACAGGGGCCCCACTGAAGACTAATATCACTTTGATGTAGCCAATCCACATGTTAAAATCATTAATCAAGCCAAAGCCAAGAACTTCAAAAAGCAAGTACAGAGCTGGGAAAATGATATTTTGTCTGACAGAGGCTTGTGTATTGATGCATCGAGAGCCAAAACCCCTCACAGTTAATAAAGGAAGAAAAACACAGCACAGTGGATTAGCTTGTGTGATATTTTCTGCATATACTCAGTCTGTCTAGTGTCCCAGTCGTGACCCTAGCTCTCTGTTACTCGAGGTGGAAGGAGGATAGAAGCCCCTTTGTGTATTTTAGGAGCACACATGAAAGGATTCAAGAAGTGTTGGGCTTGACGGTCTCTACCCTGTGATTACCTTTAATAAACACATGAAATGCTCATTTAAAGGTGATCCTGGTGCACAAATATGTGATCATGATGCCACAGCAGCTGACTGTGATGTAATAATGGGTGTCTGTGACATAACAACAGGTGATTGTGAGGCAGGTTGTTTGTGGTGCCACAACAGGTGATTGTGATCCAACAACCAGTGATTTTGATGCATACAGGTGATTGTGACGCGACAACAGGTGATTGTGATGCAACAGCACCTGATTTTGACGCAACAACAGGTGACTGTGATGTGAAAAATGTGATTGTGATGCAACATCATTTGACTGTGATAGAACAAGTGATTGTGATATCTTGCTAAAATGGACTGTTTATTGATCAATTAATCGATCAACAAAGTATGGACAAAATAATCTCTGTTTGACATAATCTGTTAATCATTCCACTCATTTAGAAAGAGAAAATGCCAGAAAGTCTAAAATCTTTGGCTTTGGGACTGTTGGTCAGCTGTCATCTTGGGCTCTGGGAACATTCGATGGGCATGTTCCACAATAATCTGACACAACACGTAAACTCACCCATAAAAACACTAAATGAGCAGCAGGTGCATCCATAGTTGATGACACAACAGATTATTGTAAACACCCATTAGTTTTTTGTGACCATGAAAATACCTGTCCAATACACCAGTCTCCTGATCAACAGAATCAATAACGTTTTCAATGTAAAAGGGAAATCCACTTTTTAATTAAATTAAACTCATTTCATCAATTAGTACTTACACGATTGCAACTGATCTGATTTTTTTCATATCATCCTGAAACAAATTTTGGAGCTGTTCCATAAAGACAAATGACTCTTATAGGACACATAACATCAATGGTTAAGTAACATATGACTTCATTTTCAAAGAGCCGGAGCTCATTCAAAAAATTAAACAGAAGACATTTGAAATGTAGTTTCTCAAACAATTTCAGTATCAACTTCAGGAAAACGTCTGACTGTGATTTTTGAGGAACTATCATTCATGTTTGCAGGTGCCGACTTTGTTGTGCAAACTCCTCCAGATATGATACTCATTAAAACCTTTTCTTTCTTTTTTTAACTCCAGATTTGCAACACAATTAACAAAGGACAAATCAAAAGGCTTCATTCACTGTGTCAGCAGGGAAGCCTTTAACATTTTATATCTGATCAGTGGCAGCATCCATTATATGCATGTACAGAAATTTGTGCATTGGTGATTTGTGTTTAGCATTTAACACATCAAACGCTGCATAATTTGCACAGGCAGCTAAATATGCGTGGCATACTCTAATGTTCTCACAGTATTGGAGAAGACACATCGTGACTCATGCTCTGTCTGTGGATGACAGATGGTCCAGTGAGGCTGATGACATGTTTAAAATGTCACAGACCTTTAACACAGGTTACAACCTCTGCCAATTTTCAAAAGGAACAGAGAGTAATTGTAGTATTATGTTGGTGAGACAGTGTTTTAATTGGTATGCCCACTCTGTTCTGTGCTGAATGCATACACGCCGGTTTTTGAGGCAGCCATCCACCAGATTGGTTCAGACACAGACAGGGCTCCATAATTACACTCCTCTATTCAGCAGCACTGCCTGTGCGTCAGCACAAACGTCATATTAGAGCTGCACATGGGTACCGGACATTGGAGCGAGGGAGAAAGAGCAGAGAGGAGAGGACTCCTCACAGCTGTGGTGTGTTGTTGCTGCTCACGGGCAGATGTGCTGTCATTCTGTCTCTCACATACAAGGTGAAAGACTGAGGAGCTCTGCTCTTCAGCGGCGTAAAAGACAGATCAACGCTTGTGTTAGAAATGCATCCAGCGGTAGGAGATCTATAGCAGCAGAGTGACTGGCAAGCAGCCCTATAGCCTCCACTCTAAGATGACAGATTATTGATTCAGGTCCGGTTTGGCTGGGAGCCCCATATGATTATGAAATATTGCCTAATGATTTAACAAGGTGACGCTTGGTCTAGTACACACCAGCTAAAGACTTGATGATTGGTGATTGCTCCCTCTTTCTCTCTTGTTCTCTCTCTCATTCATGTGATGCTTTACATCCACCTCCTGTCTTATATTTCCAGTGGCAGCACCCATCAGCTCGCTTGACATTAAAAAGCCTATAGGACAATTAAATGTTGTGTTACATGTTGCTTAATGGTTAACAGGAGACTGTTGTTTATAAGTGTTATATGCTTCCCACATACTAATCCTTTCCTCTTCTCAAGTATAAGACTGGAAATGTGGCACTTGAGTGACTACCTAAATGCAAAATAAGGGCTCCTTCAGACAGCTATGTTTTTCAGTGATTAACTATACACAGGTCTCCTTATGAAACAGCCAGCATCACATCCAGATGATAATGATGATTATAATGACGACAACGGTGATGATGAGAACGATTATGCCAATTAGAGTCTGTAAATTGATAGCCCCTTATATCTCATTTATGCACATAATCTGAAGCCGGCTAGCAGATAAATTAAATTAAAACGTCTTCATCGCAGCAGACTTCTCCACCTCTCCACTCCCTGTTTCTCTCACTACCAGACAGGGACGCTCACACCTCGTACACAACTCAAGGCAAGGCCATTAAAGCCTGTCACAGAAGATTCACCCCTGACCGCCCAAAAATTAAGCAGAGGGGGTTGGTGATTGATCAGAAACACAAATTCACGCGTTCATGCCGGCAGCAGAGGGCTTGCTGATGTGCCCTTGAGCAAGAAACCCTGCAGCTCCGTACCTGATCCTACCCCCCAGACCTTTTCTGCTAGCAGAGCAAGGAGCATTTCCCTAAAGGAGGATCAATGAGGCATCACGTTATACATGATCTGCTTTGATGCTGCTGCTCTTCCTCCTCTGCTCTCCCTCCTCTCTCCTCCTCAGCCTCCTTCCGTGCGAGCTGCGCGGGAACAGCGGTGCGCACCGCACGGCTCTCCCGCCCCGATCGCCTTGCATTCTGTATCCACCCAACCAAGCACCACCACCACCACCACCACCACCCGTCCCCCTGTCGAGAATCATCCACACACTGAGAACATTGTGTCGAGGAGGCTCCGGTCGGTGTGTGTCAGCTGAGAGAGAGAGAGAGAGAGAGAGAGAGAGAGAGAGAGAGAGAGAGAGAGAGAGAGAGAGATCCTCCTTGGCACACACCCGTCAGTGTGGCAGTGTGATTTTGACTGACGGGGGGATTCTGGAGGAAACACAGAGGAAAGGGACCTTCTCCTGCTTTCTTTTTTCCGTCTCGCTGTCTGTCACTGCTGTCACGGCTGATGGTTTTGTAGCCGCGCCGCCTTCATCCACCTGAGCATCGGATTTTACTTTATTTCTCCTCTCCTTGATTGGCTGAACCGGGGCTGATCCCAGCCAACCTGGGCCGGGCCGTGGGGCTGTTCAGCGAGCCTTATAGCTGAAGTAGGCACCCGAGATGAGCGCCTTGAGACCCGGGACCGGGGCTCTCTCCTCACCGGGGAGACGGTCTTGGTCGTGGCGGTGCTGCTGCTGGTGGTGGTGGGTTGTGGTGGTCGGGGCGGTAGTGGCTTCGGGTGATCCGTGGCTGTCCGCGGAGGCATGCCCGTCGTCTTGCTCCTGCAGCAGCACCAGGATCTCCTGCGTGGACCCGGAGCGGGATATCAACGCTTTCCCCGTCCTGCAAAGCGAGGCGGAGATGGAGAACATCACCGACATGTGAGTGTCTCTCATAAGCATCAGCTTTAGAGAAGAAGGATGTTCATAAGTGGCCCTTAAATCTTCATATTTAAGCCATTTTTTATCAATGTTGAACACTTTTCAAATAAATCCTTCACCCGTCAGCTGTGCCTGGAGCTCACAGTCCGCCACGAAAGAGCCAGAACCGGTCGAAATTTCATCAATTTTTTTTGCAGTGATTCTTAATCTCATGCGTGAATTTGAGGCTCATTTATTGGGCACGGGCTCGGCTCAGACACGCATCATGTGTAACCTACATTGCATAACAGACTTATTGCCATCATGGGGCGCATCAGCAGCGTGGAAGCGGCTCATTTAGGAACGATAGCAGCTGAGGCTGGTAGACTTTATTCTGACAGACAAAGCCCAGTCTGTGCGGGCGCGTGCGTGCTCCTCAGCATGTGTGTGCGTGCGTGTGTGTGTGCGTGTGTGGATGGAGACACGCACACCAGACACCACTGTCCAAATATTAGCACAGACACTTCCCAAGATGGCTCATATGAGTGCATTTAAATGAACCACAGAAGCGGAGAAAAAGGGACATTTTTCTAAGCAGAGTCAACATTTTGCTTGTATTTGAGGACTTCGTCTTCGGGTCGCTGTGTGATAATTCAACATGACACAAAATCTCAGTTTGCATTTGAAATGCACTGAAAGTGCCCACCGCCTCCTCTTTCACTGCCATTTCACAGGCTCAAACGTCATTTGGCCTTGAAATAAATTTAGACATGTCTAAGCATTCATATGAGAGGGCAAATAAACAAGAGACTCTAACATTTAATTGGTGCAGTATCTTTCTTGGCAAAGATAAACGGCCTTGTTGATAATGACTTGTCAGAGATGAACTTGGAGGAGCCTTGGACGCAGTTTAAATGAGCCAGCAGTCTGGTGAAAAACATCCACTGAGTGCTTGGCTAATGTAAACAGACAAATTACTGATGAACGGGCGACGACCCGTTCCCAACGACCTTGCCAGAAACAGGGGAGAGGGGTTGTCGTGTCCCCTGTCCCTGTTAATTGCTTAACCGTCCTGGTTTCTTTTATGACATCTGCACTGAAAACACACTTTGTTAGATCATAATGGGCTCTCAGTGTCGGTGTCAGTTCCTAAAAGGGTGAAAAAAAAGTCAAATAGAGTTCTTTGTGTTGATTTCTGCTGTGTGTGTGTGGATGTGTTTGGTTTGAAGGCTGAGTCAAATGAATCATATTTAGTTCCCATCTGCTATGAAATATCCTCCAGAAGGTGGGTGTACTAAATGGCTGGATGATTGAGTCAAAATCTTTTTTTTCTTTTTTTTTTTGACTCATTACCTCAATATTGACAGTGTTGGTGATTCTCTGTGGGTGTTGGCTCTTTGGGAAATATTAACACAAGACAAACAGTGCCGAAATTCGTTTGATAAGATGAAAAAAAAAAGTAGAAGAAAAATCTGTTTTACTAGAGGCAATCAGAGTAGATTTAGGCTGATGGACACATGTGGGTGTAGTAACTCCAAGCTTAACTCCTCCCTGCAGAGAAGGGTCCATCAAACCTGACGATAAACCAGAGATGTATGTGCATGCTGCTGGTGTTTTCGAGGCGTTATCATTCATCTTACTTGAACTGGCTGTCTGCTTTTGACTTTATAGCTGATTTACAGATACTTACCTGCTGCCGCTAAGGGTGTAATTGGTGATTTATGGTAGATTACAAATAAGATTGTCACCCCAAAACATTTTGTCACAATTGAGTTTCAGCGGTGTTTCATTACTGTCAGGCAGTGCCGCCTTCAGTGAGAGTCATTTTGTGAAATGCTGTTGAAGATGCTGCTTTTCAAAGGAAGGCTGAAGCTTACCAGCGTGTAAACCACTGAAAAATGCTGACATTCTGGCTCAGCTTCTTTAATTATTGAAAGGCACATATCAAATTGTATTCCTCTTTTTGGCTGCAGTATTGTTTGCAGGCGTTTTGACTTTATTTGATAGTGACAGCAGAGATCTGACAGGAAATGAAGGCAGAGAGAGGAGAGGTGATATGAAGCAAAAAGTCTCCTGCCAGGCTTGAACCGGGATGTTGGGATAACGTGGTGTATACGGTGTAGCACAGCATCTTAGACCCCAGCAGCCTTTCGTCTTTTCATTCCTCACTAATCATAATTCTTTTGACTTGCATTGACAAATCAAATTAAATCAAATGTAACTATCTTGGTATAAACTCAGAGATGAGAGACGTAAAATACGGCGTATCATGTTGTATTTGAAATGATTAGCAACAACAAAAAGTCCTCTTAGACTGAAGGCCGTTCACGACTTGATCTTGGAAATCAGTGAATCTAATTAGAGATGTTTTACCTCCCGGTTGGATGCTGTACTTCTAGCACTTGGAAAACATTGTCTACTGACGTTGGGATTTAGCCAAACAAAACGCAAGACTGTGGACAAAGAGCTCTGCTGTGACTGTTACAGCATGTTCCCTGCATGGATGTGGAGACTGCACTCCGCTCATTCTGGAGGTTTTGTGTAGGCCTAAATGTTATCGTACATCTAATCCCAAATTTGTACATTTACACGTTTTCCGAGCCCGATTTGTTCTTAAACGGGTCAAGTGCCTTGCTCAAGAGCAGCTGAGGATCTCTGCCTGTTTCTCCACTTCCAGCTCCCCGCTGTGTCCCATTTATCAGCTGTTGGTCCTTCAGGAGTTCATTCTTTAATTCTGAACCCTAATTATATGGGCTTATTATGTTCCTTTGTCTTGTTGAAATGCTTCCGTTTCGACTTCCCTCCATTAACAAATGAGCCTTCTGACACACACTTGTATCTCCTGACAGCTACATCGCCAACCAGAGCAGCTTCTCCTCCATCAACGACAAAGACCTGCACTACTACAAGAATCTCAGGAACCTGTAAGTCTTTCATGGCTATTATTACCAAGACAAACACCGTGGACCAGGGTACATATTCCAAGCTTCTGTTAATAGAGGAACTTATCTTAACATCACATATTTTTAAAATATTCAGTCTTAGAGCCAAAACATAAGCAGCAAAGCAGAAAGAAGAACATTTTCATTACATTTTACAATTATACAGACTTCTTTGCCTTGTTATAGCCCACTATATGAGAAATATTGATTTACTTTGCCTTTATTGATAATCCTCCTCCTTTGCTGAAGGCACTGTGCTGTCCACATCTGTTGCTTTAAAATCCTGCTGTGTTTATGGCAGCGTCCCAGGGTGATTTGCAGTTACTGTGTTTTGCCATGCATCTGTGTCTCATTGTATTTCTTAATCTAAAACAGGATTGTCTTGCAAGCTGCACTTTCTGGCATCTTAATAATCTGTTAAGTAAACACTGACTAATTTTCCAGCCAATATCCAGTTTGGTAGGTTAGTACAAAGCAAGTTACGCACTGCAAGTGACTGTGCTTTTAATTGTGGTTGGACCCAGTGCACGGCTCTAACTGCAGCCAGGGTGAGCCTTTGAGCCATAGTGGAGGGCGACTGTCCCATGTGTCTGAGAAACACTTTGCACTAAATTACACTCTGTGCAGAGATAATGTTTTGAAAGAAGGGGTCTTGATACTAATATAAAAATACAATTTCACCATTTTCATATTCTTACAGCCATCATTTTTTAAGTGTCTTGCTTTTTAAATGAAAATCTTTGCTCAGTCTCAGTCACAGACCATCTGTTAAACCGACTTTTCGTATCAGATCATGATGTTGTCTTCCAGCCTCATGTCAGCTGAGGAAGGGCGCACACTCTCTGCACCTGGTTTTATGAGTGCTGAGCAATGCACAGTATGTAGGAATATTAAAGGCATCTGATTAAACGGTTTTGTTGTACACGACAAGGCTTTTTATTGAGACATCTGTTATATTTGTAAGAGAAATGCGCAGGCGTTGCACAGTGACGTATGAATATGCCTGAACAGCAGCTCACTCGAAAGATCTTTAATTGGGACATTTTGCATAGACACTGCTGGATAATTGAGGGGTATCTTTATTTTGTACGAGTGATTTATTTTAAGGAACGAAAGTCTGTTGATTTTTGGTGCAAATCTAAATTTATCAGATTATCTGATAAAATGAACTACGATTTAGAGCCTTAGCTGCAGCAGAATTTAGTCAAAATTCAAAGATTTCTGTGTACGCCACCAGCTGTCCAAACGAGCAGGTTTACTGGTCTCTCTGAAGAGAAAAGACTTTCCTTCGTTATGTGATTATGTTCATGTTTCACCACTGCAACTTTTTGGTGTCTTATAACCTCTTATGTGCATGACGCAGTAAATAAATATATACTATAATAACTTCATGCTGCACCTTTCAAAACAAATTTAAAAAGTGCTTTTCAGGCAAAACAAATAATAAAAGTAAATTAAATCCTGAAATTAAACTACAAAATAAGAGAAAGTAATTGAAAGAATCACACCAAATACCACAAGAAAAGGCGGTAAGACAAAGACAAGTTTTAAGGAGGGATTTAGAAGAGGACACAGAGTTTAGTTTTGACTTTAGACAACAAATATATTCAGAGGATGTATGTTATCTTCAGGTCGACACAGGGTTTGGTGGACGTTAACTATTGTTTTTTCTCAGTGTGAACAAGAGCTCTCTTTCACACTCGGACTTTATGGAGCTGATCACGACCCTGAATTCATGCTTTTGCAGCAGTCGCTGGTTATGATTGTACTGCTGCCGATGACGATGCTGTTGTGTTTGTTTTTGTGTCAGAACGGTGACCAACAGCAGGCTAACGTATGTCTCGAAGCTGGCCTTTCAAAACAACATCAAGCTGCAGTACCTGTGAGTAAAAACACACGATATCTGTTCCTCTCTATTCACGCGACAGGACAAAACTGTTAAAAATGTGCTGTCGTCGAATCAAATGAAATCTATTTTTAATTGCATTCATTTCTTGTATTACTTATTGATGAACTTGTGATATAAAGCAGATTTATGTGTAACGACATCAAGAGAAAATGAACCAGAAAGAAAAGAAACAAGCCCTGTGACGGCTGAGAGATTGATGGAAATGAGGTCCAGTTCAGGTTCAGACTGAACGGGCTTTATAATTGATCTTGGGATCTTGTCAACATGAATTAAAGTGCGGCACTTGTTATCCTGATCAAATGTATCACTTAAGGTTAACTGTCAGAATCCTGAGAGGGACAAACTTTTAATGAGATTTAATAATAACGCAGGCTTATTGGTGCATGTAGAAATGTGCCGTCAGTTGCTGTAACATCAGCCTGATATTTTGTTGTGGTATCTCATTCCCTGATGTTCGACTTAATTTGCAGGAATCTGAAAGATAACAACCTGTCATCACTGTCCTGGAGGATATTCAGACACCTCAACATCTCTTATCTGTGAGTTCACTGCAGCTTTCTCTGTCAGTCTGTCCATCTCTCTGTCTGTCTGGTTTGCCTACCAGTTGTCATCACAGTCTGTAGATAAACATATACATACAGCGTCTTCAGTGTTACATATAGATTTCTCATGTGATGTGTTGGAGATAGGTGTACTGCTGCATGCAGGTTTTTTTTTTTTTAAATTTTGATTTAGATATCATAGGGGGAGACTGGGATTGACTGAAATGGGGTCGACAAGTGACAGGTACACACCAGGGCTCAGTGTGATTGGCGCTGACAGCTGTCAATAAAGACAAACATGCCCCCAAACGTATGAAATGAAATCTAACGCATAATGTAGAAGTGCTGGTAGAGCCAGGCTAGCTGTTCCCCTGTTCCCAGTCTAAGCTAAGCTAACTTGCCGCTGGTGGTAGCTTCATATTTAACACACAGACGTGAAAGTAATATCAATCAAAGTGTAATATCAATCAAAATCCTGCATTTCCCACAATGATGTACTATTTCTTTAAGGCACTTTGACACTGTGCTATGCCAGTTGCCACATAATTCAGCTATTGATTGGTTTTCTCAAACTCACTCGCTCTGCTACTCACTGTTCTTGACGGTTCTTGACTTTGTGTGTGTGTGTGTGTGTGTGTGTGTGTGTGTGTGTGTGTGTGTAGGATCCTTTCAGGGAACCCTCTGCACTGCTCCTGTGAGAACATGTGGATCAAGCTGTGGTTAGGAGAGGAAGCAGACAATCAGGAGCTGCGCTGCATTGAGGATGGAGGAGGACGCAAGCTGCTGTCCAAACTTACGCTACCTAACTGTGGTGAGGACAAACACAGACGCATGCACACACACACGCACAGAGTAAGGAGCTGGAAAAGACATTCACAAGCTGCAGCAGAGTGCAAAGTGTTGAAGCACCTGGAGGAAAACAGTAATCCAAATGGCTTCCTCTTTAAAGATTTTTCCAAGTGCATGGTTTTGTGCGTGTGTGTGTGTTTAAGTGCATTACATATACTGTATCAAATTTGTTATTACAATAGCAAATGTGCTAAGTGTTTTGTCGGTTCTCTGGGGAGGTGTGGGGGATGAGGAGCTGAAGAAAGTAAAGCTGGATGTTAAAACCTAAGAGAAAAAACTCTACAAAGCATAAAATCCATGCATTAACCACAACCACTGCAGTAATCAGTAATATATACCCACTGGTATGTGAACTTTCACTGGCTAGGATGCTGCACATGCTGTATTTCACTTACACAGGGTTCTGCTCAGCCTGTATATTGTAATTTCCCCAGACACTGTGCATTGCAAAAACCTACAATGTCTTACACATGAGCAAGCAAACAAATGACCAAATGAACGCATGCATGCACCCGCTTTTAAACAGGACTGAGGAGCAGGAGTTTGGTTTCTGCTGAGTGCCACTAAAAAGCCACTGACACTAAACAGGCCGACGTTATCTCTTGTGCTGTAGGGATTTTTCTCATATGATGCAAAGATTAGCCGCCATATGGAGGAGAGCGAAATGTGTGACATGCAGAGAAGTGTTTGTGTGTGCCATGTGAGAGGTTATGTCATCTCGTAGACTGGTTACAGTCATCTGAGACATTTGCTTGCAGGTGTAGAAAATTCACTCTGCGGGACATTATAGAGGCAGAAAGACATCATACTGAGAGGGACTCAACACAGAGATGACATCAGTGTGAAAGATGCTGAGTGGAGAAAATCCACTGCATGTATCACAGTAAAATGAAGTGTTATAAAGACCATCTGCACTCTGTCCTATAGCACCGGTGACCTGCTGTCATACAGCAGATTTCATTTCCTTTTTTTCCTCTGAATCATCATGTATTTGTTGTCAAGAATGGGATTATTTCTGGACATCTTGAAAGATGCACTGAAACACTCAGCTGCAACAGCAATAAAAGATTTGATTATGAAAAACTAATGAGAAAATTTGAATTTGTTTAAGTTGCAAAGAAGCTACATTTAGTATCACCATAAGGAATAATTCAGATACAGACTGGAAAATGCTTTGAAACTCGTGCAACAGAGCTTCAGCTAACCAGAGAGCTTGCTGTCGCAGACTGCGCTTGCTAATGGCAGTGTTTATCAACCTTGAATGTATGCAGTTAATTGACTGAATCCTTTCCTTCTTCTTAGTTTTTCATGAATCTCTCTATTTTAACTCTTCAGGCCTGAGTCTGACCTGCTCTGATTCGCCAAAGAAAAACCGGTCCAAACCCAGCCTGAATTTGTCGGTTTTTATAAGTGCAGATCTGGCTGACAATCAGTAATAATTCAGAGCTTGAGCCTGACCCAAGTAAACAAATGAAATGCAGATTGTTCCAGCCTTTGGGGCAATAAGTCCAGTCAGATCCAGTTTGTTGCTGCAAAGTGAGAATAAAGAGGAATCTTCATGTCTGATTTGAATTTATAAAACACACAATAATACATTATAAAAGCTTTGTAGGCCTCAATTTCAACGTAATCAATTTTTTTCTTGAATAAGCCACAACAGGAATCTCAAAGTATTTTGCCTTCTCAGTTGTTGACAGAGGAAATAATCTGATCAAAAATAGCTCAGCGCAGCCGGGACGCACAGGACACAAACAATAAGTTAGCTTGCAGGAAGCTAACAATGTCATTGATAACTCCTATTGATCCGTCCCCTCTGCCTCCCTTCCATTAGCAGAGGTTATTTTTGGCATAAGCACAGTTACAGCAGGGCCCCTGGAGAGTTGGGCAGGGGACCCCCTGGCAGAGTGACATATGAGGAGGAGGACATGGGAGCAGGGGTGCCAAATAATGCCCCAGGGCTAACAGTGATACACCAAAAGCCCTCTCAGTCTGGCCGAACTGTTGGCCCTTTGCTCTCTCTGCTGTTTTTTCCTCTCTGTTTTTTTGCGTCTCCTTCTCCCAGACTGTCTTTCCTCCTCTTTATTACTTATTTTCCATCTGTCTGTCTGCTTGCATACATGACTGTCTGTCCTTCTGTCTGTCTGAACATTTCTGAGTGACATATGAGGAAGGCACAAAGCAGAGGAAATGCCCAACAATGCCCTCAGGCTGACACTGATCTCTCAGGCCACCCTCATATGTCTCTCTGTCTGTTTCTCTCTGTGCACTGTTTACTGCTGGAGCTCCACCCGAAAAGGCTGGCAGATTGTTCCCACTGCTGACTGATACAAAACTTTACTAAAAATTACTGCAGTCCCATGCTCGTGCAAAATGAAAAATAAGTCCGCTCTGTCACCCAGCAAAAATGCTGGGGTCGAAACAGCCGCAGGAAATAAAACTCTCCCACTGAGTTGTTTGTTAATGGGGTGATTAAAACACTAAAAAAAAAAACCCCGTAAAACCTATAAACTCTCAACACTTCTTTAATTCCATTTTACAAGTCTTCCTTAAGTTGTAAGATTACTTCAGGGTCACGCTTGTTAATGTCCAGATAAAAAAAACTGAAGGTTTCTCCACCTTCGCACTCATTACACCATAAGTTTCTGTGGCTAAAATCTTCTAAATGATCCAAATGTATGAATGTTAATAATTGAAACCAGCTGTCCTGAGAATAGGTGCTTTTCTTCCTCTGTGCTTCGGAAATGACAGCAGATGGATTACCGGACCTCTGCTGGTCACATCACAGTGCTGGTGCACTCTGTCTTCATCTGTCTCCCTCTCTGTCTGTCTGTCTGGAAGGCGGTCTATCAGGCTGTAGTTCCCTTCGCCGTCCCTGTTTCTGTCTTCTTGCTTTGATTATTGTTCAAGTATTTTTCCCTCTGCTCTCATCCTCACTTCTCCAACTTCAGCTTTGTTCACTTATCTGTTAATTTACTGCACAGTGTACCTATAAATGTCCATATCTGTCTGTGTGTCTCCGCTCCTTCCGTCTGTGCACCGTGCTCTTACATGTATTGCATATGTGAAACACAGATGCACCATGTAGGCACAGATTCAAGTGGTAAATGGCAGTATAGACCATCCAAAGAGGCCAGATGGCTCCTGTGTCTGTGGGCAGTAGATGCTATTCACATGTGTGAATTTCCTATAGTCAGACAGGGAAGGCACACACCTACTTGTTAGATAACAAGGAATTTAACAAGAAATGCTAATATACTTAAAATCAACGTAGAAGTTCGAAAGCATAAAGAAAATCAGATTGACAGAAACAGATTAGGATGGGATTCATGTTTTGCAGCCCTGATGTTTTACAAGCTAGTTAAGTCTTTTTAAAGGTAGTGGAAATAAGTGCTGTCCCACCTTAGTTTGGCTCTTCTGCATTTGTTTTCAGGCCATGCTGCTGTCATTTTAGGAATGAGGATTTGCTAACAGAAGGATTCAAGAGGGTTTAAGAGGCACAACGGCATAGCACAACAGAACAGAATAATTAGATAAATAGATAATAGAGAGAATACTGTGTAGCCTTGATTTTTATTTTCATTTATTTATCAGTGGTCCTTCATCTGACAAGAATGATGCATAGCTGAACCACCTCACTATCACTAGGAATTACGTCCATGTTAGATAAGTCTACACCTCATGATTTATGCCCAATGCAACTGCAGAGAGGTGGAGAGTAAGGCTGTGGAGGTGGAGGTGGTGTATGGGCATGCTCACATTTTTTTAGTTTAAAGTTAAAAAAGTTGTGACTGAACATAATATGAGTTTTTGCAAAATCGTCCTGTATCAACATTCGTGTCTGATGAGCTGATTAGAGCTAATTAAACAAAGGAAATTAACTTCAAACCAAGCGGAGAGAGGATAAATGTTTGGTTAAGTAGTTATAAACCTAACTATGAAATCAATAATAGCACTTCTTAAGATTAAAAATGAGCAACAGACACAGACAAGGCATGTATTGACGGATTTGAGGACAAAGTCTGTGATGTCATAGTCAGAGCACTGACAACCTGACTGACAGTAATTAAGGCAGAAAGGCAATAATCTATAGCAGATTATGGGTTTCAGAGCTGCTCAGCCGGTGCTTCCTCCCGTTCTCTGCTCCCATTTCTCTGCATTCTTTGAGCACAAATCATTTTGTGAATCCCTCTCATGATGCACTGACAGTCCTCGCTGTGCTTGAACAACAAGAAAGTATAAAGGCAAACTCAGGGACGGGTTTGGTGCTGTGTCACTTTCCAGCACACTACCTTCTGCCCCTGCTGTATTTTTTTCCTCTCTCTCCTCCTTCTGCCTCTCATCTGAAATGAAGGCTGGACCACTTCTCTCAGCACCAATCCGGGCTTGCCTATCGTGGCCTTTAACAAGAGCTGACAACAGTGACACCTTTTACAATGACGCTGAAGTATGCTGTGGCATATTGTGCAGAGGTTTCAATCCAGAGAGCAGTGGATGTTTTCCTTTTAAATGGGAGCTGCGAGCGGCTTTTCAGCTCCACATCAGCGGGGCAGATCCCTGATGCCGAGCTCGTAATTCACAGCACTTTCATAGAACATGCTCTTGGTGAAAGACGGCAGTCTGCATTCAAGGAGTCAAAGGGTGTCAAAGACCGCTAATGTAATGTAATCCTCACACATTCTACCAGTAAAAATCAGCGGACACCTGGTAAAACAAAGAAAGACAAACATGAGAGGAAATACAAATAAGCCACCGAAACGTAATAGAAATGGAAAAAAAAAAAAAAAAGCTAAGCAAGTTCCTTTAATTACCACATTTAAATTATGATTTTCACATTTGTTTTGATTTCAATATAAGCACCTATAAATTAATGGATTTATTTTATCCAATTTTTATCATTTACATGCAGTCTAAGCTCAAAGACCAAGAAGAAAAAGCCACCTCATATTTTCTTGGTACAAGTACATTAGTTCCAATTATTTATCCTGGAAATGAAAGATTTATGTAACAAAGATGGACGTGCAGCTTCAGTGTGTCACTTAAAGACACTTCCATGCCTCTCAAGCACTACTAGAAAGTAGATGGGCAACTCATTCATCAGATAGGTGTTTCCCATCTCTCCGGTAAATTTTCATCTTTCGGTAAATCCGCATTTATAATTTCTCTATTTTTAGAGCACGAGGGGATGCTGCACAGTAGCGGTGGTTTGCCATCAGCAGTGTTATTGTTTACTTCTACTTTGCAAAACAGGAAACCGGCTAAACCTGGCCTAGCATGCTGCAAAATAAATCGATGTAACAGTTTCACACTGCATGCTACAGTGAAAAACTGTAATTATGGCTGAACACTGAGTGAACTTTAAGTTTAGACCATGGTCTTAAATTAAAGGTCCCGTGTGTAGGATTTATCAGGATCTATTGGCAGAAATGGAATATAATATTCATAATTCTTAGTTTATAATCACCTGAAAATAAGAAACGTTGCAAGAATGAGCTCTTTATATCTACAGAGGGAGTGAGTCCTCTTTCATGGAGTCCGCCATGTTGCTCTGTCATGTTTCTACAGTAGCCCAGAACGGACAAACCAAACACGGACTCTATAAAGCACCTAATACGTTTTTAGTGGCCACTGTAGGGGAGGGTGCTGGCAAGGGGTATTCAGTTGGTTGCAATCTGAAACTTCACCTCTAAGTGCCACTAAATCCTACACACTGGTCCTTTAAGTTTCTTCCTCAGGCAGGTCACAGATCAGTTACATTTCTACCTGCTAGTCTTTTTTTTTTCTTGTTTGTTTGTTTGCCACGTCTGAAATCTAGGCAGAAGGCGTCTTCATTGAAGCAGGTGACCTGAACATTTCACTTGCCACAGTCTACATTTATCCTGCATTTGGCAGGTGGCAGGTGCTAATTTCCTTCCCTGCTTGTGATTGTTTCGTGAAATGAAATGAACATACATTCGGCCAAATGCACATTTTTCACAGCGTCTGGCTTCTTTTCATTTGGCGTGCATGTTGTGCATTAGGACACTGTCGTGTTGTTGGCTTATCCTCACTTGACTGGCAGTATTTTCCAGTTTACAACTGGCTGCAGGTGGGCTGCAGCATGGGCCAAATGCTGAAGCACATAATGGTGAAATCTTTCCACGTAATGACTCATGTGTTGTCACAGACGCAGGCCGGTCTACCATGCTAATTGTGGTAAACTCCTCCTCATTCCTACTTGTTGATTCTGATCACATGCAAGCAGCTAAAGGATTACAATCGCACAGAATGTCTTTGATGGTTCGGCGACCAAAGCCGAGGTCGTAAATAATTAAACATGGGAATCATTTTCTTTGTACTGACAGGTCATGGCAACTGTACTCGCATCAGAAACCAAAGAGGTTTCCAGAAGTTTCATTCTTATTTCTTGGCTCTGTGGGGTATAGCTCGTGTGTGCGTGTGTGTGTGCGCGTGTAATGTGACCTGCAGATGGCTGTCGTGGCAGTAGAAAGCTGATTTACTGAGAGCCTGTTAAGATATGTGGTTCTGATATGGCAGCTGGCCTGCCACCAGTGAAATGACTGGGTTTTTTTGTGCGTCCTGTGGTGATTGAGTGGGTTGCCGTAGTGATAAGTGGGTTGCCCTGGTGATAAGCATTCTGCCGACGGACAGAAGGGGTGGAAGAGGAGGGGAGGAGGGGAGAGAAGAGGGTTCGATAAGAAATCTGTCCAGTTTTATCTGCAGTAGCTGTTGACACCCATTCCTTCCCCTGTCTTCTTTCGCTTCTTCTTTTCTTCTCTGTTTTCGTCTACTTTTCCTTTTTCCTCTCTTTGTTCTCGTCTTTCTTCCTTTTGTTCTCGACTTCTCCCGTTTCCATTCTCCTCTATTCTGTCTCCTCCTTTCTCTTCTTTTTGTTCACATCTTCTCTTATTTTGTTCTTTTCTTGTCATCTCCTCTCCTTTTGCTCTAATCTCATCTAATCTTCTTGTCTTCTTTTTTGTTCCCATTTCTTCTCGCCTTCTCTTGTCTCTTCATCTCTTTTGGTTCTCGTCTTGTCTCCACTACTTTGTCTTTTTCTTCTTCTCTCTGTTTTTGTCTTCTTTTTGTTCTTTTCGTCCTCTCTTATTTCTCTTCTTGTCTTCTTCCCTTATTTGTGTTCTCTTCATCTCTTCCTTTTTCTTGACTTCTTCTTCTTCTTCATCTTCTTCTTCTTCTTCTTCTTCATCACCAGGGCACTAGGGATGTTATTGGATGGGGGACAAGGGTGGCAAGACTCTGATTGAGTCTGATTGGTCATACTCAGGTCACCTCCTGGTCAACACTGTACAGACACACACACACACACACACACACACACACACACACACACACACACACACACACACACACACACACACACACACACACACAGTCACCAGTGTCTTTGCTTTGACAGAGGCTTCAGACTGTGTCCAATCAATTTAGTACTTGGGCTGCTGAAGACATGCACTAGTAATCAGTGTAACCATCACTGTGTTTGAACTCTGTCTCTTTGTCTGACTGTTTGATTGGGGTGAGTGTGCTTAAATGAAAGAGAGGGAGCGAGAGAGAGAGAGAGGGAGAGAGAGACTGAATTCGAGGTCTTTCTTTGTGTGCCTGTCTTTTCACTCGGTGGTAGTGGGTGTGTGTTTGCCTGCTCTTCCACTCTTATTGTCGAGGTTGTTAGTACGTGCCTTGTGTTTCAACTGAAAAGACAAGAGTTGGCCACGAATCCTAAGTTTGCTTCCTTCCTTTTCCCCCACCCCCCTCCTCTCCGCTCTCCACCTCTGCTTCTCCTCCTCCTTCCCGCTCCCTGGTTGTATGTAGAGGTTCCCATGGCCACGTTAAACCCATCCAAAGTGACATTAATGGAGGGGGAGAGAGTGGACCTGTCCTGTACGACCTCTGGGGTGCCGTCACCTGAGCTGATATGGAAGATGGCACTGGTCTCCAACTATGAGGTCAGGTCACTCACTCACACACACACACACACACACACACACACGTTTGGATTATCTTTGTTATTCCACAATGAAGTATGAAGTATGAACACTTTGGTAAACAATTAGTCGATTAATTGGTATTTTCGATGAATAGTTGTTGCAGCCATTTTTCAATCAAAAATGTCAAATATTTGCTGGTCTCGGCTTCTCAAATGTGAGGATTTGGGGCTTTTCTTTGTCATACATGATAGTAAACTCATCTTTTGGGTTTTGAATATCTTTGTGCTCTGCAAAATTACACTGGGATGCTGCACGATTTTCTGGTATTTACAGAAAAACAAAACAATAAATCCATTCACTGATAAATTGTTAATGAAATAAAGTCATTTGCACTCCTAAATGCTTCACGGATCCTTTTGACATTTGGTATCTGAGCTCAGCTGCATACCGTCAGTGCACACAGAAAAAACTTCCTGTAAAGTCATTAAAATGATGATTTGGATCAAAATAGTCCTTATAGGCCCTATAAGATATGATACAAATTTTGAAGTATGCTTCTGCTTTTTACTATTAGTTTAGGGTTGGGATGCAGTTTAGAATCAGTGTTGTGAATCTTACTTATACAGTGTTTTACTGTGATTCAGATTGGACTTGTTGCACATTTATTCAGATTTATGCTGAATGTGAGTGATTTCAGTGGTGTGATAAGCTGAATCCAGTGCTCCGCATGCTTTGCCACATATCCTGAACATTATCCAACTCGTACATTATCTCGGTCTGATTCCTGCAACTCTCAAACCGTGAGAGATTATTCGTCACGGCAGTTTAACGTAACATCTCCATTAGAGAACTTCGGTCACATACGGTAATCCTGTGATGAAAAGCTGTGCGAACATGAAATAAGCGATATTTGTGCTGATATTTGGCTGTTTTCGCTCACTCAGATCGAGACATCAGGACAGATTTCGGTGCTGCGACTCTCAAACCTGTCGTCGCAGGACCACAACAGCAAGATCAGCTGCATAGCTGAGAACATTGTCGGAGGGAAAGAGTCCTCGCTGCTGCTGGATATACTTTGTATGTTTGCCCTCGAGCCAGCAGCCCTAATTCATTGTAGATTATTGTGTCAAAGTGTTGCATGGACTTAAAACAGAGAGCTAAAGCCAGAGAAGCTCTCTTCATTTGTTTTTGCATGCCTCACCAGTTTTACCTCTGAATTGCTCTTTTGCCTTATCTTGCATTCTGTCTTTTGTGTTTGTATCTCTCTTAAACTCTCTGTTCTCTCTTCAACACTCAGTTCCTCCCAAAATCACTAAACTGAGTGATGCAATCCCAGACCATCACTGGTGCATCCCCTTCAGTGTATCAGGTACGATCCACATAATGTCCCCTAGCGAGACTGATATGAAATGGATGACAATCAAAGTCTCTCTTATTGTCTTAACAACCTTTCCAGGAAACCCAGAGCCGCACCTGCAGTGGTTTCTGGATGGTGAAGCGGTGATGGAGGGAATCTACATCATGACCATGATCCATGACATCACAGAGAGAGAGTACCACGGCTGCCTGCAGCTGGACAGCCCCACACACCTCAACAACGGCCGCTACACGCTCTTGGCTGAAAACAAATTTGGGACGGACCAAAAGGACGTGGAGGCTCACTTCATGCGAAAGCCCTGGGATGGTGAGGATTGATACTGCACCATTTTCTTACATTTTATAGACCAGATTGGTTAATCGATCAACCACTGCTTTGCCATAAAGTCATATTATGAAATCTATCTATCTATCTATCTATCTATCTATCTATCTATCTATCTATCTATCTATCTATCTATCTATCTATCTATCTATCTATCTATCTATTGATGGAACTTGCACACATTACAGTACATTGCTTTTCTTTTTTGTCTCGGAGCCCTCACGAGAAATAATCTGTCCATGAAATATTTGATCAAAGAGAACATGTAATCAAATGGGATCTTTCTGTTGTTGTCCTAAATGTGCAGGAACGGAGAAGGAGCCTTATTATTATGGTGAGTGAAATAGATACTCATGACTGTGAACTGTTTTTAATCAAGCATAAAAGTGTTAAATCCATCACATCTGGTTTAGATTCATAGTATGTTCGCAGTGTCAGTGTTTTAGATCAGTGTTTTTTCTGTTTAACAGCTCATCTTTTTCATCCTCTCCTCATCAATTAACACAAATTACATATTAGAAATCTTTCTCTTTCTCTTTTTTCTCTCAAGTTGCTGAGGGTGTGTTACATTCCTACATATCCTTGCAGCCAGGGATTAGGGTTGTTGGAATACCTTTTTCCACACTGTTGTTGTTATTATTATTTTTCCCCCTTGTGTTGTGCATGTCAAATATCTGTTGTTTGTTGGTTTGTGTTTTGTGTGTTTTGTGTAAAATATATGTTTGTCAAGCAAGCTCAGAGAACAGGCATGACTGACATTATTTGTGGACTGCATGTCAAAGAATTTACATTTGGATTGCGTTGATATGTTTGAAACCTAATTTGTCTTTGTTGTCTCTTTCTCCAAAACCTCCTCCCTCCTGCAGATCTAACCACAGGTACTGCCATGCCTATTATTTGCTCACACCCTGTCACAAACTTCGCAGTTAAGTTGATTAGCCCATCGCAAAGCCCCCCGTCCCCTTAGTAATCATTGCCATGCCTGTCCAGTGTTCCCTTTTCACATGACACATATGCAGTTTGCAATGATAATGATGGCAGATTTACTGCCTGAAATTAGTAGTATTTTGTTTTTAAATGGGCATTTTAGTTCAGAAAGAGGTTTTTCTAGCTGTCGACCATCGATTTTGCCAACAATCCCTGGCTGATTTAGTCACTGATTAGCTGCAACCTAATTAATCTAATGTCTGCTCCTTGAGCTGGTTGAAAAAACGCTGTGTCCAGCTGACTTTTTAATGCTTCCAGCTGATGATAACCCTGTTAAAAGGCTCTTAAATATGCAGCTGACGGCTACATCCATGATACCATGCTAAAACACTGAGGCTAAAGCTAACATGTCTCTGACATAAAGTCTGCATCCTCACTAGTTTATGATCCATGTAGGAGACATGGGAATAAAGAATTAAAGCATTGTTCTTGTATAACAGTGTAGAGCTCGTTAGTCCTGGTATTATATTTGATGTGTGTCAGTATCATATCGAGCACTGTCCTTCACTGGGCCACAAATCCTGTTCGTCTTCTCTATTTATTCCTGTCTCCCTCCTTCATCGACAGAGGGCCCCCCTGTAGACCCACCTGAAGACAGAGTCGCTGTAAGTCACGTATTACTGTTGTCTCTATTTCTTTGCTGATTGCCTCTGTCAGTTGTTGACTGTGCCTGTTTTTTTTCTATTTATTTGTGCTGCCTGTGTAGAATCAACTGAGCTGGATTTATTTTAGCGTTAGAAGTAATTGAATGAACCCAACACACTGCAGTACTTCAGACAATCTGGCTGAGGTCTATACCTCCTGGCGTGGTGTGTATTGTGTGTCTGTGCTTGCCTGTGCTTATACCTTCGCTATAGGAGGTTTATTACTCTGTTTTGTGCAGGTGTACGTGGTGGTGGGCATCGCTGCTGTCGCCTTTACTGGTTTCCTTCTAATGTTGGTTATTCTCAAGTTTGGAGGAAACTCTAAATTTGGCATCAAAGGTAAGATGTTTTGACTTTTATCTGCTTTGGCGGCCTCCATCCTGAGGGGGAGGATTAAACAATACATAAGAGATTTTTAAAAATTATGGAAATTTGTTGTTTGTGGATGTCTAGATCAAGGCTTTGAGCTGGTAAAGTGTAACATGGATGGCTTCATGGATACATCAACACATTTCCAAAACACCAAAATAAAAAAATGAAAAAAAATAAATAGAATATACAGAGGCTAGTGCTGACATCTAAAGTTATAACTGTGTGCTGTTAAACAGTAAAATTGGTCAATCACTGGAGCAACATGTCATGCACATAATTCTGATTTTCAATCTACAGGTTTATTTTTTTTAATTATAGATGTCAGTGTCAGATTGGAACTTTTTTCTACATTATAACCTTGGCCTAAGCCGGATTTAGTTGATGTGATGGCAGAAGTCTTGCTGAAGTCACCTCTGGCCCAGTCACCTGCTGATGTCACCTCCACCCACGCTACAAGCATGTGTTCTGTACAATCAGGCCTTATTAAATGGTTTATATTCCACAGTAGCTGTTCATACAGAGCGGGGAGAAGGTTTTCAGTCTAATCTCTTTCTTAGTCGTCTGTTACTGAACAGAACAAGTCTTCCTTAAACTTTCTTAATGTTGTCTTCACTCTCAACACACAAGTTGCCAATTAGAATCCTTGCAGTATGTGTAGTTAAATTTTTTAGGAGGTGCGTGTCAGCTCCGCCATAACCTTTGGTGTAACCTCGGTGCCCACGCAGTAGCCGCAGAAGTATAAATCCAGCTTTAGCCTCACTTGTTAATACTTGGTTGTACTTGTACAGAACACATCATGGGGGATGTATCTGATGTTTTCCTTGCAGTGGTTACTTTAGCTCAAAAAGTGAAAATCTGGGGCTGAAGTCAGTGGGATAGGTGGGATAGCTACATGAATGAAGACTCCACACCATCTAGATCTTATTCAATGAGCAGATGGTCACGTATCCATGAATCCATCCTGTTCAGGTGGAACCAGCTGCTGTTTGAAGGAGGCTCACCGGAGCTCAGTGCTGCTGGTGAATAACACGCATGTTGACTAAACGGAACTCCCTCCGTCTTGTTGATGGTAACCCCTGTGGTAGCCATTGTTGAAGCCCGCCCACCATGCACACACATTCACCATGTTTCTTCTCCTGAAACAGTTTTCAAACTGCATTTTTAGAACAATGTGTGACTTCTGTAACGGTACGAGTGTAACTAATCTGTTTCCTCTTGTAGTGTTTGCCATACTGACTTACTAGGACTGATTTGTGCCTGTTTTGCTCATTTTGGCTGATATTCTCTCATTCTTTGTGAACTAACGATAACAACTCTTCCTCCAGTCCTTTCTTTTCTACATTCATAACGATGGTTCTGCTGTTGTTCAAATATAGACATGTTCAATGTGCAGCTAAAGAACTGTAAGACAGACATTCATCTTTCATTTCCACTGGCTCATTTTTTGCTGTAAAAGTGTTTCAACTTGAGTAGACATAGCTGTATGGAAATCCCAAAATACATAAGCTTAGTGCAGGAACTGTTTCCTGTGTCTTACGCTGAGTTGACTTTAGCTTAGCTCACTTAGAAAAAAGCATTCGCGTTCATGATAAGCAACGGAAGAATTCAACGTTCTGAGGAAGTAATTTGGTGCTCTTTAAAGATACAGTTGTTTTAGGAATAAATAACTTTGGCTCTCCTTGAAGCTTTCACATTTGATGCAGCGGTGAAGCTCCACATTTGACATTCAAATTACGAAACCCAGAAGTGAATGCAAATGTAGAGGCTTAATAAATGTGTGCTACTCAGTGTGTGTGCCTGTACATGTGTGTGTCACTCTTGGTTGCACAGTTGAATTGTGGTATTTTGGCAGTGATTGATTTATGGGCCCCCAGAGAGGAGGGGTGCAAGACAGATGGAGCAGCTAGTATATACATTGTGCTTGTGTGTGTGTGTGTGTGTGTGTTTGTATTTATGGTCTTGTGTGTGGTTTGTTCTTCCTCCAGGAGAGTTGAATGAGGTTGCTCTGAGAAAACAATCATCCCCTACGTGTCTGTATTTGTGTGTACGTGTTTTTTTTGTTTTTTTTTAAATACTTAAGCATTTTTGCATGCGTGTGCACTTCCATTCGTGTGTAGGACGTTGGGTGGGTCATGTTACGGTTTTGCCCTACTGACTGCTTCCCTTGAGTCTTCTTCCTTCTCTCTTTCCACTGTCGACTTCCTCTTCCCAAACAGCCCCGTCCATATGCTCCACATGCATCCAGATGTATGTGCCCTGCAGCATATTGACACTGGGGTGAGAGACAGATTGAGAGATAGCGGTGTCAGTCTGAACAACAGAGCTGGAGAGCCGTGAGTAACCAACAGCAACAGTTGTGCCCACATAACTGCTGTTTGTTAGAAACCTCTGCATATTTCCTATACCGGACTGATGAGCAAAGTTCATCTCAACAACAGAAATATAACCGCAGATGGCAGCACGCTACCAGCGCTAATCGGAAGCAAACAGCACTTTGTCATGGCAGCATGGTTTTCCAAATCGCAAACATGTGCTTGCAGACGCACATACACCCCCCCCGCACGAACACACTCAGCGATGATGATGAACTTTCGATCAGAAAGTGTGAAGAGAGCGTGTCAGGCCTTGCACCATATTGAACAGGTGTGCATGAGAGAAGTTCAGCTCGCCTCACTGACTCTGGATGAATCGCTGTCGCTCTCTTTCTGCGAGGAGAGTGAAAAACTGTAGCTGGTTTACATTATTTATATTGACTGCACTATTCTGCTCCTCTCTCATCAATAAACATGGGCAACATTTGGTGCAGGTTACTTCTCACGATCCCCTCGCTGTTTCTCACCACACAGACAGGATAGCTATTATATATACTGTATTTTATACTGTGTGTTATTGTGTGAGCAGACAGGCGTATCTAAATGTAAATGTAAGATTAGCCATGTTGACAGTGCCAGTGTTGAGAGGGTGAATGTAGATTTAGCATAGCTGAAATACTGGACTGCCTGGTCTGTCTTTGCTCATGATTTGACATTTGGAGAAGCGGTACAAGCTGTAAACACAACGCTGACATGTTATCATCTTATGAAACCATACCGATCATGTTAGCAAACAGATGCTTGTTTATAAATCCAGCAGACACGCAGAAACATTAGCCTTTGTCTTGAATCATATATATGGCCACCTGATCAATGTGAGTCCAATACAAAGCTTCCTTTTAACTCAGCTTTGGTCTCCACCAACTCAAAAAATATCTTTAGCTGTTAAACACATTACTATGTTCACCAGCTAGTCGCTATAGTTTAGATATAAGAGCTGCTGCAGCTGGAAATGATGCTGATGAGAGTAGTGAGAGTGAACCAAAACAGTAAAGTTCTGGGCCGTAAAAACGAGTCAAAAGATGGTTAATTTCTGAGGGCAAACTGCAGTCATTTAATCAATAATGTAAAAATATTCATTATAGCAGCTTCAAGTTTAACACCCTCATTTTCAAGAGGTGTTAAAGAAGGCGTAAAGGAGCAGTAGCATTAAATTGACTTCTTCCATCACCCTTAGAAAATGAATGGGATTTCATTTGTGGTGCCCACGGCATTTAAACACTTACAACCACTTCTTTTTCCAAAAACTACTGTATGTCCCAGTTACTCTGGACAGTATTCAGATATTGCTGTAAATGATATGTAATGAGCCCTTTAAATAAAAAGAACAGTGTTGTTTCTGGATAGAAAAGTCACTTGAATCTGTGTATGCAGCACAGCCAATAAGAAAACACACAATTTAGTAGCTGCTTAAAAGTTAAAAGGTGCTACAGCATTTGGATTTAAATCTGAGAGACAAAACAGAAATCTGTTTTGCACTGTTAGTGGGTGGGCTGTCAGTATCGTTTGAGATTCAACTTGCTCACAAATTAGGCTAAACCAGTCTGATCAATATGGCCTTCCATTGTCCGGGAGAAAGCAAATCAGGTTTGGTGAGACTATTTGCGGGGTCTAAAACAGGAGGAAGCAGCTGCACCGTCTGCGTCTGGGTCCAAAATACCACACTAAGGCTATATTTCACCTAACAAAATTTAGACTTGTATCCTGGATGTGTCTCCTTTACCACAAATTGGCTCACAAAAAAGGTAACATTGTGAAGTTCAAAAAACAGCTGCTGTTAGTGAAACTGAAGCACTTAGAAAAATTAGTATAGGTACTGGAGGTTCAAGAAGTCATAAGGAAATTAAGATGTATTTTGTAAGAAAATGTAAAATGAAAACCTTAAGATTTGGACCCTGGGAAACACAAAGAGTGATAGCAGGCTGGCTTGAAATGGGAATGCTGGAAGCCCAACAGTTTCCACAAAATGACACATAACGACAGTCCAAAACTGAAGTCCTCGAAGAGGAGACAGATCAGACAGTGCAGGGAGAGAGGGAAGGACGTAGCAGCGTGTGTCTGTAGCTCATGCCCTCGAAACACCTGTTGGGAGGAAAGCATCAACATGCACCTGAGTTCTGATGCAGGAAGAAGACGGAAATGTCAAGACAGGAAGAAAAGGAGTGGTTGAAAGCGAAACAGTAAATGTGAAGTGGAGAAGGTGAGAGACAGACGGAGAAGAAGGGAGAGCGAATGCTAAAATTGACATTTGACAAAAAGCGAGATTGAGAGGAAGAAGTGAGAGACTGAGATTGAAAGAAAGCATAGAGGAGGAAAAGATGGAGAGAAGACCCCGCAGCTAGAGAGCAAACCTGAGAGAGAGCGAGTCAAAGAGGGGAAGAAAAACTGAGGGAAAGAGAGATGGAAGGAGAAAATCCTCTCCTGTCCACTTATCAATGATTCATCATTAGTGCAGGTTTCAGTTTTCTCCTTGTTTGGTGGAGTTACTCACCTCCATCTCTCTCCCTCTCTGTCTCTCTCACATGCACACACAGTTCCTCTCTGTTGATCGATCAATATGACACCTTCAAGGTCAGCAGAGCTCTATTCTAGGCCCGAGGCACTACTGAGCATGCTCAGCGTACCCACCACCACCACCACCTCCTCCTCCTCCTCCTCCTCTCCTTCTTCTTCCTCTCCCTGCAGAAAAAAGCAGCTTTTGCCTCCAGCTCTTGAGGTTTTTGACAAATGCCGTTCACCCACTAAACTTTTGCAAAGAAAGCAAAAACTGAATGAGCTGAACCACAAAGTGAAGAGGCTGAAAAAAGTTATCTATGATTCTGCATTTAGACTCGGGCCGAGTATCGAACCTCAGTGCTTTGAGAGCACTCACTGAAGTGAGTCAGCGCCAGTGCTAGCAGCTGAGCACAGTGGTGCTTTGAGCAAAATGTTAAAATTAGCATGCTAACATGCTCACAGTGATAAAATCAGCATGTTGCTGCTGAGCAGGTGTATGTTTAACGTCTTAGTTTAATGTGTTAGCATGCTAAAACTTGCATATTAGCAACAAACACAAAGTAAAGCACTGACAAGTATAATGCCATTAGTTTTGAAGGTATTTAGTCATAAACCAAAGTTTTGGATAAACAGAAATCGCTACCTGCCGATGGGGCTAGATGAAAAGTCAGTGGAAACAGTGTAAAAAAATCATCTTCTGGGGACCATGAATGTGCCAAGTTTCATGGCAATTTATGTCAACATAGTTTAAAAAAAAAAAAAGACAGATCAGCATCATGGTGGTTAGAGGAAAAGTCAGGCGAACACCAGAGTCAATAGGATACATCATCTGGGGACCATGAATGTCTCAACAATTTCATGTCATCCATCAAATCGATGTTGAATCTCTATGTAACAAAATAAGTGAAATATTTGACCTGTTGGTGGCGCTATAGGAGATGTCACAGGATCACCAGTGTCAGTAGGATTCATCTTCTGGGGAATGATCAGTGTCCAAAATTGAACAGCAATCCATCTTATGATTGTTGATATTCCAGTCTGGAGTCTCAGTTTTGGTGGTGGCTACCCAGCCCGAGTTTTGATCACCATCTTTGAACTTATTCCACCCAGGTATTTCAATTGTCAGGTGTGTGTGTGTGTGTGTGTGTGTGAGTGTGTGTGTGTGTGTGTTTGTCTGGGTCTTAAGCCTTAACAATGGCAGACAACAACAGCCCTCATGTCTTTTTCACCTGTAATAAATAAGAACGGTGTGTTTAAAGGTCATTTGGTGAGGAAGTCTGAATGATGCCTGCAACTGTCTTTCACTGTCTTACACAGATGTTTCCATAGCAACCGACAACTTGTTTTAGGGTCAGTGGGTTATTTCAGGTAAAAGGCCTAAAGCTTTAAGCACTGTGTCACTGAAGTGCTGCATTGAAACTATAGATACTCCAACTGCTGCGTAATTTCATGCACCACCATGGCAGATTTAATAAAAAGAAAGTTTCATCTGACTGCTAGTGCTGACCAACATTAAATTTGGAGTTTTACAACAAATATAAGGCAGGAGGATCAAGTGAACTGCACCCAAACACAATAATAATTATATAAAAAAAAAAGAATAATGTAAAGAAGTTTCTTAGACTTGATGTTCTGCATTAAACCACACGTGTCCTTAAAGGAAACTAGTTTATTTCTGATTTACTATATCATAACTGATAGAACTGACGGCTGAAGCTACAGAAATAGAATCAGTAGTCTCTGTATGATCAATACTTCTTTCATATTCTCATTTTTAAATAAAAAAAAATCCAATGAAAAAGGAGAGCCACACCCTGTGAGCCCCGTGCTTTGGCTCCTGCTCACTTCGTGCTGGAATAGGCACAAGCTCCGCGTGACCCCCGGGTATCGAACACGAATGGATGGATATAAAACGAGGCCCTGACTCTGGTGGTGTTTATTATTCCTCTAGATCATGATTTCAGCGAACAGTTTGTTTGCTCTCAACAGTTAGCACTGAGAGCTGGAGGAAGAAAAGACTAAATGCCTATGGCAGATCCTGAGGGCAGCAATTGTTTGAAGTGCTCTGAAAATGGAAACTGCTCTTTTCCAAAGTGAAACGTTGCCTGAAGACCTTGTCTGTGCACTTGCTTGACTGCAGCTCGTCTTTTTGTACACATTGTACTTCATAAGTCATTGTTTTTTAGTGCTTTTTCACATTGATGTTGCTGTCAAGTGTACTTGAGCTGGACATTAAATTAAATTCAGGTTTTGATTTGATCATTTTAGTCAAAAAACATGTTAAAACCTTGCTGTATTTCTTGCTGCTAAAGATTTGTTTACCACAAACTAACTGCCTCAAAGGCACTTTTTGTTGCAGCAAAACTCCCTAAAATATTTTTTTTCTTTACCATCTGTGGTTCTTTGAAGTGTTTCAATTGTGCAAAACTTGGAAAATATATTTAATACTCAGTGTGTTTAAGGCTAAATAGCAATTTGCTGTGAACAGGTGTCATTTCAAGCACTGTGCTCTAATCGCTCGGACTGAAAGCTTTCTTACACCTGAGTGGACAAACACACCTTTTACTGCGCTATCACTGGTCTCTGCTTCAGGTCGTCAAACTGCAAAAACAGTAGAAAATGGTTTCTGAATAAAGTGAAGTTGAACCTATTTGAAATAGTTATCTTTAATCATCATCGAAGCTGCTCCCCGTGATTATGTTTTCTATTACCTTTAAAAGGATGTGAAAGCGCCCACATGTGAAAGCAGACAGACACAACAGTCCTCAGCTTTAACGCTCTGTTTTGAAATGGGGAGGTGTCTGTAGTCAGAGTCAGAGACCATGAACAAAGTGACCACCAGTTGGTGTCTCTCTTATCTTTATCTATATCACTTCCAGTCTTGTATCGGCCAGCCTGACCTTTACAAACAGTCTGAACAGTGACAAATGGGACGGCTGAAAGTGGGAGTGAACTGGACATTATGTGTGTGTACAGTGTGTGCAGGGCACAGACGAAATGATCACAGAGCGGCTGAGTTTGAATTTGTTTCCATTTTCAAACACAAAGGCTTTCTAAATCGGATTATTCTCCACTTCAAAAAGGAAGCACTTTGAAATGTTCAGTGTGACCTCATTTAATTGACGACCCCCCCCATGCACAGCAGACAGCATAAATGGACTTTCATACAAGGAAACAAGGGCATCATGAAGCTTAGTCAGCACATGCACATCTACATATTTATCTACATATTTAGGACATTAAAGACACCAAAGTCTGGGATGTGAGGTTTTCTGGCGGCAGCTGTGGTTTATTAATGGAAACCATTTCCCTTTAATGGTCTTTTCAGATGGCTGTGGCGTAGACTCGACTAGAAAGAATACTTTGACTGTCATGTAATCGCTACATAAACATGATTTGCCACAAAAGCAGAGCTGGTATTTAATTGTTGGAAAGTATTTTATGTCGCTGTTGCTCAAGTGTATCCTGATATCCTCTTGGAAGCACAGTTAATGTCGTCGGTGCCACTGTTTCCTCTAAACACCACTGAAGTCAGCGATCCACCACACCAAGAAAGCATCTTTGTCATTCAATTTTCTCAGAAAAACAAACATGTTCTGCCAGTGTTTACATGGGCGCCAGCGGTTTTATCATAACAAACATTCCATGGACAAAAGCAGGCAGCCAGTACCTTGTGCTGGATATGCACACGAGGCCTTCCTTTACTTTTCTGTTCGATGTAATGGTGGTATAAAGAGACAAAACACACTCTGCAATTTCCTTCATGTGTTGCGCACAACACTGAATAAAATACTGGGGTGAGGCTTATGCCGTGTGAAAGTAATTGAGTTGTATTTGTCAGAGGGGGAAAAAAGTTGATTTGTCCTTGGCCACGAAGTCCTGAGTGTGGTTAAATTAATAAGAATAACAGATGTTTTTTAAGCGGTATTCCCTTGAAATGCATTTGGAATATTTCAGAGCGAAATGATCCGGTCTGCCTTGGAGTTTGACAGCACTTCATCAAATTTGAATTTGGTTTTGAATCCCTTATTTTTTTCCTCAGAGCATAAACAACCAAAGTTAAGAGTGACTAAAAGATTTGTGTGAGACGTTTTGTTGCTGAGAAGGCAGAAAAACTGCACTCTTGAGTGACAGCATTTTTTTTTTTTGGTCACAACCAACCTGAAAATGAGATCAGCAGCAGAAGTTGTGACATGTTGATTGAATTTATCGGACACATTTACTGGAAACATCTTATTCAGATAATTAGGATCTTACAACATTCGTATGTTAGGAGAGTTTCCAATAGCTAAAACTGACATGAAGCAGCAACTGACCAGTGACGTTGATTAGCTACAGCTGATGCAATTTGCAGCTGTGGAAATCTGTCATGTAAATCAGAGGAGGAGACAAATTACAGAAGAAGTCTTCTGACATCAGTGTTTTATGTCCAAGTGCAGCGGTGGGAGAAGTACTCAGATCGTTTACTTGAGAGGTAATACCACAATGTAAAAATACTCATTACGTGAGTAAAAGTTCAAAAGTAGTACCATCAAAATATACATATACATAAAGTGCCTCCATTTCAGAGTGATATTATGTTATCGTAATTATATTTATGGATTACATATGCATTGATTTAATGTTGCAGCTGGTAAAAGTGAGGGTAATATTAGCTTTATTAGATAATGTAGCTCTGGGCAGCTTATTATATTGTGGTGTTGAGGCAGGATTTGGACCTAGTAGCAGACACGCAGACAGGGGGAAAGGGTAAAATAGGAATCTATTGAATGGATTATGAAGGGAGACTCCAGGTATGCAGGACACTCATAGCTGGGAAGTCCTGAGAATGGCGGGTGAGGCATGGCAGGTGGAGCGCAGTTCAGGGATCTGCTGGAGTGCACAGAGCTCAGGTGGTGTGAGTACAGCGCAGAAAGCACGTGGTGGTGGCACATATGAAACTAGGTGGTGATGGTTGTGGACTAGAGGCTCGAGGCAGGTGGAGAACTCACTAAGCATAAAGAAAAAGCCACAAGAGATCAAGTACTGGTTGTCAACACGAGAGAAACAAAGACTAAATAAAGACTTCTACTCGCAGGTAGCTCTAGTAAACAGCCAACTCTACCACTAGGCAGCAGAAACAACCAAGGAGTCCTCTGCAGTCCAGCCTTTATGCTGTGCTTGATTGTGACAAGTCCCAGCTGTGTTGGAGCTCCCAATCCACCTGGAGAGCCACAGGAAACACACAGGAACCAAGCCCCACACCTCTGCACAGTACACAAGAAAATAGCAGAATTTCCCAAACCACCACAGTATATGTCATATATTTTGATTAGATTTGATTTGATTATATTTTGATTATATTTTTTTTTAACTAGAGCTGTAAAATAAATGTAGTGTAGCAAATAGAAAATATTAGAAACAGCACATAGAAATATTCAGTTTAAGTACAAATACTGCAAAATTATACAGTACTTGAGTGAATGTGCTTGGTTACTTTCTTAGGTACTTGGTGTCATTGGTGTCAAAGTCAAAACTGAATTGTCTTTTTTAACTCTGTCAGCTAAAGTCATCGTACTGAAGTCATGAGACCACTCAGTCGTGTGAGTCTACACGTCTGGTATTTGTGCACGAAGACATTTACACTGCGTACACGTGTACATCATGTCACTGTGATTTTTTTTCCTCAGACAGTATGACAGCGTGTTGTTGTTCAAGGTCCCGCTGATCGCTCAGTAAATGTCACTGCTGCCAGAGTGTGTCGATGTGGCATCAACATGCCTTTTCCTTGGCAGTACAGTGAGTGTCTGTATGATAGGCTCTATGTTAATGAGGCTTTAGCTATCGATCAACACCTCGTCCAGCTGCACTCCAGCGGCCAAGAGACACAAACAGAAGTCTCCAGCTTTCCTGAATATGCATGAGAGTTGGCAAAGACGCATGCCAATATCATTTACTCTGTCTGGCTGCTTTTGTGTTGTGTATATTTGTGCGTCTGTGCAGCATTTTCTGCAGGGCAAGGGAGGAGAAAAAAGAGGGGGAGGGGGAGAGAGCGGCACTACTGAGCGATCGGGAACAGCACTATAACAGATAGAGGTTTTATTGATTGATCAATTGATCGTTTGCTGTCCAGACTGAGCCAGAATGCCTGTGTCTTCTTGGCCGTGCCTTCCCATCACTGCCTAATGCTAAGTTCAGCAGCTCTGCTCTGCAGTGTGTGTGTGTGTGTGTGTGTGTGTGCATGTGTGTGTGTGTGTGTGAGGAATGGAGCGGGAATAAAAAACAAAAATTGAATGCAAGAGAAAGAGGGAGAAAATGTAAGAGAAAGCCAGTAATCCTGTCTGTATGTAAATGTGCGAGTGCCTGAGAGGCAGACTGTCAGTCAGAGTTTGTGTTTCTCCTCATACAGACGTTCACGTTCATACCTGCACAATGTCTCCCAAAGTCTTTTCAGAAAAAACACATCTCCTTTAAACTAAAGTAGATGTGCTTGAAGCTCCAGAGACTCATGAAACCAGTTAGATTTATTAGTCTCTTAAAGTCCAGTCAATACTCTCAACCAAACCAGAAGCAGCACAAAGAGAGAGAAAAAAACAAGTGACGTCTGTCCTCAGGAGACGCCAAACACCCTGACGGTGCTCCAGACAGTCAACATGAGAACAAAAGGCTTTTGCGCATGTTGAATAATGGCACATTTCATCGACCAAATTTAGTTTTATGACCATAATCTGCCAATTTCAAAGATGATTGTGGACTTAATGTTTGGTAAAGGTGATAAATATCAGTAACAATAATTACAGAATTAGTCCAAGTGCTGTTAAATTCAAACATGATTCAGTACTAAAAATAACAGAGTCAACCGATCTCGCAAAGTCTGTCGAAATAATGATGGATACTTGCAAGTAGCTATATTGAATATTTACCAGTGTGTTTGTTCATTTGCACACCTGTTGTTAATTACACCATGATATATTAAAGATCTGGTGAATTGTTAATGAAGCATCTGAGTGGCAGCATTATAAAGTCTTTTTATCATGTTTGATGTGTCTTCACTATCCACATCAAAGGACGTTATCGGCAATTGTTCATTTCCTCATCAGAAAGAAGAGAGACTAGAAGTCCACCAGGCAGACATGAGTCTCACCAACACATCCTAAACCCCAAACCTTTCACGGATGCTTGATTAGGACCTCTTGGCGTCACATTTTAAAGCGCTGGGCACCCATTTAGCATCATTTTTCAACATGCAGGGTTCCGCACACAAGTTAGCAATAGTAAATATGTAAAGTCCAGTTCACAGCGTCTGGTAAGACTCTCAAAACGCCTGCTACAGTAGCCCAGGATGGACAAACCAAATACTGGCTCTAGAAGGCACCATGTTTTTTTGTGTTTTTACTGGCTGCCATAGGGGATTGAGGCGAGCACGCTAGACGCCACTAAATCCTACACACTGGACCTTGAAAACATGATGTCAACGGGTCCTGATCAAGCGTATTTGCATATAACCTTCATGAGTTTTCATGAGCAGAAAGGATTCATATGTGAAATTCATGACACAACTGGAAGACAGTGGATGCATGACTGCGCTCGAGTCAGAGTGTGTGTGCGTGAAGGATTCAGAGAAAGCAACAAATGAATGTGACAGATAGCCAAGGAGAGTGTGAAAACTAGTCAGTTTGTGTCTGTGTGTGTCTGCCAGAGAGGAGATGAAGTATGGAAAGAGACTGTCAGTCAGAGTCCTGATTGTTTTTCCTCGTGCACAGGCTTATGTTCATACTTGTACTGTGTGTGTTGATGTTCAGAAACAAGCAAAGCGCCCTGATACCACAGCACATACAGCCCTGCGCGTTAGCAGCCTCAGCGAGCAGCCAGTTGGATTTATTACTGTGTTCCTTAAAATCTACTCCATGGGCCAGTGCCAAGACCTACCGTTTTGCTGAGCTGTCCATGGGTGTCTTCGCTGACATAAGACAACTGAAGAAAAATACTCGCAAGCAGGCCAGGAGCAGTCTGAAGCTGCATGCACAGAAAAACAAATGTCTGTCCGGAGGAACTGCTGATTAAACAGACAGATGGTGCACAGAAAACAGTCAAAACAATGAGGAAACTATCTGTTTGTGTATGTACGTACACGTAATCTTTATCTGTATCACAGATTTTGTGAATGAGTTGGACCGAGGACAGATTTGTGCAAATTAGGACTACAACTGATAATTCACTATCAGTCAATCTGTCCATCACTTTCTGGATTTGTCCATATTTAAATTGCTTGTTTTGTCCCAACAACAGTGCAAAATCCAAAGATATTTAGGAAACAAGCAAATATTCACTACCGTGATACTGAAACATGAACATTTTTTAAAATTTTTATATAAATAACTTAATGAATATTAAACACCTTAATAAAGAAAAGATACGTCATAAACACTGATTAATTATGAAAATTGTTTCCTATTAATCTTCTCTCAGCTGACATATCATTTCAGCTCTAATGAAAATGAATAGTACAAAATGCTTTGATTTTTTTCAAAGAAACAAAAGACGGCATGACGCAACCAGCAGCAGCAGATGATGACTTGTGCGATTCTGGTGCAGTAAAAAAAAAAAAAAAAAATGAAAACATGAATAAAAACATAAGCGTATAATAAAAACAAGTCAAATAAAAGTGATAAAAGAGGGATAGACACTAGACAGACAATTAAGTTTTGAGGAGTGATTTAAAGGAAGGCACTGACTTTGCTAACCTCAGTTGCTCAGGAAAGCAGTTCCACAGCCGCAGAGTCCTTTTCTAAGGAGGCCCAGGGAGCACTTCAGGGGATCCTGAGGAGCACAGGTGGTGGCTAGGCTCATCGAGCTCGAGTAAATCTATGATGTAGGTAGGAGCAAGGTCGTGTAGGGCTTTAAAAGTAGTTAGTAGAAGTTTAAAATCAATTCTGTACCTTACAGGTAGCCAGCGTAGCGCTTTGGCAGCGCGGTGGGAGCGGTGTGGTCGGGCCTCTTGGTTTGTCAGAAGTCTGGCAGCCGAGTGAAAAGATGTTAAATCATTTTTATGCGCAGAGCAGATTTTTGTTCATTTTTTAAGTGATGAAAGGTTGTTCAGTGTTGCATGTTGACACTTCCCTGTGTAAGGCAAGTTTACAGCTTTGATGAAGAGTCTGTCATGGCTTGTTGCGCATGGAGCTGTTTTTATGAAGTGGGAGACAAAAAAGCGAGTCCATGTGAGGGACGGAGATAGAAAGCGTGTGCGTGTGCTGTGTGTGTCGTCGTCAGAGGGCCGTGACACGGTTGACTTCCGTTGCCCGTTGCATGCTGTTGCCATGGCAACCTGCGTCATCGCCAACCTGCGCCGCTCCAAATCTAAATCATTATCGCTCGCCGAGTCTGGGAGGGGAGTGAATCACTGGCTTCAGACGCAGGCATGAAGTGACACCTGGGACCGAGTAAAGTCAGCAGTCGACACAGAGATGTGAGCAGACACAAGACGTCAAGTCGTAAAGGCCCGATTCATTACTGCAGCATGCTGCCTCAAGCCGAGACATCTTTTGCTCCGTTTACTGGCTTTGTTTATGAAGTGAGTCATAGGACGGAAAACATTTTCACCTCTCCTACAGGGACTGACAGTGATTGGCAGCCAGACATGACACTGATATGGATTTTTCAGGTTGGAAATGTAACTTTAAATCTGGGCGGCGCGCTGCTTTGAGATACTGAGCATCAAAAAGCCGACACATCGGGTGCCAAAACGTATTTCTTTTGAAATATTTAAGAGCAAGTCAAACAACTGACAGCTGCTGGTGTAAACAATATAACAGGTGCTGGTCTATAAATAGAAGTATGAGGCAACAAACCATCTGCACACTGTGACCAATGCTACTGTACATTTGATTTTTATGTAATATCTCACACGAGATTTACACAACTGATGAACAACACATCACATTAACACACCAGCAAGTATTAAGGCACCGACATGTGTTTTGTGTTGGCTCAGTCTGCTGAATTCAGTCTTTTGTTGCTCCTGTCCCAACTTGTTTGAAACATGTTGCTGCATCAAATTCAGAATAAGCAGATATTTACAAAAATCACTGAAGCTATTAAATAAATTAAACAAAGCATTAAATAAATACATCTATATTCCTATAGTGTAAAGTATTTCTGCAGTGGAGAAGTTGGGCCTTGACCCACTTCTGCTTTGCTAAATGCATAAACCATCACATGGAAACCTTCTGCGATACTAATAAAACGCTGTGATGTTACATTCCTCTGCTGCGTCCCTGGCTTGTTAATCCATTAAACTTCCAAGGCACACGAACACAAATATCCAGCTCAATCACTGTATGTTAGAGACAAATTAGAGCCAAGTCAGGCAGCCAGGAGCCTCAAGAACCTGGAGATTTCGTCTTTGTGGTAGTAAAGTGAGTGTTAGTGACAAATTTGTGGTTTTCTTTTTGGTCCTCTGCAAATCTCTCAATTTTCCAGAAAACAGAAATGGAATACCCAGCTGAAGAGGGAAAGCAGGTTGTTGCTGTTGGCTCGCCTCACCCCGTCTTCTATCATAAAGTGTCAGCTGCCTGGAATGGTTTTCTCCTTTACATTCCCGTCCTGACAGACGTCTCAGCCATTACTCGCCCGGTCTTACTTTATTTCTACCGCACAAGCTCCCCAATTACACATCCTTCTTCGTCAAACCTGCAGCTGAAGCGGGGATATTGTTTTCCGGACGGGATGTAACAAGCATGTTCGTAGTTACTGTATGATTAAACACAGTCCGGGTGTATCTCTCAGTATTGCATGTTTATTCATTAGTGCTGTTTTTCAGTTTCAGGAAGCAATCAGATGCTAATAGACGATGAGTATCACCAGCATCCCAGACTCTCCTAAGCCCTGGTCCTCATTAGTTTTTGGATTGGAGCTGCTGTATAACTCCTGCAGCTCCTACACTAATTATCTGAGTCCAGTTTAAGGACTTTATCCCCGGCCCGTGCAGAATCACATCCATATATTACATCCACACCTCACAATTTACTTGTAAGTGCACATGCAGTTTACACTCCCTTTATGATTTACCATAAACATGCTTGTTGTAAAGCACAGATATTCTCCAAAGCAAGCTTTGGCATTAGGGCAGATAACAATTATTTTTACTGCTGTTTAATGTGCAGAGTATTTTCTCTCTTAATCAGTTCAGGCCCAGAATGTCTTCAAAGGTCTCATTTTTGTCCATCCAACCCCAAATCCCGAAAGATATTCAGTTTAAAATAATCTAAAACAGAGAAAAGCATAAGATGGGACGGGATTTTTGAAATTTAATTGACTGAAATGCAGTATTAATTGACACTGAACACAATGTTTTGCAGAACTGTCCGTTCTTGCCTGATGATGGGCTTTTAACATCCAGTGTTTGGGTTTTTACAAAACATAACTGATATTGTCAGACTTTAAAGTAGAAAACATGTGACTTGCTACTCTTCACCACTCTCAACATTTTTGACCTTGTGATCCACAAAAAAACAAAACAAAATCTTCTTCTTCTTCTCTGCCCCGCCAGAACCACACAAAGTGCATTTCTCATTGAAGTATACAGAGTGTAAAAGCCTTTCTATTGAGCGACATACCTCAGGATTTTTAAACAATTACAGAAAAGTGGAGCGTAACTTTGGACTTCTTCAACTCTTTCTTGTTTGACAAAAAAAAAAAAACGTTCCTTTCTCGTGAAGGTCACGCCAAGAAAATTGCGTCCACTTTCAAACAAAAGCTCAATAGCTGCACGAGTTGGAATACATTCCCTCTGAAAGATACAAGGCCAAACATGTTGTCCAAATGATTACAAGTAATATTTCTATTATGTATTTCATATTGAGGAGAAATGAATAAAACTGAGAACATGAGGACAAAAAGTTGGATGAAATTCCATTAAAAATTGTCTATTTGAGGTCTTGCAAGATTCACGTCTCTCTCTCGCAACAGTTTTCTCTGTTTTTTGGATGACGATCCTCACTTTCTCTCAGATATTTGGAATGCATTTGAACCTTAATGCCACATCCAGCAGAGAGGGTTTATTTGGCTGGCTCAGCCTCAGTCGTAAACTGCCTGCTCGGTAACGTACACATAATCCTGCAACACAGATAAGGCTGTTATGTTTGGCTGGCGCGGCACTGACATGCCAGGTGTCCGTATCAGCCTGTAATTTTACAAAGACACATGCAGCTGATTATCTTTTGTGGATCATATATGTGTGTCTTTGCACGAAAGTTGAAACAGTTGGATGTGTTACAGAGCCCATTGTGCTGTCTGGTATGAGGTAGCAATTTAAGTAGGTATGAGTGTGTCCATTGATTGGGGCGCAATGGGAAGGTTGAAGGCTATAAAGTGAAGTTCAGGTGTGTGTACGATCAATGAGTTCATTGTTCATGTTTTAGTAAAAGGTCACGTCACCCCTACTGTGTGTAAATTGTTTTTTTTTTTTTTAACAAATAAGCAGCTGCAGTGGATCTGTATAAAATAACAGAGTGACTGTGACCTTTGCTGCACAATTGATAAATAAACACACTCAACATTATCACACACAGAGATGGTGGAGTGTGTGCAGCAGTTAATTACTGGATTTATCCACGTACAGTAAGGTATTGGAGAGGATTGGAGGATGCTAGTCAGTCACACTTTATGATATTTTTATATGCTTGGCTGCTTTTTATCTTTTAACAATTCACTGGTATCGATTTTCTCATCTCGCTCTCTGCCAGAAAGCAAATAAGTGTATCTCAACAACTACAGGATGAATGGAATTTAATCGAGACGTTCAAGGTCCCCAGAGGATGAATCCATCTGACTTTGATGATCCTCTGACTTTTCATCTCGCGCCTCCAGCATCATCATTTGACTTTGTCCACTACTTTATGACCTTAAACTCATGACTTCACTAAATACATTCCCATGAGCCTCAGCTGCACTTTCTGTTCTGTGCTAATTAGCAAATGTTGGTTGCTGTGCAGCAGGAATCTATGTTCGTCTTGATTTCTTCTTAAACTTTCGGCTCATTGAGGATATTATCAGAACGACTTCTACACAATATAAAAATGCAGGCGATAGGAATCACAGTTTGAGAGGTGCCCGTCAACTTAATCTCTATTAAATGAACTGTCCGACCCAGGAATCACTCAGCAGGTACCGAAATAATTTCAAGTGGTGACACAGCTGATTGGCCGATTAGACGCTTCTCCGATCTCTGTGGTGTTTACCAACCGCTTTATTAACTGGTGCTTATGCTGTGGAGGAAGATGGATTCAGTTTAGCGTCGGCTTTCCAGAAATCCCTCCTCGGTTTCTTCACAAAGGGCGTTCTCTGGTTTCATTTGAGATTTCTCATGTTGCTGCCACTCTGCTTGATTAATTAGGTTAATCCGTCGATGAGGGGCGGTTCGGTCAGTTGTTGAGTGCCTGCTCCTTTCCTGCGTCTCTTGGGATACCTGAGTGTAGTTTTGTGCATTTGGAGTATAAAGGTGCACCGGTCTCACCACCAACACAGCTTTGCATTCAAAAATAGGTCACTGTATTGCTGCTGTTGGTATAAAATTACTGTTTAGACCTACTCAACAATTATCACCAGTGCGTGGATCAGAGCCAGGATCTTCAGAGCCTATATGTCTAGAATTCTAAATACCATAACATGAGGCTAATTTACTAAACCTCTTTGTTCTAATACTCGATTTTTAACTCAGAAAAGTGTTTACTCACCGTACTTATGGCTATATTAAGGGTGGAAAAACAATACAAGGATATTAAAAAATAGTTCCATTTGAAAGATTAGCACAAAACCTCCAAAAAGCCTTGTCTTCTTTCTCCATCCAACTGTTCAACGTTACAAAAACATCTTCTATAACAAATACTAGCACAAATCTCTGCTTCACAGACACTACCAGCAACTACACCTGTCTTGTAAATGTCGTATTATCATTATTATTGTTATTATTATTTTGCAGTTGTGTTGTTTTCTTTTGTTGCACTTTTGTTTTTGTTATTGTTTATGTTTTTGTGTTTCCCTTCAGGATGTGCATTGTTTCAGAACATCCCAGTGGAGGTGGTCTCACGCTAATGGAGACGGACACACAAGAGACTAAAAAGAAAGAGAGAAAGATTGCTTGTGTGTGTGTGTGTGTGTGTGTGTGTGTGTGTGTGTGTGTGTGTGTGTGTGTGTGTGTGTGTGAGTGAGAGAGAGTTAGAGTCTGTGTGTGTGTGTGTTTGTGTGTGGAGGGGATAAGGAAGACAAAATGGAAAATGGGGGAAGATAAAGGCGATGGGCGTTCACATATTCAACCAACAAAACAAAAAAAACACCCTGTATGAAAAATGAAGGGAGTGGGCCCTGCAGGGGGTTTTACACACACACACACACACACACACACAGCAAGAGAGGGAGAGTGGTCAGGTGTATGTTGTCCATTATGAACCTCTAAAGTTAGAAGAACCAGGTAGAGCTGAGGGATGCAGCAGCCTGATCAACCAATCAGAGAGAGCCTTCAGAGACACATAAAAGCCTCCCATTGGATGAATTATTCAGATCAGAGGGACAGAGACAGCCATTAACCTACATCCTCCCCAAATACAGACATGGCTCCCACCTCCACACACACACACACACACACACACACACACACACACACACACACACACACACACACAAAACTGCAGATTAAGGCACATTGCCTTCTGACTTTGTATGTTACCATTCAGCCCCTTGGTGCTGATGTAGACCAGCTCACCTTAATGTTTCTACACCACACAAGCCTTTCTCATACATGCACGCACACACATGCACAATCCTTACTTTGTTAACACTGCTGCATTCAGGATCTTGTTTAAATTCAGACCATCTTCCCTGTTTAGACCCCGTATAATAACACCAAATCTTGGTCATCCTGCCAAACTGCAAGAACCGAGCAGAACAGCTAGAAGAAGTTTTGAGGCTCATTAAATGGAGTAACCAATACTACTCTGCGGACTTGGGAAGACATAGTGGAAAAAAGTAGAAAAAAAGTGATTTTGTTTGACTTTGGCAGCAGCTTTATGTTAGTGCATACTCTCTGCTGCAAGTCAGAGTTAGAACAAGTAAGAAAAGTGATCAGAGTGCATGAGAGAAAATGGCTTCACTTCCAGTTGCCTCACTCTTGTGTGCAAAAAATGCTAAAAGGGATAACTACGTGATGAGCTGGGCAGGTTGTTGAAAGTCTGTTATTACAGACTGTTAACACCCGGAGTGGCAGCGCACACTATCTGACGCTTTTGGAGGCACTGTGCTCTCAATCTGCAGCGTAACTGTCAAATTAGTTTTGCAGGTATTCACCACACCTGTCAAAACATCCAGCACATCCGTCACAAAACAGATTTCCTTTCCCCTGCCAGCAGCTCTGTTATAGTGGAAAATTAGTGGCTGTATAAATCAAAGGATGTTGGCGGGGGGGGAGCAAAATATTTTTACAGTGCAAGATGTTTAAGATGTTACATACCTTGTCTGAGACTCATTAGGGAACAAACACCTTGTCAGTATCCAGTACTGACACACTCAAGCTCATAAATTGAGGTCTCTGTTAAATTAATCATCAGTTGCTTTTCACCCACCTTTCCGCTCTGAAAGACAGATGCAGTCATCCACGCACATCTGTCTATAACACTGCACATGCGCACACTGTCACACAGTCAAAATACAGACCCAGGAGCATTTATACTGCACACAGAGAACGTTACCAGTTTGGGCTGCACTGGACTTTTACATTCAACTTAATCTCCTCAATGTGTCCATGTTGCTCACACATTAACATGAACCGATATAATGCTGTACATCTCAGTTACATTATGGAGACAGATAAATGCTAATATTCACAAATGCACACATAAATTAATAATTACAGGCACATGTCAAGTGCTTAAGTTCATGACATATGCACAGCACGTCCACATGTACTGTAAGCTGCATGTAGTCCACCATATGTGCACATGTCAATTCAGAATGTGGGATGACCCTCTCTCTCTCTCTCTCTCTCACTCTCACTCTCACTCTCACTCTCACTCTCACTCTCACTCACACACACACACACACACACACACACACACACACACACACACACACACTTAAAGAGATGCAGGACTGACTGAGATTGAGGTCAGGGCAGATGTATGGGGAATATTTGATTAAGAGAGCTACAGGGTTAAAAAAACAGACACTTCGCTGGTGTGGGAGAAGATTTTTTAAGTGAATCACAGTCACAACCTTTTTTTTTATCCCAGACCCAAGACAGTACGGAGCTCCTACAGTGCCACGAAGTGCGCACATTTTAGTATCTCGTGTGATACAAGATACGATACGATAGTTTTTTTTTCTTTGTGGCGCTTTAGGGGCTCCGTAAGAAAGGCAAACTGGTCAGCAAATTTAATGTGAAGAAAAAAAAATCTTGTGTGTTCAGACGGCTGATGTTTTTAAATCACATTATCATATGAGGGTGCACTTGAGTAGCCTCTGCATCCTTTAATAAAGCAAAAGGGGGTGTTCATTGACTGTGCTGTGGTATGTTCGCTCTTCAAACTGCACTTAGCATTTATACTTTACATATACTTTAGCTTAAGGGTTCATTTCTTTACTGTTGGAGTGATTTTTAAAGTGCCTGTAAACTGCTTCTGCTACCCATTTTTCCCAGGGAAATGATAAATTACTCTACGGCTATGCTATAATGCTACCAGATACACTCCCAAAGCTTTCTGGAGCATTTATAGAATGAGATTTTGGTTTAGATTGTGAGGTTAGGTCCATACAAAACTGTTAAAATGTTCATAATAAGACGAAAAACCTCATTACAGTCCCTTTGGGGCTTAGAAAGAGGAAAAAAGATCAATCTGCCAAAGTGCTAATTAGGCGTCAGAAACCAAATAACATCAAAAACCCATCAGATTGAAGAATGTTTGGAAAATACAAATACAAACAGAATGTGGCAAAAATCAATTAAAACAACCCTGAACAATTAATGCAATAAATTAAGCAATTAATGATAAAAGTCAAAGTGAGTGGAGGGGGCTGATTGGGGGAGTGTGGGTGTGTTTGTGCATCAGTATGTGTGTGTTTATAAGACAGACAGACTCAGAAAGAAAGATTGTTTTCTATTATGGAGGGAAATCTTTCCAGACACGTTTTCAGTCTGTATCGGAAATATTCAAAAACTGTAGCTTCAACAGCAACATGAATGTAAGACATATTTCTTTTGCTACAAGTGTGAACTTGCATTTAAACTAAAGCTATGTGTTTTGTTTTTTACATCAAAATATAGTGCGTATATTACAACCTGATCATTTATAGTGAGTTTTCTGAGGCATGTATTCATTACTACTACTACTACATGTTTACTGCAAAGTGGAGTTTTATCAACCACTGGTCAGCCATATCAGTAGAGGAGGTACTTGGATAAAAGCAGCTACCAAATGTGACATGGCCAGTATTTAAACTTTACGGATGAAAATGAACATTCAGAGGCCTAAATGACAGGTTTATAACAAATGGAGGGTAGAAAAATGACCTCAGATGTGTTCACAAATTAAACACGGACATTTTGTGAAATACACTTCAGATTAAACACACAAGATGTTCATTACAGGTGCCGGTAGATGGCTTTGTTAGCGTCTGCCAGAGCCAGGCTAGCTGTTTGCCCCTGCTTCCAGTTTGTGCTAAGCTAAGCTAACTGGCTGACTGGTTGTTGCTTTGCAGTCATGAAACTGGTTTCTCATCTCACTCTCCACCAGATAGGAAGATGTTAAACTTTTCCTTTAAATAAAGGAACGAAAAGAAGCTTCGGGCTGATTCACATTCCAGGATTTGCTCCACTGGGAGCTACTTGAGAGATATTTGGTCCATTTTTTAAGCTAAATTTGGTCAAGTATTTCAACAAGCCGAGTATTTCAGGCAGGGGTGCAATGCCGTTCAGAAGCTGTAAGTTACTAACTCTTACAGTTCCTATTATAAACAGAATGCTAGGTTCATTTTAGGGTTAAATTCCTTAGATCTTTTGCACATAATTGTACATATTTTATGTTTGACCATTGTAAATTGCATAATTTAGATTTTCTTGGAAATGTTTTGAAGATGATTGAGCTAAAACGTGAAAAAATGCTAACACTGGGGACTATGGCAGAACAGCAAAACAGGTTTTGAACTGGAGGTAAATGTTATTTTATGTTTTATCTTAATTTTATTTGTCCTTTTTATTTCCTTTGTACATTCTGATGCATAATATTATTGTTTTATAACTGTATAACTGTTGTCAAGTGCCTGTTTTACCTTCATATGCTTGTGACAGACATCACCATACCGCTTTTTCATGTGTCTCCCATCAGCAATGGCCTGTCCGCTAACTGCAGCTCAGTCCCTAAAGCCTCAATTGAAAGAAACAAGACATTTAAATAATTGCACAATGACGACCTTTATGCTTCTCCACCGCCAGGATACACTTATTAAGTTATGTCACATTCAGCATAAATGCAAAGCTGAAAAACAGAAAAAAATAGCTGCATTTGGAGCGACAAGGACTTTTTGGCCATGATCCTCCTCCATAAACTGTGTATTTTGACATTAAAGCTGCATTCAAGAGGCTGTTCTGTATAATTGCTTAAAAGGCTCATTTGAAAAAGATATTTCCTTCTTCAGAAGACAGGCAGGGTTTTTTTTTTTTCAATAAAAGAAATCATTTATTGGTGTCCCTCGTGTGCAAATGTGTCTTTTTCATCTGAAAGTGCAAGAGCTTTCAGGTGTGCGTCTGTGTGTCACAGCATATTTTGTACCGAGTGTTCCTTTATTGATCAGTACAAAACACTCAGTCAGACACAATAAATGAAACCACATATATATGTGGCCATTCCGGCTTTGAAATCAAAGCCACGTCCAAATCCTTTTTTATTGTACTTCCTCTGTTCTGCAAATCATCTTTTCCCTCTGAGTCTCTTTGGCTGTCCATCTCGTAACTGTGGGCAGCAATAATGTTTCATCATCAAGGCTTTTCCTCTTTTACGGTGTGATGGTGAGGATTTTCAACACTTGAGGAGTGACGGACTCACACTGTCCCGGTCTAATTACACTACAAATCCTTTTTTCTTTTATACACATGGAATGTAGGAGTTTAATATAGTGGGATGGCTCGGACACTAAGTATTGATGGGTTTATGTGAGGGCTGGAGACGAAGTATTCAGATCCTCTACTCAAATAAAAGAAACAATATCACACTGTAAAAAGTGTTTATAGCTGTCCTGAACTCGAAGATGAAAAGTCGGGGATCACAGAGAGGGGTGAGGTGTGACATGATGTTTCATATATGGGGATAGCATTGTCTCTCCTGGAAGGTATCCAGGTGTCATTTGTTCACATGAAAAGTGAAGCTGACCGAGTGCTGCGTGATGTGGGCATGAATGTCAGATTCTTGACTGCACAAAGTTACAGTGGTGGAAGGTAACTAAGAAGATTATGTTAAAACACTGTACTGAAATTCACTTTTCCATTTAATGCCACTGTGTACTTCTGCTCCACTACTCCACTTGACAACTATAATTACTATTTAATATTAACAAAAAACATAATAAGCTTGTGAAATCGAATACATTGTTTAAGCTTAAGCTTGTGGTTCCCAACGTTTTTGGTTTGTGACCTTCTGCAGAAAAAGGCAGCGTTGGGCCCGATGGGGCCGTGTCATGTATCAGATGAGCTGTTAGCAGTTTCACCAAAGAGAGCTCTTCGGCCTGCATCCAGCCGACCACCTCCCTGTGGCTCCAACGCTTTAAATTAAACGTCTCATTGAATTAAACAAACATTTGTTCTGAACATAGTCGTAATTATGAATGCAAATTAGTTCTAAATCTAAACCACGTTGGCCTGTTGCTGCCAGTAGTTCCTCATAGGATGCCGATGGGTCCAAACATCTGTGGTTACTGCCACAAGAGAGTAACTTGAACCCTGGAAAGGTGGATTCTCATTTCACATGATCTTGTGTGATCTCACGAATCCAGCTGCCTCAAAAGGTAAATGCTTTGCAGAAAAACTAAGAATATTGGGATATAAGTTTATGTATTATTTCCAGTTCATTGAAGATTTATTAACAGTGTCAGGCTGAAGTTTGGTCTGAAAAACAAGAGCTGAGACGTGGCTCTGCTTTTCTTCTCATTTGGGAACTTAGTTGGTAATTTTCCTGCTATGATGGTCTGATATCACACACTCAGAAACACAACAACAGTCATTTCTCCCACTTTAATGTCTTTCACTGTCACTTCTCTCCCTGCTTCTTCGTTTTCACATCTCTGAATCTCTGACCACCTCGCTCTGCTTTAAGTAGGAGGCACTGGTCTTCCAGTGTGTCATATGAGAAGGTGAATGTGGGTTGAATATTAAAAATGGAAAAGATCAGACTGAGGGGGGCTATGAGGAAGAAAGAGAGAGAGGACCATGTGGGAAAAAAAAAAACATAATGATGACGAAAGAAAGCGGGGTGGTAGACACACGCACGGAGATGAGAAAGGTGATACATGACGCGAGACGGGCACAGGGAGACGAGGAAATGTCTATTTTTACCGGTGGTTTGTACAGAGAAAAGGGGAATGTGATAGGCCTCTGCATTAGGCCAAAGAGCAGGAGGAGGATTTTTGGCTTGTACAGGCAGATTCATGGACATTTACCTGCAGTGTAAAGGAAATTCTACCCATCTACCACATCCATCCCACGATTTCTCTGTCCTTTCTTCTTTGTTAGCTCCTTGCCTTCTTTCAGTGCATCACATTATCTATTCTGTCTGTATTTCCATTGACTCTCTTTTGAATAGTTTGCTGTTTCATGTCAAATCTTTCTTTGCACGTTGGGAGGCGAGCCCCGGCTTTACAAAAGGTAACAGTCGCTAGCTTTACAGTTCTCGTACCGCTAAAGTTGAAGGTTGTTGTGATTGTTTCATCTATTGACGGAGACTTTGAATATGGTAACATGCAGATAGCAAAAGAGGAGAAGATGCCAACTGAAATACTGAAACAGTCGGCCAATGGCAGGCTTATACCAACAGCCTACTGCCTGTGAGTCAGACTGTATGTCTGTATATATCTTTGGGTTTTTGGTCGAACAAAACAAGACATTTTCAAATGTCATCTTGGGCTCTGGGAGGTTGGGATTTCACCATTGTTTATATTCAGATGTGCAGAGACTTGCTTTTTTCCATGTTTTGATGGCTAAATAAGCAATAGTTGGTCTACATCCTGATTGGTGCATGTACATATGTGACATCACCCTTCGCCAGCTGACCTGTGCTTCATATCAAACCCCCATTGCTAAGAAAGAGGATGATTAGCGATTGCATTCTTCCTCTTTCCCTGTGTGTTTTGCCTCTCTGCCGCTCTTCTCTACTCTCTAAACTTCCCTCTTCTTCCACTGTCTCACCTCCTCTGTCTCTCTTTGTCCCCGCATCCCTCCATCCCTTTTCCTCCTGGATCGATAGATTACTTCCTGTGTTCAGCAGGTTGACAGCACAGTTTAGAGACCACAGGGTTCATGTTACCAGTCATCTGTGAGTGTGTGTGTGTGCTTGTTCGTACTGTGATAGGCTTAAGGGGTCTCTAAGACCTTTGGGGTCAACAGTGGCAGTAGTCCTGTCTTTGCCTTGAAGCCTGAGTGCCTGCTCTGATTGCTGACTGCTTAGATAAAACGCTTGAAGGGTGCAGAATTAGATGGTTTTCAGGTTTACAGAGGCAGGTATTAGTCATCAAACGACAAAATTATGTCATGACAGCCAAAGTTTTGCATTTATGCCTGTGACACTGTCAACAATATCTTGAAAGTATCCGGTTCAGCTCACAGCTCACAGTATTCAGTCAGCAGCAAGAGCAAATATGGCTGCAGTAAACGTACCAACACCACCTAAAGAGACCAAACAAGAGCCGAACACCTGCCTGTTCAATCTGTTGTTTTATCAACTTGTACCTGATATGTAGGTTGTCCATCACTGCCTCTGATGCGTGTCTGAACCCCATTTTTCAACCAGTCTTGCACTCTGACATCACTTACTACCACCAGTAAAGTAATCTCAAATCAAGAAATCCAACATGATCTGCTAACAACTGTTCTCGCTGTTCCTCTCTGGGCATAAGACTACCACGCTGTTTTAACAGACTGACTGACAGGCCCTGATGTCCTTAAATCCCTTAAAAGCCTCTCTACATCCATCGCCCAGGGCAGCGTGCAGCAGTAAATGGCTTCAGTTTGTCTGAGGTGTGCCCAGAGAGCCTAAACGAGATCAATACAGTCACTCACAGTCATTGTTTTAACTTGGCTCCTGCCATAAAACTCCTGCTCCACTCCAGATCCCAAACCCTCAGGCTCCCACAGCAACGCTGGTTTCAAAGCATCAACTTTAAGAGCTGAAGAACTGACTTTCCATGTGGAAATATTCATACCTGTGCAACGTTGTGTGTGACTCACAATCACTGGCGTGTTCCTGTAGCTCAACCATCACCAATTTTCCTTTAAATGGCTGTAAAATCTCTGAACTTGTGCAGAATGTGTCAGGTTTGCTTAATTACAGTTGATTGAATTGCCAGCACCCAAATCCTCCTACAGTATATCCTGCTGGCAAAGTAGCAGAACAAGTATCCGCTGCATGTCTCATCTATAAGTTAGAAACATTACAGCAACAAGATGGGTGTCCAAAGTTTCTATTATCCCCTTGACATTTAAAGTGAAGAGATTTTCCTACTTTCTCGACAAGGTTATATAACTACTGTATGTAGAGGAAATACATCTGCTCAGTTTCTCCAAGCGTTTAATTCCCAGCACTCAACATAAACCTCTACTGAAGCAGGCCGTGTAGAATAGAGGTTATGAATTTAACAATGTCATTATTCATGAACTGTGCTGTGTGTATTGTATGGCGGTACTGTCCGATGTCCTTAGAAACAGACGTTCAACTAGACACGGGGCCATTTGTCGCGGTACACAAACCTGATCAAGAATCACACCTACAGTAGTCCTTGAATGGCTCGTTCAAATGGTTCAAGTGGACCAGTGATGAGTATTTTCATGCTTTCACGCAACTTTCTTGCAAATTTCTCAGTTTTGGTCATCCTTCTTATTGGTGAGAATAACATCGTACCCACCAAATACAGATCTGGGAACAGGGCAACATCACTATAAGTGTGTTAAAACTGCATGAACACTGAATTTAAGACGTGAATTTAACATGGTTTTGATGATCCATCTGAACTGTTCACATCTTTAAAACCTGTCTGATTGGTGAACTTCTCTTTTCTTGCCCTGGTGGGTTATGGTGCAGCCATGTCATGAACATGCTGTGTTCAAATCTTAATAACTTTGGTTACTTTGGTGAATACGGTGCTGTCACAACTAATGCAGATTTTGTTACCCTGCGAGGCAGCAGGATTCACGAGATGACACAAGATGACACAGAGACTCCATCTTGAAAGGCTTCAAGTTATGTATTTGCACCCAGACCACAGTCGTTTTGGACCAATCTGTGTCCTTTGTGATACTACTGACAGCTGGTTTTGAAGCAACTCTTCATTTGAAAACAACAATGGCGGCTCCTAAAGAGATTAGCGTAGATGCTGCTATAGCATTAGTTATGTCAGACCTGGAGAGTATTTCTTCACTGAAAGTGGAGCAAAGGAAGCACTGATGATGTTTTCCATCTTCTCCCAACTGGCTTCAGAAAGAGTTTCTCTCTCCTACAACATCATATGGTTTGCTGATCTGATTGGTTGAAGTTAGCCCATGATGGATGACAATAAACAGATGGTTTATCCAATCACCTGCCAAGTATTCTTTTAAAAAGTGCCTGTCCTTTCCCGAACAGTTTCCATGGATGACTTCCCAGATGGATCCGAGTAGCAAACCATCTGGCATGTCAGGTTACAAATGATGGCAAAACTTAGCAAACAAGGCACAAATGTAATTAACTGGGATGTTTCTTTACCTTTCTTTCCATCAAAATCCACATTCATACCACTGCACTGACGTCTCAGCTCTATTACCTGTTATTAAAAAGACAAACTGACTGAAACAATGACATAATTGCTGTTTTTAGTGCTGATCCTCCTGCCACCCGCCTCTCAGTCATGACCCGAACTTAGAAGGCAAGGCAGTGTATTTTATTGACTGTTAACCCGGCTTCTCTCCACCAGACTACGAGGAGCTTCAGTCTCCACCAGTTTAAACATTGGTTCCATGTCTATTAACAGTGTTGGGTCGTGACCTGACCCCACTTATACATTCACCTCTCCCGTCTCTCTCTCTCTTCCTCCCTCCACCTCTCAGCTCTACATCTTTTCATCCCTTTTACCAAGTCACTCCCCACGGACTCTCTGCCACCTCCCTTTCTCACACACACACACACACACACACAGAATCTTGTTGCCCCTCAGCTTAACGGTATTTCTAACGATCTGACCCCTGGACCTCTCTGTGTTAATGATCTTCAGCCCCTCCCAACACAAACACACACACATACTGACAGACAATAACCTGAGCTCGTCATGTTTGTTCCTACGGTGAGATAAACTCAGAGTGGTAAACATCGCAAGGAATTTTAAAACCCGAAACCAACAGCTTCATTTCTTGAGTGCAGAATTTCTCCAGTGAGAGAAATTTGGAAACCACGTCCTCTTTGAAGAGCTCGTTGTGTAGGACGGCAGAACGGCCGCCTCCCGTTTGGTGACGCTGATACAGATCTCAGTTTGAGGGGAAATGAAAAGCTTCCTGCATGAATAAAATAAATAAAATGCACGACTCTGACAGGATTTATGATTAGCGGCAGCTGTCGACCAGTGGCCATGGCAACCACATGATCAGATCAAAATATTTCTAAATACTTTCAAAATACTTTCTATCCTTTGGAGGTTTGAATGCAGTCAAGGCCAAAAATCAGTTCATGTGATTCCATTGATCTTCAACGTTTCATCAAGAAAGATTTGACTGATGGTAACTACACGTTCTGCTGCCCACTACCACCAACACAGCTACGACTATTACTTCTTCCACTACTACCACTAATACAATAATAATAATAATAATAACAATAATAATAATAATGATAATAACAATGATAATGTTTTGTTAAAACCCTGGCAGGTTGACGTGGTTTTCAAAAGGCAGAAATGACCTGTAATGTATAAAAAAGGAGGCGCAGTTATGAGTTTTATCAGAAAATTGTAAACAGCTTTTGGTCCAAAGAGTACAGAATATTTTTCAGTTCACTCCAAAACGTGTTTGGGATTCATCGTTTGCTCCCCTTTTATCACCCCTTAGGGTCCATTTATTCATTGAAAGCGATACATCATCATACAAGTCTGATCCTGGACACAGAGAGATGCTACTGGAAGACATTACAGCCCAACACACACACACACACACACACACACACACACACACACTCAGACCACATATAAGCCTGCACTCCCCACACACATACAAAAACAAACCATTGTGCTCTTGCTCTCATTCTCTCTCTTTTCTATCTCACCGACACACACATGCCAGCTGGTTTCGTCACACACACACACACACACACACACACACACACACACACACACACACACATACACACACACACGCACACGCACACATATCCTCACATACAAACAAACTCTGAGTTTCTCCCTCTCAATCAAGCCCTGTCAGCAGCACTACAGCCTGATTCGAGGCCAGGGACAAAGGAAATGAATGATGTCAACCACTGTTATAATTCAGCAGAAGCGACCACATGAGAGGGAATACATCCACTGAATTCGGTGCTCATGGGAAATCAATCTCAACTCATAATGTGATGTTTGCAGGCTTACGCTCATGTCTTGAAGGGGTCTTGAGAAGGACTGTGCTTCATGTTCACTCCCTGTGTGTGTGTGCGTGTGTGTAATTCTGAATAATGCTCCCCGTTCTATGCTGAGACCCGTGCTCTAGCTTGTCCCTCATGTTATTTTTCTTCAACTGACACACGCTGAAGAGCTGATGAAAGACTAGTACTAGATGGAAGCATCCAATTATGCTCTTTGAGAGAGACTTACACACACATACACACACACGCGCACGCACACACACATTTTCTCTCGTCCAAATCAAATAGTTCACACCCCTAAATCAGAGAAGAATGCATAAATAAGATGATATTATAGTGTTAGAAGCCTGAAATAGACAATCACTCACAAGCATTTATTCATGTACTTGTAGGACAATGCACTGAAAAGCAGTCATTTGCTCACCCGCTCCATGCGCCTGAGAGATTAATATCATTTACAAGCATTGCTGGTTATTATTAAGTTATTTCGTGTGTGAGCATCGGAAGCTCTTTCTGAGAGTAATTTCAAATAGCATCATGATTACAGGAGCACAAAAATAAAGACCTGGATGTGGACAGAAAACAAGAAGGGAGCGACAAAGTCGTCAGAGTCATAACCCATAAAAATGTCTGCGCTTTGGCAAGTCTCACATTAGTAACCTTATGTGCTTGTTTGCTATCAGGGCAGAAGCAAACACATACACCCTCGTGCTTACATGAACAAATACAAAGTTTTCTACTTTCCACAGTGTTTTCTGATCGGACAACATTATTTGTCTATGCCCTCCGTAATAGTTACAAATCACTTTTGTGCGGGCTGCTGTCTCCTGGTTGCTGCCTTCTTATCTCACCTGGGCTACACTCCCACTGAGCAAAGCCACAGTAAAATAAGAAAAGCATAATGAACCTTTAAGTTGAAACAAACATTGCTTTGCAGACGGAATCGAACATTTGTCTCCTCTGTTACAGTCCAACATTTTGTCAACCCACCCACTTGAACTTCCTCTCCACTTTGACTTCATCACTCCGTAATAATGTCACTTGACTTCCTCGTTTGCTCGCCAATTACTACGGCAGCTCAAGGGCTATTTGACAATTGATGTAAATAGATGTAGTTTTTGAACGCCCGTTGAAACGAGTGATGCTGTCATTCATCATGGGAGGACAGCAATTTGGAAAGCTGCAAAACACTGAGTGAGCCTCTCAATTAGGAGTGGTTCTTCTCTGTATTGTATATAAGCTGCTGGGATCAACCACCAAAAAACAATGAGCAGAAAGCGACTAAGCTGCAATGAAACACAGCGCTGGTCCTCAGTGGGTTTTGGTAGCGAGCGTTCGACATCACAGGGAGTCAGATTTAAAGTTTTGATGCTATGAAGAAGCAGAGATTTAAAAAAGTCCTCTTCTTCTATGTAAATGACTTCTAAAATTCAGCTGAAGATAATTAGAGGCAAAGCTTTTTGAGTTCGACGAATCAAATAGGTAACTTACAAACTTACAACAGATACTTTACACTTGAGGAGCGAGGTCTGTGGATTTGTCCTCCCATCACTTGAACTGCGGTAAAATGGCCAGTTCCAACAGCATAAACAGCAACCAGTAATGCTTTTAACATACATATGAGCATGTGGATATTATTTTAAGACATCCTTAGAAAACGTGGGAGCCAGTCCTTTAAGTTTGTAGGTATTAAATGGAGAGATTCCAGTTTGGGGTTAAAGTTAAAACCCACACAGCTTTGTTCTAAAGCTTTTAGCAGCTTTATTTCTGCTTTTGTGTTCATGCATATGTGAGAGAAAGTGAGCGTCAACGTGTGCAACTGTAGCTGCTGTTCAGTGAAACGGTGTGTGTGAGAGAAAAGCTGATGTTGTTTGCGTTGGCACTCAACGTAAAGACAAAGAGAATTAGCAGCAGTGTCACAAAGGTGTGCTGCAACTGACAAACTTGTGAACATGGAATCGGCTTCACGGGCCATTTTCATTGTCTTAATTAGAAACTAATAACACCTCGGCTCTGTTACCAAAACAAACAGTTTTTCTGTAAGAGGGCTGGGCTCGGTGTCTGACTCATGCCATCCCACCTCTCTCTGTTTGCAGCGTCTTGCTTCATGCTGTTACCACATTTTAGCTTTCAGAAATGTCTGTTGTATGAAACATGAATTTTAATGCCCTGTGTTTTCTAACTTGAACTGGGTGACTGACAGAATTAGGAGTTTTGATATAGAAAAACTTATTCTCCGGAGACTTTTCCACCAGACAATAGTGGTATAACAACTGAGAGCACTGAATCTGGATTTCCTTCTTGGTTTTTACTCCACTAGGTTCCTGGATTACCGGCATTTGTCTTTTTGAAGGCATACATTAATTCCCTCGGTTACCCTCCAGCTTTGTAGAAACGCGCTTTCATCTCTGTCTTTCTTTGACTTCATCATTAAATGCTGCAGAGCCTGACCTAAAAAATAACCCAGAAGTCAAACATGAAAACAACCACAGTTGACAAAGCACCTCGCGCTACAGGTTTGGCCCTCTAATGGGACTCTTACGGGCTCATTTTCCACTCACGGAAATTTGCAAATTTGTTCTCATTCAAACACAATGACCCAAGTCAACACTATGGGAGCTGCTACCTATCTTACATGCTCCTAATCCACATATCTGAGACACAGTAACACACTCTGTCTTTGTCAGATGCTATTGTCAGTCCTCTTCTGTCTTCTTACAGCGCTGTTGCATATTAAATGTATATGTATTGATCAGTGCAATGGGGCTGATGGTCAGAATGAGAGGCTACCTCCCCCTAACTCAGTTTTGCAAGAGAGGGATGATGAGGGCATGGCAGGTCAGTCCTGACAGTAATTAGTTGTGTCAGTGTCATGGTAGGAGGAGCACCTGAGAGCTGTGGTTGAGTGATACGCCTGAGTGAAATACAATACGCGGGTGTTTGGACCGAAAACAGCCCTTCATTAAAAAATGCAAGGGGCTGCATTGTTGGGGGCGTACTTTCACGGTACCATTAAGACGTGAAATATGATCCAGGTAGTCATCTTGTGTCCATGAGTATGAGCCCTTAAAACACTGGTTATAAACACAAGTTATAACATCATGACTATTTATAGCTATTTTATCTTTCGTCACGACAGTCACCAGCTATAACAGCTATGTGGTGCCTTGTTGGATGAGATTGCATTTTTTGCCATAGCATCAACAGAGAGGCTGTTATTCTGCTTGAAACCAACTAGTTTGCACTGTAATAATCAATCAGACGGGGAGACGAATGAATGCTTCGTTTCTTCAGGCTTCCATGTTGCACTCCTTTCTACATACATAATGTGACAGAAGTAGACAGAGACTGAAAGACAACTTACAGGGACATTCAAATCCTGCATATTTTCTAACCTCATACAGCTGACGAATCACTAATCGTTTGCTGCACCTTTAAGACAAAGCTAGAGAGGATGCAGGAGCACTTTAGACTGATCAGCATCTGCATCAGCATCAGAATCGGCTTTACTGGCCAAGTATGTGTGTACATACAAGGAATCTGACTCCGGTTTAAACATTGCATTCAATGTACTTGCACAAGAAAACAGGACATACAGGTCAATGAGGTTTAACAGTTCCTCCTGACTGTATCATATCAGAGAGAGACATCTCAAAACGTGACAAATAAACAAAAGCAAAGCAAGTACTAGAGAGCTCAGCACCGAAGGGCCATCTTGGATTATGATTATGTAGCAACAAATATGACTGTGTTGAGTTTGTAAAAATGTAATTGATGTCTCTGTCTCCTTTTAGATGTCTACTGTGACAAATAGTAACAGCTTCACCTCCTCACTTTATGATCTCATCCTCAACCTCTGCTAACAACAGATAGGAGCTGAACTAATTCTCTTGTTTCCTTAAACTGTTAACGTGTCTGCTGCGCGTGCTGAAATGTTTTTCCCTCCATGCTTGTAAAGATAAGATAAACCCTCTGGACTCAGCCGTGCTTATCTCCCTCTCTGTGCTCTCTCAGGACCGTCCTCAGTGATCAGCAACGATGATGACTCTGCCTCTCCTCTTCATCATGTCTCGAACGGCAGTAACACCCCTTCCTCCTCAGAGATGGGCCCCGACGCGGTAATCATCGGCATGACCAAGATCCCCGTGATAGAAAACCCTCAGTACTTCAGGAGCACGAACAGCCTCCTGAAAACTGACACGTGTGAGTACAAACCTCTGTTACCTTTACCGTGTACCCAAATGAACTACGTGTTCAATCCATTATGAGCTACTCTCCAAAGTATTCAAGGTAACTGCACTCGTGTGATACTCGGACAAACATCTTTCCTGCTGTCATGGCAATGACCTTGGAGCTGCTGAGGGAGAAGTAGGAAATATAAAGGCCCTTTTTATGCAAGGGTGTGTATCTGTGTGTGTTTGTGCACTCAAATATATGTTGAGCAAAAATCCATTCATAAATCTCCAGATTTCCTTGTGTGAATCATACATTATGGGAGCCGGCGACGGCAAAACATAGGAGTCTGTGAGCCACCACAGGTAGAAGTATTTTCCCCAAGGGCGACCAGCGCCAATTTATCTAAAAAGAGAAACATGTATACGGCCCAAATTCAACAAAGCGAGAAGAGACAGAGGGGCAAAGTGGTCAAAGGAGGTGGGAAGGAGAAAAAACGCAAACAGAAATAGAAGAGAAACATGAGGAGAATCGAAGGAAGCGGAACAAGAGAGCAACAGTCAAACAGACAGACAGAGAGTACGCGGGGTTATTGACCCGGTCCATCAACATGACATTATGATTATTGGCAAGTAATAAAAGCTTCTCCAGGCTTTGGCCTTGTGTTGCAGTAAATTATGGAGTTGTGTGTGTGTGTGTGTGTGTGTGTGTGTGCGTGTGTGTGTGTGTGTGTGTGTGTGTGTGTGCATGCGCGCACCATCAGGCTCTTTCTATTAAGGGCAAGGTTTAGGATGTATAATGATGGAGGGGTTGGGGCTTGACCCCTCAGTCCCGCGACATAACTAAAAGATAGACAGGGATTTACAGCCTGAAGACAAGAATGAAAGCGCAGAGGATCAATGAGAGCCAATAACGTTCTCCTGTGTGTGCGTATATGCCTGCATGCGTGTTTTTAATATATTACAGCCATTACAACTATTACTCTGTGCGCTTCTTTGACTCAGACAGGCAGCATAAACACTGAAAGTATCTGACCGAGTATTTGGCACTGTGCCTTTTCAGACCCGTACAATAGCTTTTGATGGAGACAAGTTTGGCAAAGTGGCTCTAGGGCGCATGCCAAGAGCTGAACTCTTTTTAAACAATGGCCTTAACTAGCTTGTGGCCTGTAATATTGGATACAGAAATCTGTGGCAAGTACACATCTCTCCTTAAAAGATGGCACAGGTCTCCTCTTGGCAGCACAAACTCTGCAGAGATGATGGATCCGTGTGTAATTATGGGAACTGTTAGCTGTGCTGCAAATGCTTCAGTTGTGCCTCTTACCTCTGAAGTGAACACCTCATTAACAATAATAACATCAGAGGAGTTAGCAATGTGGGAAAGTGTGTCACATGGATTGTTAAAGAGTTACAGTCAACACCCCTGGACTTTGTTTCCTGTACATTACAGTTTGTTAGCATGCATGTCAAGTAACTGGACAGGGCTATAATGAGGACTGTAGAAACACTGAGGTCATGAATCCATACCTCACCAGCAACCTCATCCAGAAAGCCTCCAGAAAGTCTCTAATTTTCCTTTTAATTATTTGGATTCTTTTTGTCTTTAATTTATTTGGTTAGGTGTTCACGCTTGAATGCTGCTGATAACCTGAACTGAAACGTTAAAGGTTTCATTTTGTCAATCTTCTAAATGCTGTATTTAAATGTGTTCATTATTTGATTGGCTTTAAAGGAATAGTTTGATATTTTGGAAATGCATTTATTTGCTTCCTTGTTAGGGTTAGATGAAAAGATTAACACCACTCTCAAGCCTGCATGTAAATATGAAGTTACTCCCAGCAGCTAATTAGCTTAGCATAAAGACAGGGAACAGGCACAAGCAGCTAGCCCGTCTCTGTCCAATGACAACGCAATCCACCCACCAGCACATCTAAACGACACGTGCTCATTTTAATGAGTTTTATGACAGCCCTTTTTTGGGCCAGGCATGGTAACTAGCTGGCTAGCTGTTGCCAATCTTTGTGTTAAACTATGCTAACTGGCTGCTAACGCTAGCTACATATTTACATTAGAGTGATATCAATCTAACAGTGGCATGAAAGTAACTACGAATATCACCAAAATGTCAAATTGTTCCTTACAGGACTCAAAGTTTAGCTTGTGAAGCACCTCGCATGTGTACATTATTCAGTACAGTGTTGGAATGTAACTATGTACATTTACTCAAGTACTGTACTGAAGTACAAACTCATGTTACTAGTACTTTTGCTTTCATGCAATTATATACTTCCACTACCACATTTCATAGGCAAATATTTTACTTTTTACAATGTTAGATTTTCTTTACTGTTACAATTTCCATACCCTTGCTCTCAAGTGAAAACCATCAACTTCCAAATTTGCTGATTTTTTCAGATAAACGGAAACTGATTGAGTGTTTCTCTATTGGTTCAGAAATTTCTCCTGCTTCTTAAGAGAAATAAAGCATTTAAAACTAAACTTGGATTAGCTGGAGAATGCTGAAAACTGTTTTTCTGAACTCATGATATGTGGACGTTTTAGAGGTAGGTGGTTCCAACAGGACAGCAACAGTACAAACAAATGATGACCTTATCACAGCTGTCGATTAAACTACCCAAAACTACATAAAGTTGTTCAAATTAGCTCAACATTAGCAACTACAGCGGTAATATTCATTCAAAAACATCAGATATGATAATAAAACACTCACAGGGGCCATTTTTCTTAACTAATATTTTTATTTTTGGTATTTTAAGTACATTTTGCTGGAAATAATTTATTTTACTTTGCATTTTTTCACACTGCTGTATTACTTTTACTTCAAGTAAAGGATCTGAGAACGTTGTAAACACGTTCAAGGTTTAAAAAATGTGCCAAAACTCTGAGGGAAAATGCAGCGGACTTGACCTCTATGTCAAGTAACTGCAGCCCTGCACCCTGAAGGGAGAAATGTTTCTTTCGCTGTCTTTGTTATGTTACTCCTTCCTCTTGGCTGATTATAGAGTATCTCTCAATTTTTCCACCGTTTCCATCCTAGCAGATATTTTGCTGTATGTAGGGAATGAGGATTAACATTGTTCAGGAAAATGTTATTCGTAAGTCAACACGTGCGTACACAACTTGAAAACACCCATTTTCACGCACGCACGCGCACACACACACACACATTGAGCTTATGAAAATTTAGGTCACAATTAGCTACACCTCCTGACAGGAGGAGGGAAGTGGTAGCTGACTAGAGGGAGGTATAGTGGAAAAGAAAAGGAAAAGTTAGAGTCATGACATTAATCGCATGAGGAATTTGATGGAGAAAAGGCTTGAAGGTCCTGTTTTCAAAGCATGGAAGAAGCGGCAGATGGCAAACGGGCAATAATTATGGCTGCACAGGGAGAATGTGAAGCGACTGGATGACGGAGGAAATGGACAGATGGAAAAAGACGGGAGAGGAGGTGGTTGATGGGAAATATTATCCCTCTTGATGTTAATGTTGTAAGCGCTGTCATAAACAAGTGATGGAAAAAGACTGATGGAGCAACAGAATGAGGAAGAACATGTGCCGAGATGCTAATGTTTGAAGGGTGTTGATTAAAAAGTGATAAGTTTTGCAGCTGAGGGGAATGGCAATAGGGAGAAATGAATGATGGAACAGAGGGATGCTAAATAAGGAAAGTGAGAGTAAGATAATGAGACTGGATGGAGCGATGCTAAATGAGGGAAAATGAGCGAATACGATAAGCATGGAAAACGGGTACTAATTAAGAAAAACATCAGAGAATAAGAGTGCAAAGTTTGGTAAATGGGGAATAATATTTCTGTAGATCTTAATTAAGGATACTGATTGAGAAGAAGAGGAGTGATGTGCAGCACTGCACATAGAGATACAGTTGAATACTGAAAGCAGGGTGGAAGAAGGAGTACAAAATGGGCAAAGGCAGACAGCTGGGAAGCCGAATTCATGAGAAATATGAGGCCATGAAAAAATAAAGAATAAAATAACTTAATTTTGAAACTTCTTGATTGCTATGTGCAGCAATTATGGAAAAATATTGAATATATGAATGCAAAATTAGATGCAATGACATAAAGCTAACAATAAAGACATTTTTTTGTGAGAAAAACACTGTATCTTCACAAAAAAAAAAAAAAGCAACAGGGGAAGGATTGGTCTGCACACATCAGTTTATCTGCTATTTGAGGGTGTTAATTAAGGAGAAGTGGTGCGAGGCGTTTTCATTAGTGAGTACTTATGACACAGCCACAGTAGGAAATGGTTTGGTGAGGTTATTAGCTGTTTAAGTGGTGGGTGGCTGTCTTGTGGGGATGTGGGTTTACTGTATGCTGCTGCTGCTGCTGCTGCACGGGGAGTTGTGGGTGCACTGACATCTGTGACCCACTGCAACTGAGTTTCAGGAAGAGACAATGGATGTGAACACTGACTTTTTAACATTATGTTTCTATGGTGTGACCACAAACAAACAAGGAAACGTTTAAATGAATAGATTTAAAATGTCTGTATACTGAGCAAATCTGCAGATTGTCCAGTGACAAAGCTGAATGTTTAGCATCTCAAGCACTCAGAGAAAGATCTTCATCAGGGTTAAACATGGAAGTCAACTGTAGCACGAGACTTACTCTAACTTTGACTAAACACCTGAGGATGTGACACAAGCATGCAAATATCCAATATCCATTAATTTTTTTTCCTTCATCAATTTTTGTTTTCGTTTTTTTTTTTATTGCGCACTCAAGGGAATATCAATGAAACGAGTGTTGGTTTATTCATTTTAAGAATGTTGTTTATCTGTTTTTGCAAATGAACTCTTATTTGGAAAAAACTAATTAGAGGTACACACACACACACACACACACACACACACACACAAACACACACACACACACACTCACAGAGATTAGGTTTTCATCACTGTTGGGGACGTTACATAGGCTTACATTCATTTCCTGGACACTTACCCTAACCACAACCATAACCACTGCTGGCCTAAACCGAACCTTAACCCAAGTCTACACCCTAAAATTTAATGAGTTACATTATGGGGACCTGCATTTTGTCCCTACATAGACATTTTACATTCGAGAGAGAGAGTTTCTTTTCACTCTCTCAGTCTCTCTCTCTCTCTCTCTGTCCAATATTGGGTTAAGGTGGACCTCAGTAGCTTACACTGTAGATCGATGCAGCTTCTGAGAGTCTAGCTGGGCTTTAATGTGATATTCTGAGTGGACAGCTTTTCTTCAAATGCGCCTCTTAATCACATCACCGATAAATCTCAGCTCTTGGTGTCCTCTGTGTGTGTGTGTGTATGTGTGTGTGTGTGTGTGTGTGTGCAAGAAGCCCCCATGTGCATGCATTACGGGATAATTCATGTTCCTTCACATGCAGACAGCTGCACATACAATGCAGCCTGCAGTGATAAAGTCATAGCTTAGCGAGGTTATAGTAAGGGCACCACGCTGTTAATCATTCTGTAGAATAAAACCTCTCATCATCACCATGGTGAGATGCCAAATTTTCTTAAGATCAGCTGGCATGGAGTCACAAGTTACTTAGCAACAGAAAGCAGGTTTTTCAGCTCTGATCCAACTGTGGGAGCAGAAGGCAGGGAGAGATTTACAACACAGTTAAAACTGGATCAAATTAGTGGATGACAACAGTGGATTTGCTTTACTGTGGCATTCACAAGATGTATGGATGATAAAATATTTCTGCAACAGAAAAATATCTACTATTAAACACTGTAATGATTCTCCATCTGACAGTTTACTTACTGTAGGTAATAAAGAGGGGAAAATATGCCCCAGAGAAAAGAGCTACATGTTAACAGAGCGTGTCAAAAATTATGAAATCCCAGCTTAAATGAGTAATACGTACTTGTGTGGTAGTTTTGCTTTGGTAAAATCAGACAGATAAAACCACTCATGAACCGAACTGATTGATGAAGATGACGCACGGTATAATCAAAGTTTAATACCTCAGGTCTGTTGGCGTAATGCCTCAACATCAGGCAACTTGTTTCTTTGACCTCATATGAACTACATCCTAAACCACAACGGCAACAATTTAAATGGATTCTTCCTCGTCTTTTCTGTCTTTCCAACAGTCGTCCAGCATATTAAGAGACACAACATTGTGCTGAAGAGAGAGCTGGGAGAGGGAGCCTTCGGAAAAGTCTTCCTGGCTGAGTGTTACAACCTCTCGCCTGACCAGGAGAAGATACTGGTGGCTGTCAAGGTAATTATGCAGTATAATGATTGTGAAAACATGCAGTCTGCATTATAAAGAAGGTATCTCAATTTAAGAGGAGTCTGGAGTCTTCAGAATGATTGGATGCACCAAAATAAAGCTTATGATGTCATTATTGAAGGTGAAGTTATTGCTTTTATCTACTGTGTTTTGCAATAAGATCCGATACCTGAAATCCATTTGAAATATTGAAAAGATTACAGCAGATCATCTTATGTTCCTGAAATGGATACATGACATTTTCCTTCGTATGGCTGTCTGTACAGCGTTCAGACTGCATGCTCGCCACCTCCTCTGCTGCCTCCTCTGCTATTGTTAGCAAGCTGTCGCTATCAACAGTTTCTCTTTAAGCAAAAGGTGGATTACACTCAAACCGCTGTCTTCCGGGGTCAAATTGAACGGTTTCCTCCCACCACGTCTATCCGTCCATCCATCTCCCCCATCAAGGATGCTTACTCTCCTGGTCTGCGGTGAAACAGGATCTGATTGGTGAAGAACTTCTCATTAACAATACATGACCTGTGAGAGACCCTCCGTTCTCTCTGCCCTCCTTCATCCCTCTGCTTCCTCTGTCTTCCACCTCCAACTCTCACCTGCAGCACTTTCTCTTCTCTGCACTTCTTCTTCCCGCTACTTTCCGCTTCTCAAATCCTCCACCTTCTTTTCTCTTCCTACACCTCCTGTTTCCTTCCGGCTTAGCTCTAAACCGCTTGCTGGCCCACTGATGGTTGCTGCCAGCTTAGCTTCAGCTCAATCTGAGCACTCTGTAAAAATATGCACCTGAAAATCCTGGGAAGTAGAGTTCTTGGTTGTAGAACAAGATGCTGCGCTGCTGACTGCATGTCAAATCTAGTAAAACATTATATAATCTACATTTAACTTACACTAAAAAAATAGGTGTGGTGGCACATGGACGGATGCAGATGAATCATTTAATCATTAGTCACTGCATTGATTTAACGCTCTCTGTTCATCAGATTTTTTTTCAATTAGCTAATGTACCACCTGCTTATAGCGCACTCTTCCTGCTCTTCTCATCCTCGTCTTTTTGTCAGCTGCCGTGACTCACTGTTTCCCTTTGCTTGTCTTTTCCTCCTCCTTGATGCTGCATCAACTAAGAGAAGATGCTGTCACTTCTCCTTGATTAAAGGGTTGGTTCACCCAAACTACAAGGAGCGATTTCTTTGGTAGGAAGTGCAGGAGGTCGTTTCATTCAAACTGGCTGTATTTACCATCAATATATTTTTACGCATATTCTGAAGTATCGCATTACAGATGGTTGCAGAAATGTCCTCAATTCCACTAAAGTTTTTATGCTCACCAGAGGTGAGCTGATGCAGTTTAACTCCAATGACGGTTCAGCTGTTTCTGCTCCAAGAGGAAGAGGAAGAAGAAGCTGTTTCTGCAGCTTAAACGTCTCCTCATCATGCCACACAAATTTGTTGTAACTTTCCTCACATTAATAGATGAAACAAACACAAACATAATTTTTCCTCGTTTTCTACATTTTTTTTTACCTTTTGAAGTTTGTCTTTGTGCGCGCTCTTCTTCTGCAATGGCATGACGGTTTTCTGTCTGGAATTGCTTGTCCTGATGACCCAACTCCTATTAATCACATAACGGTGGTAGATGGAAAAAAACATTCAGCTGCATTTTATTTTGCTGATTTTCTCAAAATTTGGTTAAATTTCCCGATACATTTGGATGGAAACCCAGCTCCTAATCCATTTTCCACCAAATTAGCTCCAGTTCCTGAACCAGTTCTGTTCGGGATTCTTGGAACCTTGGTGCTTTCTGGTGAACCAGCCCATGTTTCCACCAGTTTTGAGCAGAACTGTTATAATCAATCAAATGGAGGGCATTACGTAATGCACAACAGGCAGATTGCACTGATTACCTGCAAGCTTTTGTTCTGTTATTATGGACCCACTGTGAATATAAAAAGACGTAGGAGACTATTCCATGCAAGACGAATGGAGATTTTCATCCACTCTTTCCAACCTTTGGCATACCAGACATCCCCTGGTGTCATCACGGTTCACATTTCAGGTCAAGGAAAACAATTTTTTTGTGGTTCCAGCTGTGAGCCAGCTTCTCAGGTGCTGAAACAATTTATTTTTGGTCAAAATGCTCCAAACTGAGGTGCAGGAACTGTAACAGAACCCATTCCATGTTGGTGGAAAAGGGGTAAATGAGGTCTCTGGGTAATCCAGAACAACTGAGACATTATTTCTGGAAGGAGATGTTACTGTTAAATTTTTAATGCTTTTTTTAAATGCTGGGACCAGCACAAGCAGAAATTTCAGAGACAGATTTCTGGCAGTTGATATAATGAACGCATGTTTCTACAGAAAAAACTGCTTTCATTGGTCACTCTGAACATGAACTCTTGTTGTACACAGATTTGAATTTTCTTTTGCTGATGTACTGAAAGTTCACAGAAAATTTATGCAACATTTTGATGAAAATTCTGTACATTAACAATGTACATGAAGACGTGTCACCATAGCAACTTGTTTCTCAAAAACAAATGTTGGGATGTGATATGAAACAACACAATGCAAACAAACAAACTCAGCTTACTGACAACAGTTGCACAAAGTGTTCCTGAGCTCGTGTAATAACATCAGGGCTGCCCAGAAATGGTCCGACACAAAGTCATATATATATTTATATGTTAAAATACAATAGAAGTTTGTTTTTGGCGCATGGCCACCATTAAGCTTCAGTTTTGGCTCTCTAAGTGAAAATGTTTGAGCAACCCCTGCTTTATACAATCATGTGTTCACAAACTCGTGAACCTCGCTTCATCTCTGCCCTCCCAGCAACTGAGCCCTTTCATACCCAATCATGACACTGTCAAATTGTACAATATCAAATAATTATCACAATGTGTTTGACTGTATTGATGTTTTATAACAGTATCACAAATCAGGGTTGTATTTTGAGGTGTACTTTTCCTTTAAATACCCCCTCCTGCCCCTGCCCAAGAGCACATTGTTCCTCATGTGCATACTGTACTTACGTTGCACTCTGTCATGCATGCTACATTACCGAAACATGTTCTCCCCTCTCACAAAAACCTACACTCACTAATAGACCTTAATGGTCCTGGATTTAGAGTCAGCTATCAATCAGCCAGTCAGCCATAATACAGAAGCAAGTTTTACTGTTGCTGTATATTACTGTATACACTGAGGAGCCATCAAACACTGGCTCACTTTAACACTAACTGATACACATAAAAATATACATGGGCCTCTACATACACACTTACAGTACACTCTGGCATGCCATCAGTCATAAACATCTAGCACTTTCAATAATGTTGCCTTCACACATGTAAAAGTGAGTCACTACATTTCCGAGCTAGAGGTTGTTGATTGCTTTTTATTTGTCCAGGGACCTGAATGTATGCGCATGCCGGATGACTAACAGAGCAATATTATGGCTTTTAGCCTGGGAATTAATGCAGCATTGAGTTCAGAGACTCAGAGCGTCACACTTAGATGTTTGTGGCTCACAGCAAAGTCTCTGCTCCCTAACTGTCCTCAATTCAACATGAATATGGTTTGCCCAGTCCATGGATAAATGTTTGTTGCAGCTCTTTGACACTGCACAGTTCAGTTAGTCGATTGAAGCCAATGGTGGACTGCACGTGTTCGCCTTTTTGTTTGAATCAGATTATTTAAATGGCTCCATTTATAGTTAATAAACCATTTGCTAATACTTTACAGATAAGTTATAACGATACGAACAAAGTCCGGGTTGCCAGGTTGGGACTGGAGTTTATGTTCGTACAGTGCGACGCAAGCTTTGTCTTTTTAGCTTTTTATTCAATCAAGATGACCAATCAGTTGACTACTAATCTAACATTCATAACAGATTAGCAATGTTCAAAACTGCATTGTTACAAAATACAACAACCTGGCAACCCAAAAGCTGTTCTTTTGATGGCTTTCATTGGCATTAGAAAGGCTGTATTAATGTTTTTGTAATCATTACCGCACATATCCTGGAGCAGAGGGCTTCTCTTACTTTTAACAACAAATACAGCCACACAAGCTGAAACTGACAGGTCTAACTATGACAGGTCGTTACTCTCAGCGTGTGAGAGCTCGGCAGAGGGAAGTCAGCCCAGGTTTCCCACATGTGTCCCATATCAAGTTTAAACTGAGATCTGGACCGTGGCCTTTCATGCTGCATCCATACAGTAATAAACCACCATATAACCATCATAGTAGCATCGCATTACATCCTGTAATGTACATGACCAAGCTTTTGTCTCGCGATACATGATTGGTTGAATGTGGGTGGGTGGAGTTACAGTCTGTCTCATTTTCTGGTGTGTCAGCGTTACCGCAGCAAGGTCGTGGGTCATTTCCTTCTTCCTGAGCTTTCTTTGTGACTTCTCCGTGTCCTTTAAAACTACATTTGTAACAGGAGCTTCTATCTGTTAGTACACAGACAGACATGCAAACACACACACACACACACACACACACACACACACAAGTTGGAAAGTGAACATATATCCATATCATATACTGTAGGAAGGCAATAAATTATTCATGTATGACAAGAGGAATCTATATTTTTCTTTTTTTGATGTGAAATGAATGCAGACCTTGTATCTCTTTCATTTCCTGAACCCCCCCCACTCTCTCTCTCTCTTTCTCTCTCTCTCTCTCTCTCTGTCTTCCACACACACTCTTTTTCTGTCTCTGTCGCAGATGCTTGTGTTACACAACCTCCCCGACACATTTCCTGATTCATGGAAACAAGACAATGATTAGTTTCAAAAGGAACCAGGGAGCATAATGAATGTAAACAGTGCCATACTTCGTAATGGCTTGCATTAATATAAAATGTCTCCATTTATTCCTGCGCTGCCATTGTAACAGTCCTTGCTCAGTGCCAGTAATTTCACACTTTGTGTGCCTAGTTGCTGTAACTCACTTTTACAAGGCAAGACACTTACATTTTTTTTTCTTTGGTGGACTTCAGCCAAATAAATTGGAGCAGTCTGGGTGCACTGTGAAAATGACTAATTGGCAATGGCGCACGTGGCATAACGTCTGAGGTTTTCATTTGTCAGTTTATTAAAATGTCACTTCTGTGTGTGTGCAGACACTTAAAGAGGCCAGTGAAAATGCCAGGAAGGACTTCCACCGTGAGGCCGAGCTGCTGACCAACCTTCAACATGAACACATTGTCACTTTCTATGGAGTCTGCGTGGAGAGCGACCCTCTCATCATGGTGTTTGAGTACATGAAACATGGAGACCTCAACAAGTTCCTCAGGCACGTCGCTTTTTTAAAAATCCCTTCAAAATGGCAGCTGTTTAGTGAAGAATTTGCATTTCTCTAAAATGTCATCATGACTACAGAGGAATCAATAGACAAAGCGGTTTGCATAGAAGAAATTGAATCTGCTATTTGAAAAAAAAAAAATCCATCTTAATCTTAATGTAAATGTTCTCTCTTAGAGCTCCAGATGTACTCTTTCATATGGATTATAATACAAGGCCGATAGCTAGCAATGCTGCACAGGCAACAAACAATAAGCAGGCTCACATGACTGCTCTCCACCTGTTTCCTCACAGGGCTCACGGTCCAGACGCAGTGCTGATGGCGGAGGGCCAGACCACCAGACCTGTGGAGCTGACCCAGTCTCAGATGCTGCACATCGCCCAGCAGATAGCATCTGGCATGGTCTACCTGGCATCACAGCACTTTGTGCACCGCGACCTGGCCACCAGGTTTGTCATTTACTGCATTTCACTGTCAAAGCCGTCACATTCAAGGAAATTCATTCAGATCCTTCTACCTTTATGTGGAATACAGATTATGACAAAGTAGAAACACGTTTTTGAGCTTTTTCGCAAAGGTATTAAAATACTGTTAATGAATCGTGTTTCCTTTGGTTGTCTGAGATTTCTGCATGAGGTTAGACTACAGCTGACAAACTGTGTTATTTGGACATAATTCAAAAATGCACAAACTGATACAGTCCCATCATAGGGGCCAGCTTGATGACTGTGTTAATAAACTATACAGTATGTGGCAAATAGCAGCTGAAAGGAGCCGTTAAAATAGTCAGATATCTACAGTTTATGATTGATTTCCACACTGAGTGAATGATTCGCACACAATAAAGACAAAGACACAGCAGGACTATTTCAAAAATATTCACCATAATGATCAATTCTGTCTTAAATAGAGAGTGATGGCTGCTCTTTTCTGTCTCTTGATGTTTCTAGCTGTGTGCTTAGTTTGCGTTTGTTGTCTAACAGGAACTGCCTGGTGGGTGAGAACCTGCTGGTAAAGATTGGAGACTTTGGCATGTCCAGAGACGTCTACAGCACTGACTACTACAGGGTAGGTGTATGTGTCGATATCTTTTCTGGCCCTTCTTTTTGCCTCCCTCCTCCCTGCTGCATGGGTCCCTCTCTGCTCCTCCCCTGCATGGGCATGACTGACGGACTCCGGCAGAGTTACAGTCAGATGCTTGCTGTGGTAGGTCAACTAAACTCAGTGTAGTGACATTAAACGTATGTGCAGCTCACTGTGATGCATATATAAAGGGGAGGGAGGATAAGCAGCAAGCTTTGTTAGGTCCACTGTGAAATAAGGGATGCTCGTTTGGATAATTGCTGCAGCATTTTCTGTCACAGTGGGCCTATAATCGCTAGCTGTTGTAAAGTTTTTACCCGTCTTCTTTTATAAGCAGGTGTTGGCTTGAAATTTAGGAATTTAGGAGTCAGAAACTCCCCAAAAGAATCCATATTTATGAAATATGGTGGTTTTTGGAGGACAGGCTAATGATATTAATATTAAAAAATATTCATATTATAAAACTATTTTTATTTTATCAATTGTTATTTCAGCACTCCAAACAAATTCTTGTATAATACATGAGGGTTATATTTTCTCTGACAATACTTCTGTGATGTGTGTATCCTATTTTCTTTGCTGGGGATTTGGCCCATGAAATATTAAATTTCTAAACCTGGAGGCTGTTTCAAGACCCACGTTGAAATTCAGTTGTCTGAAAATGTTTGTGACTGTGAAATGAAGCATCCAAAATCTATTGGATCTCTTCTGAGAGATATGAAAACCCACCAAAGAGCTGTAAAAATGTGATTCGATGAAACAAACATGAGGATGTTTCTAGGTCTGATTAGTCTCAAAATATTTTTTCGTGGTACTTGTGTCAATCGAACTCTGAAGCACAGCATTTTAAACTGTTTTTTTATTCAAATATTTTGAGCGTGATAGAATCTGCATGGAACAAAAAACTCGGTCTTTCAGTCTGTATTCATGTCAGTCCTTTGATAGTTTTCATCAACCGAGTACACACTCATGAGATCTATGGGACATATTTATTAGTAGTGTCCTGCCAGAAGTATAGACTGTATAGTGTATTGAGCGTCTGTCACCTGTTACACTGCTGAACTGCATGCTGGGTACAGCTCGCTCGCTGCAGTACATTCAAGAACTGATGAAGATGAGACTGGAGATGTTAAATTGTAGCAAAGTTTGCGACTTTGTTTCATGAAACACAAACATTCAAAGCATCAGCGATATAACCTTCAGAAAGAAGAATGAACGCATTGTTCCTGGAAATAGCCTGAGCCCAAATCGGCAAGCTGATTATCTCACCTTATTTAGTAAGCTGAGTGCTACTTTTGCTTGAAATATCCATCCATGGACCATCCATGGGCTCACCATAGACACTGAATGTGGATTTGTCTCCATTGAGGCCATAATATTTTTGCATTTTTGCACTTTTGCAGCCAAATGACACATATACTCCAGTATTGCTTTGGGACACAGCATGTGTCATGGCAGGTGAATTGCTCAGGACCCAATGAAGCACAGTGTGGAGTGTGAGGGTGTTTGGATGTGCTGTTCTCAAGAAAGCTCATAGCATCACCGGAGGCCAAGAAACTGGTCCATTCTGAACATGTTTTCAACAGGCACTGCACTAATATATATGACACAGACTACAGGGTCACAGCAAACATGCATTCAGTACCGAGTACAACAGGTGTATTCACAGTGCAGGTCAGTGGGATGTAAGACGCACCCGTCTCAGGGACAGTGTAGGGAGGACTACTCTGAGAAAAGAGGAGGAGAGGAATCTATGAAAGAAAGATGTGTATGTGTGTGTGTGTGTGTTGCGGGGACATTTAGCAGCTCTGCTATGAGTGTCAAGACAACTCAGGGGTACAAGAGACAGCTGAGACAGTGTGTTTTTTTCCGTCCATACAGCAAACTGTCACCTTTCCAAAAGGCTGAAATCTAATAAATGGTACTGACTGACTGATGGTGACTGTCCATTTGTCCTGCCCTTTCTCCCGTCCGCTGTGACAAACTGACACAAGTGACAGTGAAAGAGAGCTCAGAGGGAGAAGGAGGGAGAGAAGGAAGAAGCATCCATTCAATGACAAGAAAAATGTCTATTTAGGACAAAATCTTAACAGTACCCCACAGAAAACACCGATGACCTACAGGCCATTTGATGGATGTGTAGTTTAGCATTTTATTTTTTAGATACTTCTCAAGTATTTCTGTACGGAAGCATACATAAGAGTGGCATGTCAATATTAGAAAATTCCAGGTATATTTTTCCTGTTTCTCATGATTAGAAAGAGCAAATATTCCTGTTTTCTACTATTTTACTGTTAGTCGTGCTTTTCTTCATTCCTGCACATATAGGCAACCTTTCATGGCCCCAGAGCTAAACCACAACGTTAAAATGGCCAGAAATATAAAATCTCCATGGCCCCAATTAATCTGCACTCTAAGCACATAGAACATTGACTTTTCATTGATCTTTTCCAGAACGTTGTTTAGATTAACATTTGGAATAATAACTTATGTATGGCATCAAATTAAAGATGCAAACGGGAAAGATTAAGGTCTGTGGCTTTCTTTTGTACTATCTGTGTGATGACACAGAGCAACCTGCCCCCTCCTCCTCCTTCTCCTCCTCCTTCCTTTCACCCCTCCTCAATAAAGCTAAGCGCCTAGGCTGTAGTCATGGCAACGGGCGAAGGCAGCGGCGACAAGCCTCTGAGTTGTATCCAACGTTTCTCAGGAAGAAAAGTAATCAGAGAACTTCTGTTTAGTATGCTGAGGCAGTGCGAGGCGAAGAGAGGGGGAGACGGAGAGGGGTGGAAGTGTGGGAGACGGAGGGTGGCGAAGAGATGAAAGGAGGGAAAGAGCTGGAGAAGAGAGATGGAGGGAAAAGGGTGGGAGGCCACAGAGGGAGAGAACAAGACACAAATAAATGTACAAAAGGAGAAAATGCAGTAATAGAGCGATACGCTAACATACGCACGCTGAGGCAGGAGAGGAGAGGTCTGCAGGCGAGCATGCAGCGTGTTTACAGCGTACAGGTGCTACAAACAAACACATACTGCAGCTTCAGACAGCCACAGAGCAGGCTATCAGAGACAGAGAGGGAAACAACAGCAAGAGATGACAGAAAAGGACCGAGAGGAGAACAGCAAAGCCGAGGAGCGGCACAGCATAGTGGGAGGTAAAACACAGGGATCCTGCCATGTTTCAGCATCCAGGAGACAGAGAGGAGTGTGTGTGTGTGTGTG
>JBBMOE010000008.1:6547996-6625057 GCA_037975065.1 Chaetodon trifasciatus
TGTGTGTGTGTGTGTGGGGGGGGGGGGGGGGGGGGACTGGTGGGGGTGTGTAGGGACCCAGTCACGCTCTTGCGTCAGACAGTTGCAAAGATGAGTCATAGAGGAATTGGAGCACCCCCACTGCTTCTGTGTGTGTGTGTGTGTGTGTGTGTGTAGGGATACAGAGGCAGAGGCGTAGGACTGAAGGGGCTGTGGTGACGTCATTGGGTCCACAGTTACACAATGAATCTGATACCTCAGATGATCGACATGATGCCTCCATTCAAACCTACAGCCTTGAGTTTTGTGCGTGTGTGTGTGTGTGTGTGTGTACAACAAAATATACTCCTTTTCTCCCCAAACGGATTTCATGCCCAAATGTGTACGATGAAAGTAAATTAAACGTCTGCTTTGGTTCTGAAGTTGACTGTTTTACGCTGCCGACAGACTGTAGAAAAACACAGTCAATGAAGCAGAGCTAAACAATCCCTGCAGAGTGATTTGGCTGGTGTGGTGCTTTAAAAAAAAAAAAAAAAAAAAAAAAAAAAGACAGCCCATCTCTGGGTCCCCACCAGCAGACAGACAAACAGCATCTTAATGGAGCACCTGGAGAGGCCAGAATGGAGCAGTTATCTGTGCAGGAGAGTATGTGCATGTTGACAGACAAAACACCTCTGTGTGTGTGTGTGTGTGTGTGTGTGTGTGTGTGTGTGTGGGTGTGTGTGTGTGTGTGTGTGTGTGACACAAGTCTATGGAGAATCATTTTTCTTTGGACACAACTGTAAAAAAAAAAATAATTCTAAAACTAAAAATTAACTTAATATTCTGTAAGATCGTTACTGTATCCTTATTGTAGCTTTTCTATCACTATTGTTATTGGTAGTAGTTTTATGTAAACAGTACATAAAGACAGTCTGGGGCAGAAATGGGCAGAAAAAACAGCAAGCAAATCAAATCAGAGGATGCGAATTCATTGTACATTTTACCTGTGAAATGAATTTCATGCGTTTCCTCTACCAACAGAAAAAAAATCGTCATTCATAATTATGATGCATTATTTTCTGATGATAAAGTTCGTTGATAAGATTTTCTAAAAGTTTCTGGTTGCCATGAAATGTACGTCTTAACTAAGGGTTAGTTTATTATATAAATTTATTATATTATTGTTTCTTTGCTCAATGAATCATTTTTCAACACAACGTGAACTCTTAATAATGTACATTTGTTTTTCTTTGTTTTTTCCAATTCTTAGAAAAGCAAAGTCATGAACGTGAGTTCAGCTCTTAAGCGTGTTATGAATACTTCAGTCAGTATTGTGATAAACTGAATCTACTGCTGTCATTTAAAAGAATGCTGCAGCATTAATTAATAAAGCCCTGCTTCAAATGCCAGCTGAATACAAGTAATGAAACAAGTTCTCGTTTCATAACCAGCACCTCCATGGAAAATACAATACTGCAAATATTGTAAGAAGTCTTGCTTTTTTTTTTTTTTTTTTTTTTTTTTGGCTGGACCTACATTTGATATGAGCGCCAGCATCACTAAAATAAACATCAGCATGTTGTGTAAACCTGTATGTAAACCAGCGCGCTGCCTCTGAGCCTGCCAGGAGAGTGAGCGCTGATCTCCAGGGAAAAAAATAAAACCAACACCACACACATGCACACGCGCACACACGCACACATGCACACACAGGCACGTGCACACACATATGGAGATGCCAGTGTTCTTGGAAAGAGTTTTTGTTTCCATAGCAACACAGAGGGCAATTAAGGTAGGGTTCCTATGTAACAAAGAGTAGGCGGAGTTCGTCTCATAAGCCCCTCCTTCACCACATCCCATAATGCTTTCTTTTTCAACTGGTCCGGTTGCCATGTATGCCGCAGCCTCCAGGAGGTCACTACAGAAATCCCACAGCCCTCCTCCTTTAGTTTTGCTCTTTTTTTGAGGCTTTCCTGGAACATGCAGTGGTTCAGCTGAAATGATGCATATTTGTAAGACAGAGAGGGAGTGAGACAGACAGGCGGTGATGGAAGGTGAGAATGAGTGAGACAGACAGAGACAGAGACAGAAACAGAGACAGAGAGAGAGGGGGGAACAGCACAGGAGACAAAGCCTGACGACGAAGCAACTGACAGCAAAGAGAAAACAGAGCTGGAGACAGAGAGAGATGCGCCGTCTCACTGAGAAAGCTGGAAAACTCAAAGATTTCTACTGTAATTCTGTGACTGTAAACGTGACTCTCCCGCTCTCTGACGAGGCGATTTCATCTGAGGCTTCACCTCCCCGCTCCTTCATTTGTTTTCCTTCTCTCTCAGTTCAGCCTCGTTCGAGCCTTTTCCAAAAGACGACCCCTCTCCTTTCTCCTCTCTCCTCTCCAGCTCTGTCGAAGCGCAGCGCTCACACAGGCAGTTAACAAACATGAAAAAATGTAGCCCAGCAGTTCAAGAGACCGGTATTAATATTTCAGACCATCAGGGGAAATGATCAGCCATGATGAATAAAACAAAAAGACTAATGTAATGAGCAGGTTCAGACACATCAGAGAGTAAATACTGTCCGAAAACTACATATTGAGAAGAACAGCATATAATAACCAATAGCTGTGTTCCTTTCAGTATCATTAATGTAATATTTATTACTATCTATTTACTGTATACTATCCTGAGTGTCAGATTTGTGCAAAAGCTCCAGCTATTCAACACGTTCTCATCCCAGCAATGCACAAAGCCTTCCTGCTCGTCGTTATGCTATAATGTTTAACCACCTGTAAAACAGCTGCACTTTGGTTAGGTGTAGGCATCACAACTGCTTGGTTAGCTTCAGGAAAAGATCGTCACAGGATGCTGACCCCGGGTGAAAGTCGAGTGTTTGTCTGACCCATCCATCCACCCCACATTCCTCCATTTGAGGACTTCCTTGGTCTTTATACCACGTCACCTCGCTCTGAGCATGTAATATTTCTGCAGATGGGTTTACAGCGCCGGTATCTGACAGTCGGGGAAAGGGAGGGGGCTGGAAACACCCAGTTCATATCATTACTAATCAGTATTTTGTGTGTCCATTATCTCATTTACTAATTAGCAAGCTAAGCTAACATTAGCTTATGTTAATGTAACTTAATTTAGTTACGTAACACTCACACCTGCCAGTTTGTGAGTGTAAATGTTTAGTAAAAACTACTCTCTCGCTAAGAACTGGTTTGAGCGGTGCAACATTTCAACAAGGCGAAGTGAACCATAATGTCTCGTAGTCACTATGGAGTGTCTATTATAAAGGCAGCAGTGAATAAGACAGCGATCTCTGGCACAGAAAATGTGTTTTACAGACAGCATAGAGGCATTCATGAACAGAGCATTATAATTCTGCATGTTGTAGACAAACAAATGGATCTGTGTAGTGTGTTGGGGTGTATATAATGTAACGCACATACCGCTTGCTGTTTTTTTTTATTGTTTTCTGTATTATCATTCTGACACTGTTCCCTTGTACCACACTGCTTTGGTAATGCTGTTCTCCATTATGGCCATACCAGTATATATGAATTTGACAGAGACAGAAAGAGAAATGCAAATAAGAACCGAGAAACCAGCCACAAGACATACATTACAGAGAACGTAACGAGGGCCTGCTCATGAAGAGTAAGAGCTGCAGAGATGGAGGCAGATATGTTTCCCCAGGCGTACCAGCGAACCTGATGGCTATCTATGTGACCGTGCACATTTTATTACTCCATTAAATAACCCACTGACTAACAAAGAAACAGGCCAAGTGTGGGTGCCAAGCCATTAATAACAGGCATAAACCTCAGTAAATGGATTGTGCTATCTGTGCGGAGCAATGGAGCACAGATCGGTCGGTAGATTCATGTTCGGAGGAGGAGTAAGGGGATAGGGGAGGCGCAATATAAAGGACGGCGACATCAGTACACAGGGTTAGGCTTCATTCACTTTCACTTGGAGCAGGTTAATAACTCAAGCACCGGCATATCAAACTTTAGAGAGCTCAACAAAGCTTTTATCGACTGCATGTTAGTGTTGATGACGGAGGGGCTCCCTCACCTGTTGTCATTTTGATAAAAAGTTTTTCTTCAGTCTGAGAGAGGCAGAGATGAACTTTCAGTGTTTATGAAGAGGAGAAAAAGCAAAAGAATACACCAATCAAACAGGCTCAGACTGGAGCTCAATGAAGTGACCAAACGTCCGCCTGTGAGTTCCTGTGCGGAGCTTCCTGTGCTGTTTGATGCCACAGTTTGAGGTCTAATTAAATAATATTTTAATGAATTAAATTCCACTCACATGGGACACGAGCTCTGCACAGCCTTCATACTGTTATAGTTTACACTCTATCATATTTATTCCTAACGCATGCCTGCTGATATCGAGCTGACCCACACAAACTGACTCATACATCTGATAACATACATTTCCAGCAGCTTTTTTATTTATTTATTTTTTATTTTTCACATTGAGCCTGTAATTGTGATCAGTGGTTAATTGATGAGTGTGTTCCTTGTGAGCTGGGTGGCCTGTGAAGCCATGCCTTCTCACCACCCTTCAGTGAAATGAAATGACACAGTGATCAGAGGGGAGGTGTGCCACAGTCATGGAGATGATGCAATCTGCTGCGCCGTACCATCAAACCTCACTGACTGAAATGCCTCAGGCAGCAGTTTTGAGGGGTGAAATGTTTGCAGTGCTACTTGAAAATGTATTGAAATTCTTGAGTGAAGCCTTGTGAGGAATGTGGAAAGCTGCGTGACCGTGCATTCGAAATGCATGATGTTGCAGAACAGAGTAGAACTGCCTACAGAGAGCACGTCTGATGACGCTGAAGATGCTTAAACACTCTCTGAATCCTTTCTTTCTTACGTTCACTGTACACTAGTCTGACTTTACTCTCTCTTTCTTTGTGTGTGTGTCTGTGTGTTGTTTTCAAAGGTCGGAGGTCACACCATGCTGCCAATCCGTTGGATGCCCCCTGAAAGCATCATGTACAGAAAGTTCACCACAGAGAGCGATGTTTGGAGTCTAGGAGTCGTTCTCTGGGAGATCTTCACCTATGGAAAACAGCCTTGGTACCAGCTCTCCAATAATGAGGTACAGAATCAAACTTAATCTTATTTTTTTTTTAAGTTTTCAGTCATAGAGGATGCTGTGAACAGGCATCAACAGGCATCAACGTGCAGTCTGAACAAAAAGAGCTGAAGTCAAAACATACACAAAAAAAATAATTTTATGTAAATGTTACAAAGAAAGCACCTGCAGCTTAATAATAAGTGATGGCAAACAGGGTGTTGCAGCCTCTGGTTATGAGAAAACAGCCCTTCAGTCAGAAATAAAACTAAATATTTGATCCGTTTCGTGTGCGAGATTCTCCTACTCATACATCGTGTGAAGCCTCTGGCCTGAGTCATCTCATGTCATACAGCTAAGACAAATCGTTTAGAAACTCAGTAAGTTGTTTGTCATTTCGTCATGTCTTGAATTAATTGTGAGTTCCGCCACAGAGCTGGAGAGCTCGCAGCGAGCAGATGTATCTTGTGTTTTGAGTGGAAAGGAATTTTTTAAACCCTGTTTTTCCAAATGGGCTCACACAAAATGTTCCATATTTCATGTAATGGATCACACTGAGTTCTGTTGGGTTTTTTTAGTCTGTTCCTGAAGTACTTTTTAGATTCAGCATACAGTGATTCAGCCACAAAAATGAGGATTTCCACATTTTGTGTTTCTGGCATTGTGTTATAGTGTGGATTTTGGATATGTGCTTATTGATATTTCAACCCTGCCTACTAGAAATATACCTTTATATACAAAATACAAAGACTACCAATGAAATATGCTGTCAGTAAATATACAGGTACACGCATAATTAGTTGTGTATAAGCACGAGATCAAGGAGACAGAGCTGGATATTTTCATGCTTGCACCTTTATTGATATTGCATATTTGCACCCTTTCCTACTTAGTACTCCAACATGCTGCACAACCAATTCCCTCTGGATGATTTAAGTTCTGTCTTATCTGAAATATTAAACTGTGGCGCTGCAACCGACCATTATGTTCATAATCAGTTACCCTGAAGATTGTTCACTTGATTAACTGAGTCATTTTCTGTAAAAACATGCAAAAATAATGACAAAAGCCAATTCCCTAAAGCCCAAGGTGACATCTTCAGACATAAAACAAAGATATTACATTAACAATTACATAAAGCAAATCATCACATTTGACAGCGTCTGTGCTTGATTGCCTTTTTTTTTTCTTTAACAAGCAGCGGCCTGCATGTTGATTGGTCGAAAACAGACTCGACATTTCTTAAACCCACAGAATTAACTTCTAGTGGAAAATGCATCAGGCTGAATCTCGGGGGAAATGTGTCAAAATGATATATCTTGAACATTTTCAGTGAGTGTTGAAAAAAACACTTTTTATGAGTGAAGATTTCACTCAGTGGAAACATCACGTAGCTTCAGTGAAGCGCTGGAACAAGCTGGTAAAATGCAGAATGAGATGAGTTCAACAAACGAGCAAAAAGGGAAAATATGAAGGGGTTAATTGTCTGTTGATTGACTAAATCATTTCAGCTCGAGAAAGCTGTGAGATTACATGAGATTACTGATAGAACAGCGTACCAAATCCCTCAATTGGATCTACTGTATTAAACACACAGCCAGCCCAAAATGTCTTCGGAGCCTTTAAGTGTCGATAAAGAGGAGCTTTTCTGTATCAGCTAAAAAAAAAAAACCCAAATAAGTTAACCATTGACGGTTTCTTCTGAATACTTAATAAATCGTTCAAATCTTCCCTTTCACACTCGGGGTCTTGACCCAGTTTCCGGGAAAGAAAAGCGCACCAGAGCCCTTCAACCCTTCACCTTAACCTCAGCAACCTGAGCATGACCTCAGCTCTGATGTCAGCAGCCCCCTTTTCTCCTGACTCACTCTGGTTACATCCAAAATTAACCTTTAGCCCCCTACATGGTCTTCTTGTCCCATTTACATCTATTAAATCTCTCTTGATTCGCAGTTTGTTCACCTTCTGACCCAAATCCGATGCTCAGATATCTTTTACAGGATATGGAGTTTTGTTCCAAAATGAGATATTCATTATTTATTCACCCCCACAAGCTGATAATCACAAAATGAGGAGGAGTAACTAAGTAACGGTTGACACTCTTATAAACTGCGGTCTTAATAATTTAGATATATTGAAAGATAATCTTGCATTTATTATTACGTCTTTTGAAATGGATATATGGCAATTTGCAAACTGTTTTTTGGACCTTAATAGAAGCCATTTGATATTCACTCCACGCACACAGCGGGGCGTATTTAACGGTTGAGGAAATTCTAAAAAGCTTAATTATATCACAGACAATTAACCGTATAGATGTTTTCCAAACCGCTGCCAGAGAATGATGGACTCCTTCACTGAAAATGGTGTACAGAAGTTTGGGTTTCTAAAGTAGATTTAAAGCAAAAATCTGTATTTTTTAAAAATTTAATACATGCGCCAAAACACCAAACTTCCTCTTTCTTTAGAAATGGGATTCCAGTCACTGTCGTCTGACTTCATCGTCTGAGTAAATAATTTATTCACAGTGACATTTTCACAGTATGCCTCCGCAGCGAGGTGGGACGACTTCGCCAAGCGGGAGCTCCATCATTTTCACTGGAGGACGAATTCGTTGTCGTTTGTTTGTTTTGTAACACAGGGGCCGAAGCTACAGCGGACGTTAAGCTCCATGCCCGTCTGTCTCTCCTCTCTGCAGGTGATAGAGTGTATAACCCAGGGCAGGGTGCTGCAGCGCCCCAGGACCTGTCCTAAAGAAGTGTACGACCTGATGCTGGGCTGCTGGCAGCGAGAGCCGCACATGAGACTCAACATCAAAGAGATCCACGGTCTGCTCCTCAACCTGGCCAAGGCCTCACCTGTATACCTGGATATACTGGGCTGAACACGGGACGAGGACGGAGGAGCGTTGTGGATGTGTGTGTTTGGGCGGAGGTGGTTACTATATCTAAGTGTGTGTGTATTTGAGGTCGTATGCATGTGTGTGTTTGTCAGGGTGGACACGGTGACACCTGTGAATGACGTGTGCAATGCTCGTGCAAGCACGTGCGTGTGAGGTGCCGCTGTACAGGATGTGAAGCTATTATCAAACTTTTAAAGGCAATCAAAAAATTCCTCACCCCATCCCCATTCGCCTCTTCCCTTCCTTCCTCCCTTCCTGCCAATTTTCTCTCCTTTGTGCATCACTACTCCATCCCTCCTCCTTCCTTCCCGAAGAGACATTCACTGAGAGTGATTTAACTTTGGAGGCTTCTCACTTCTTTTCAAATGCTTTAAACTGAAATGGGGCTAAATTGACGAAACCTGATTAATGGGACTTTTAAATTTAGTGACTCATCCCCCTCGCTGCCTGTCGGACCACAGGACTCGTTCCAACATCCGGAAACTTCAAGGAGGCGCAGCGTGGGGGGGAGGATTTCCGGAAGCTTCGGTCCTTTGCGTGTAAATATGAGACTGTACGACGTTTCAGAGGAAATGGCGATGTGGAGCCATAAAGACACTGTGTTTCCCCCTCTCGCCCTGTCTGTTTTGTCTGTCTTTCTGTCTGTCTCTCCGAACTGTACATGAGTATTAATGTCAGCATTCATCCAACACGGCCTGTGAGAAACACAGGCGACGATTAACACACAGTTGCACACACAGTAGACTGACTGCAGGAAAAAGTAAGTAACGCAATCTGGTTTTCTGCCTGTCAGATGACAAAAGATGACCTCCGGTTGGCTAATTTAAAAAAGAAAACAACAATCACTAACAACACAGTGCCTGGTGAAGCTGAACTGAACTGCTGGAGGATGGCTGAGGTATTCTAATATATTGTAATTGTGAATGCCGAATACTAGAAATGTAAAAAAGCTTGATCTATCTGGCACTGAGCTACAATATCTCTGCAACAGACTGATATACGTGATTATAAGGAAATATGCACTCGTATCTGCATACTGCATTTTGCCGCTGCTTTCTGTTCCATATTTACTTTGCTCAGGCCTGGACTGCACGGTCACACAGCCCACCAGTAACATGATGACCACTTTTCCCCCTCGAAGTGACAGATGCTTCACTCGTGATGTCAAGCGCTCGTGTCGGAGGTCAATTGATTAATTTGTCCGCAGCTGTCCGACAGTCGTGAGGTTGCCGTTTAAGAGGGGGGAGGGAGGGTGTAAAGGTTGTTGAGGGAGGCTGGATTTGAGCGGTCAGATCACGGTTAGATGTGTGGGTGGTGGCGCTGGAGAAGGTGTGGTTCATTTGGTCAACCCATATTAAATCATCAAGGCTCTCAGCACTCAGACATCCTTGAAAACCACATCTGTGCTGGAGGGGACACGCACACACACACAAACACACTGTATACCTTATCCCGTCAGTCCTCCATCTCTACACACACACACACACTGAAAGACACTCAAAACGGGCCGAGAAGGAAATTGAATTGTGCATGTTTTATTATTTGAGCGGTGCAGTGCTTTAGCCAGGCCCTCGTCCACTGTAATGGTGTAATGTATATTTCATTACAGCCTAATGGGCTCCATTAGCACAGTCTCCTCACAGACATTCAAGACTTATTGTTTTATGGCTGTGAAGGAAGGATGGAGAGGAGAGGAGAGGAGAGGAGAGGAGAGGTGAAGGAGAAGAAAACAGAGAGAGGGGCCTGGAATGAGGAGCAGTGGAGAGGAGAAATGAGAGGAGAGGTAATAGTGCATATTGGGAAGAAATGGAGAGGAAGGGAGAGAGTTCAGAACGGAAGCAATGGGGTAGAAAGGAGGAGGCGTCGGGAGTGAAAAGGTTCGAATGGGTCGTGTGGAGAAAGATGAAGGAGAGAGAGGAGACAGTGGAGTGAAAAAAGGGGGTAAGGGGGGGGGTGAATGTCCTCAGGGAGAAAGTGAAAGTGAGCATCCATCATTACTGCAGATGTTCTATAAGCCACAACTTCAACTTCACACTCACATTCCTATGGCTGGCCTCCACCACACACGCACACATGCACACACACGCACACACACCCATTTTACTGGCAATCCACCAACAGCTTACACTGAACATACGCTCAATTAAGAACCACATATCCCCATTACTGAGAACCACTTCACTCACAGCATACAGCTCATATCTGGTCAAAAGGCTTACAGACACACTGTATATACAACTGCTCACATGCATGCAAGGAAACACATTTAATGTTTGTTTTGGCATTTTACTGGAGCATATTTTACTCTATGAAGACATATTAAAGAGTCATAATCACTGCGGTTTCTCTAACAGCCATTTTAATTAGATGTAAAACATCAATCTGGAAATATAAGTCTTATATGTTTATTACCAACAGCACTTGATGGTATTGATGTTTGTGAACTTGAAAATGTTGATTTTATTGATTTCTAGTATTATTATTTATAAATTAAGAAGCATTTTGTACATTTCTTTCTATATCTACGGTTTGCCTTTTGCAACCACAAACTGACTGAAACAGGTTTAGTTGATTATGTTTTAGCAAATATGTAAAGATAATGTTGAGCGTTTACTTTTATGTCAAGCTCCCTCTTAACAGCTACCTGGCCTGTACTCATGTACGGTGTACTCTACAACAGGGATGGATGCTTCACCAGTCTGCCACATTTGTAGATTTACTTTGACATACTGCAAGACTATTGTCAGCTGTCAGGGCATGAATGTGAGGGTTAATGGCTGCAGCATTGACAAGGCGGCTAACAAGGCCCTCAAAATCCATCCCTGCTGTACAGTCAAGTAGAGTTTGCACTGAGTGAGCACACTCAAAACTTGCCACACAATAACTCTGTGCAATAACAGAGGGCAGGGTGTGTGAGGGCCTGTGTGTGTGAGCGAAACGGCAAGAACAAACACATAAGGGTAGAGTAGGTCGAAGCGACGTCCCAGCTGGCTGCGCTGTGTGTATACGTACCTGTTGTGTTTCCTGTTTCTTTTTTTCTTTTTTTTTTAAATAATGAACTGTGTCATGTTGGACAGCAGTGATGTTTTGACCGATAGGAAGAGGCTGTGAGAGCGGTGTTTGTCACGATGAAGGCAACACAGGGAGCGTTCTGTGAGACTTTAATGCTGGCTGAAGATCGGCCTGATGCCTCCGATCAAACATGGTCAAACAAAGGGGAAAAAGGGAGGAAGAGGAACGACTGCTGTATGAATGGACACCTCAGAAAAGGAGGGACTGACAATCACAGACTTCTCTCTTTCTCTCTCTTCTTCAAGTGACCTACTGTAAAATAGACTATTCAACCAACTTTCCTCTTCTATGCTGCCTATACCGTACGTGATAGTCTTGAAGTGCTACTTTTTCTTTTTGTAAAGGAAACAACAGCGAGAGGAATGAACAAAAATACATGTACAAATGTGAATAAGCTGCGGAAAGAAATAAGCCGTCACAAACTGCTGTGTCCGAGACTGTGTCAGTATCTAGATTGTACTATTTTCCTTCGTCTTAGAAGTGCAGGCAGAGAAACGGGTGGCTACACGGGACTCACAAATACACAAAATGACATCCAGCAGCCCCCGGGATGCAGAGCGCTGTTTGCTCATTCTCCCGGTGGTGTGTGTGTGTGTGTGTGTGTATGTGTGGAAAAGGTTGATTGTTGCCGGACTGAGTCGGTAGGGATTCAGATTCTAGCCAAATCCAAGCTCCAATGCAATGAGATTCAACGGAGGAATCAGTAATTGATTTGTTGTCCCTGTTCACCAATTCATGATAAATGACTTTACCCAGTCGTGTTGGACTGAGGTTGGTATTATGGCAGCTAAGATTTATGGAATCACTCAATTGCTTTATTTATGTCTCCAAAAATCAGCCTTCTGCTCGACACAACTTACTAAAGCCTGGGTTTCAACGAAGTATATCAGCAATATTAATGGCTATTTCTTTTGCCTCGTGCTTCACTGTAACATAAATATTCGGCTGATTTAGGGAGAAAACCATGTGACTCAGCAACCCGGAGCATAATCCACATACAGATGCACATCACGACTTTTGAGTGTGTTACGATCCATATCACATTTAATCCCCCCTCTCTCTCACAGCTCCTCACATCGCGGTCTCAGCTAATAGAGCTGAAATATCATAAAGGTCATCTTTAAGATTACCTTTGTGCTTGGATGCTTCTGGAGCCCCGGCGCCCTGAAGAATGTAATACCACAAAAACTTCTTCTCTGCAAAAAATAAAGGAAAAAAATGAAACTGCGATTTGCTATATAGTATCTGTTTTTCAGTAACAGTTTTTTTGGGTTCTGTGCTATTTGTCTGTGTGTTTAGAGGGTTTTGCTGCTGCCACTGAGGTGGAAAGCAGAGGTTTTTTGATGTTTTGTGGACATTTGGATTGTAAAAGACTCAAAAATAGGACAGAGGGCAAAGCACTGTACGGTTTCTGTAGGAAAATGTTACTTCTATGCCTAAAAATGCTCCTCAAAATGTAAGAAACATCTGTACTGCAAAGCACACAAGGTAATTAAAAGCTGGAAATACTCTGATTGATGCAGCTAATGTCTGTCTTTGCAAGCAGGTTGTTATTTGGTACAGTACAGCACACACACAGAAACACACACCAGAGGGAACTTGTACAGTTACAGTTGCGTGGTGGAAATGGTCGTAGTGGCTCATGATGGTGATAATGATATGATTTCTCTCTGAACATGGACCAGTCTGTCGTGATACAATGTAATTAATAAAAAGTGTCATGTCACATCAAAGCTCCTGTAAGTGAATATGCTGAAAAGTTAAGTGTATGTGTGCATGTGTGTGCGGGACATATATCTGTTTATACAGTCGCAATGTGGGGACTCGCCCTCCTTATGCGAACAGAACGCAAATCCCCTAAAACACAACCCAGATTCCAACAAAGCTGAGATGCTGTAAAACATAAATAAAACACAATGTGATCGTTTGCTAATCCTTTTTGACATAAACTCAACTGAAACGCTTTAGCTCATTAATTTAATTTATCTTTGTAAATATATGCTTAATCTGAATTTGACGCAGCAACATCTTTCAAACAAACTGGGAAAGTTGTGGTGTGCTCCAAAAACACCTGTTTGGAACATTCCACAGGTAAACAGGTTGATTGGTAACAGGTGAGAGGATCATGATTGGGTATGAAAGGGGCATCCTGGGAAGGCTCAGTCATTCGCAAGCGAGGATGGAGCGAAGTTCACCACTTTGTGAACACATGATTGGATAAAGGATGTTACTACATGAGCTCAGGAACACTTTGTGAAACCATAAACACAGTTTGTTAGCATTTTTGAAATTGGGGGTTATAAATCATTAAATTTTAGGGTGAAGACTTGGGTTATGGTTAGGGATAAGAAACATCTCAAGGAAATGAATGTAAGTCCATCTAAAGTCCCCAAAAGTGATGGAAGTATGATTGTGTGTGTATATGTGTGTGTGTGTGTGTTTTAGGGAGGGCGAGAGAGGCCCAGCAAACAGAGAAATAAAAAAGAAAAGTGACAGGCTTTGTAAGAAAACAGAAGTACTCAGGCGTGCTCAGGATGGCGTGAGAGAAACAGGAAAATATGCTAAATTGAATTCAGTGATAGAGCTGGAGTGTTGCTACATCTCTCCCGTTCTATTAATCCCAATATAAATCCAGTGTCTTTTAAGAAAAAAGAAAAAAAAAAAAAAAACACTTGCTTGGTTGGCAGATTAGGAGCAAGCTGAGGGCTTTTGCTGGGAATTGTACAAGCAAATTGGACAGGAGAGTACGTCTAAATCCCTGATGCAATTAAGCAACAGCTGAATTAAAATGTTCTTTTTACACAGAGCTCTGTCTACAATTTATCTCTTAATAAAAACGTCATTGGAAAGGAAATGAGAAATGCACGAGGCGGCACAAAATTCACCTTGGTGTGAGAGTGTGTGTGTGCGTGTGTGTGTGTTTGGGTGGGTGAATATGGAGGAAGGGGAAGTACCAAGACTCAGCATACTGTATGTGGGCGCGTGTGTGTGTTTATGAGTGTTAAGAAAGCAAGTAGTAAGTAGTAGTAGTGCTCTCCTTAGTGTACAGTGGAGAATTCCAGTACTCAGCACTTCAAGCTCATAAATTACACGTTTAATACACACACACACACACACACACACACACACACACACACACACACACACACACACAGACACTTGTAGGGACGAGGGAAGCCGTAAAAGCTGACCTGCTGTACGACAAACACAGACAAGCTGCTGCTGCTGCTCTCGCTCAGAGCGTAAAGGGCATGTTGGTGGTTCAGCTGCAGAACATGTGGCCAACATGTCCTGCCATTTGAATCCAGCTGAACAGTCACAGCAGCCCCCCTTCTTTGTGCCTCAGGACAGTATTACTACAAACTTGATCTCAATTAATACATGCTTAACCTCAATAAGCGTGGTCCACAACTGTTCTTCCTGCAGAAAAAGTTACTGTAGGCAAGACCGCAGCACTCTGCAAGAGTACATAGGTATTTTTCTTCAGTCATTTTAATTACCGGTAATTAAAACTGATTTGCTTAAATAAGTCTGCAAGTAAAACTAATCAGCTTTTTGGCAGATGGTTTTGGCAGCACTTAAAGGCTGAGGTTTGGGATTCAGGGGGCCTGATCTTGACTGAAAGTATGGCATCATCACAAGATCACCTCCAGACATGTTTTCAGATGTGCAAAAAAGTTCAGTTGCAATAAATAATTCTGTCTAATATTAATTTTTATTTAAAAAAATGTTCACAAAGATCTCTCCTATTTCACTACAGTGTCCATGTTCAGTGTATGTGCACTGGAGCTTTTAAGTTCTCATATCACACAACTGAAAGCTGCATATTGGACCGCGAGATTCTTCCAAACTAGCTGTAATGTCGCAAAATCGTGCCTGTGCATGCACGTCTTAAACTCAGATTTATGGAGAACACAGTGGAGCTCAAACATCCACGTAAAGTAACGAAAAACAAACATCTTTGAAGAGAAGAGGGCTTAGGACAGACACATCGTCAATGCAAATACAACTACAACGAACAGCAAGAACTTGTTTGTATGCATCCAAATATTTAGATCTTCATCCCCTCATTCAAAAAACAGGCCCCACATAAACGCCACATAATAATTACTCTTATCATTATTGATTATCCTGCCCTTTTTCATTTCTTTTCTTTCTGCTTTGTATGTACGGTATGTATCTATGCATGCATGCATTCATCATACTTGCGTGGATAACTTGTGTACAGTTAGAGTTCAAACCTGAAACTCAAACCTCATTTGTTACCTCAGTGCAAGTCATCAACATAAACATGAACACATCATTGTAAAATCAGCCTCCGTCTAACACTAACACTACCAGACACACAACATTTTTTTCGGCAAAGCTGTGTTTTTCTGCCCAAAAAAGCCCATTACTGCCCTAAACCCCCCTTTGCCGACCTGCCACCTAATTGCATCTGATTCAATCAAGGGAAAATTAATCATAAAGCACTTAATCATTAAAGTGTCAAAACGCCACACAAAACCTACATGTAAATTATAAGTGTGAACGACAAGAAAAGTTGATGTAGTTCTTATTATAGGAAAGGACGAGTCCTTGCAAAGAGGCTCCTCTGATAGAGATCCCACCTTCAGGTGTTCAGGCATCAACAAAGAGCAAACATCGATCACGAAAGGGAACGTAAACAAAATACACAGAATAAACACAATAACCGCACGTTGCTAGATGTCATCAGCAGCCACAAGGTCAACATTGTCAGTATCACCACCAAGGTCATGACAGAACGACAGTGGGTGCGGAGACATTTAGGAGCAGGAGGGAGGAAAAGACCACAAAGGATGGTGACGCTGCCCAACCCGACACCGTGATGTACGCTGGAGACAATCCTGGATGAGCGAACAGTAAGCATTACCTTGACCACAAATAATTCTGATTGTGATTGAATGCAACAGAAATCAAAACTCATAAGCATTGTGCGTGAGTAGAGCAGACAGTTCAAGACTTCCACCCTTCAAGTTATCATCCATCATGCACACTGAAATAATGAGGAGAAAACACACCACTTCACAACCTGCCCAAATGCTTTTATGAAGGAAATGTAAGAGTTTTTTTCAAGGACCGGCAGAGACGCTTCCACTACCTGAAAACATTGTAGCTGGAGTTCAAAGCCTGAGAAAGCCTCTCAAACGAGTGGTGAAAAATCCAAAAAGGTGATAAAAGTCACCTGAGCTGAGTGACTGAAACCCAACCAAGACAATCTAAACTCCTCTCGACATTTTCCAGCAAAGGAAATAATGGCCGCCGAGCCAGGGTTTAGCTTATCTATCACATCAAAGCCGTTACTAACTATAGCCTGCGTCTGCCTTTATATTAGTAGCAGTGGCCTCATCCCAGAAGATCTAAAAGCAGCGTGAGAAACAACTGTTGCTCAGAGGAAATGTGTCATTATTACAGAAACACAGGCTTGGAGAGAAAACACACAACAGAACATCGGCTCAGCAGAGACGAAGACGAGGCCGACCAAAGCTGCCTCATCATGACGTGGACCAATTAGGGACTTTTAAGGGACTGACAGGCGGTCATTAGTGGTTAATCCCTCACCGCTGCACCTGTGTGGTGACATCATCGCCACCACAGGGAGCGCTGTGTGTGTGCATGGATGTGTTCTCCTAACACTGTGTGTACAGTATGTGAGTGATGATGGTTGTGCCCTGCTGCGAATGGCAGTATGAAGCGTAATCAATGTGTTTTGGTTCCATCTGAACCTTATTATTTTGCTTAAACCATATTCAATTGAAAATGGCGTGATTGGTTTTTCCCTTTGTGTGCTCAGAAGAAGAGGTGATGATGTGTCTTTATGCAACCCTCAGGTTTATACACTATTAAACAGCAAATAAGTTTAATGTTGATGTTCAATCAACATCATAAAGAAACTTTTTAATGGATGTATCTGCAAAATGTTGACGGGCTACGTTGTCCCCAACATAATCCACTAAACTGAAGCTTGATCAACATGTTTCATGGTTATGAACAGGCATTAAAAAGGCACTTAAAGTGAGACATTTTCATAATAAAAATGCAGAAAAATAATAGAAATGCTGAAAAAAAATCAAAATATTAAAAAAGTTTCACTCTTGGCTAAAGCAGGTTTAATTAGAAATGCAACACAGCGCAATTAAAACAGATCAATCATGAAACATGTACGTGACTATAACGATCCTCAAATTAAAACATGAAACATAAATCTTCCTTTTCCACATGATTTTCATTAATTTGAGTTTGACTGACGCTCTTTTAAATACATCACCGTGTTGTGCTCTCTTCCTCTGCAGTGGTTTCATGGCTCCCAACTTGGTTAACAGCAGTGGATGGAAATGCAGATTAATTTACATTTTATTCTGCAGATTTCGGGGAAATTCACTTAAAATTTGCTCAATATTTTGACAGAAATATAAGTACTGACTAATGTAACTTTTGTGGTAAACCAGAATAAATACAGGCTACTTTACACATCACTGTAATAAACACAGAAGAAGAAGAAGAAGTAGGTCGCAAACTGGACATAAATCCAGTTGTTTGCCAACCGCCCATAAACCTCAAAGAAGAAACTAAACCAGTCGCCTTGGCTGTTGATGAGAGAACAATGGTGAGGAGTCTTCAGGAGTTCATCTTTTCCTCCATATTCATCTTTGTCGTCGTCTTTTTCATCTCCTATGTCATCTTCATCTTTTTTGTGGTCTTCTTCTATTTCTCCTCTTGGAGTGGAAACAGCTGATCGGTCACGTGAGTTAAATATTCGCTTTGTCAGAGTTTATTCTGTTTTCATCTCTCATTAAGTGATTTTACTCCTCTCAAAAAACCCTCAAAAAAGTGTCAAAGGACACTTTGACATGTAGACAGCTGATGCCAGGGATCGAACCGCCGACCTTCTGATAAGTGGATGACCTCCTGAGCCACAGCTGTCCCAAAACACGGCCACTGGTTTGACGCACAGCATGTTGACTTCATTGATTCATTTAAACTAATTTAATCAAAAACCACCATCTTTGCCTAACCTTAACATTTGCTAACATATGCAGGTTTGATTTCTGTTCCCTGCCAGTCTGTCGGGGCCATTACAAAGAGAATTTTTCTTTTTCACAGGTTTTCTGTTGGATTGTTTCATTATTTCGGGTTAACGCATGAGGTGGTCGGAAAATGATGAGACGTAATGGCTCACTTAAAACAAAAACAAAAAGGATTAGATACAGATAAATATTAAGTGGTGGCTGAACAAACGCAGATATGATTATAATCAACACCTCAGCCGATCCCGCGGGTGAAAACCAATGAAAAAAAGCGCCATAAATACATGAGACCGCTGTCTCCCAGAGGATGCCGTCAAAATGGAAAACACAGAAAAACAGGACAACATCATGAACAGGAGCCATTTCTCATTTTCTGTCTCCTCCTTCTCCTGCAAGAGTTTCCTGTTGCACCGAAACGGAACAGCCAGTGGCTTTATCAAGATTTATGAGCTAAATCATCATTGGAAATATAAGACACTTGTTGGGGCACAAGGGGAGATGGGAGAGGAGGGGGAGTGGGCGGAGAGAGAGAGAGAAAGAGATGGTGGTGGCTGAATAAGATGAGGACAAAGGAGAAAGAGGAGACGGTGTGAGAGCAGAACAACAAGAGGGAAAGGCAAACAGAGGGAGATGGGGGGATTCTGGGAAGACCGGATGTCTAGACTTGATCCAAAAAACCATCTTCGGTACTATCTGTTATGCTCCCCCGCTGTTTTTCTCTCTAAATGTGCTGACATCCCATTTGAAAGCTGTTATCACGGCAAACACTTGAAAAACAAGCAGAAGTGCTGCAGAGATAAAAGGCTGAATAGACTGGAGACAAATGGAAAATGAGGTGGATCTCAAAGTCCATCAGCAGCAGCTGTTACATTACACATCCTCTCCAGATGATGCACTTATTTTGTCACTTCACTTTTTTCCCCCCTCTCAGGAAAACAACAATAACACACATGACAGACAGAGATGGAACAAAACCAGCGCACAAATCACACCGCCGCTATTACATGTTGCTGTTGGATCACAAAAAGAGTCTGGTCAAAAGGTTCAGGAGCAGAAAAAGTGACAAATTTAGGTGGCATGGTGGACCAGTGGTAACACTGTCGCCTCACAGCTAAAAGGTCCAGAGTTCGATTCCCACCTGGGGCGCTGTGGGCGCTGGGGGGTGTGTCCTCCACCGTGCGTTCAGTGCCTGCTGCCCTTTATCTCAAGGACAGGGGCCTTTCTGTGTGGAGTTTGCATGTTCTCCCCGTGTTCACCGTGTTCACCTGGGTTAGTGTTCACCACTAAAAACATGCAAGAAGATCACCACCTGACCGAATGGTGACAAAATGAACTGGGTCCCCGGGCGCCGCTGTCGGCTGGCAATCCACCGCTCCTGGTAATCAAACTGACCAGGAGGCATGTGCATGTTGTGTTGTGATTAATAAAGTATATGGAACAAGTACACAGGCTAAATTATGGCTTTAAAGATATTAGCATCAAGCTAGCGGTTAGGACTAGGTCTACAGAAGACAGGTCTGGTTCCTAGAGCTAGTGGTACAATAAAACACAGAAAACAGTACTTCAAATGCGGTTGGTACCATATATTAGCTTGTGATAATATATACAGTGAAACCCCAATATTTACAATCTGCAGAACAATTAATCTAGGTAGTAACTTAACATTTCAAATACATCAACAACATTCAAAATCAACCGAAACCCAGTCCAGTTTTAACTAATATGGCAGTAGGTCCACACCCGATATCGAGTAACGCACAAGCACAAGGTTCATACAGAATGAGACGCACGGAGATCTGTCCAGCATGTGCACCGCATATGCAGAGTCCAGGCTGTTAATTGTCCATGGGATAGAAGCCTTAAAGTGCGAGTGTGTGCGTGGGTGTGGGTGTAAAAGAAGATGAGGGGGGGAACAAGGCTGCCAGAGCCTCCTACCAGACCAGGAGAGGCTCGTAACTGGGATCGCTCGGCTCCAAGTCAATGTCTTAGCTCGCCATCGATTTGATTCTGTGTCCTTACAGGAACCCTGGCCTGTATAATGTAAGCAGGACTATATCTCAATAAAACATTTCATCAACTAGTTATATTCAGTGTATTCTCGTATTTTTCTTCTTCTTCTGAAAGTCAAACAGATTCAGATCAGAAGACCGATACCAATCAAATAGCATTTACATTAGCTTAGCATGGAGACTTTAGGCAGTGGAACAGCTAGCATCCAAAGAGAAAAACACTCTTAGGTTGATTTACATGAGCAGAAATGTAACACAAAAAAGGCAGTTTTGAGGATGATTTTAGGAGGAGTTATGTGTTGGAGCAGACTGACTGGACCTGGAGGCTTATTTAGTTACACACTGGAGACTTCAGATCATCAGCAGTAGATGTTGTGGAATTGCAGGTGTGCAGATTTTTCCCAGGCACTTGTCATCCATGTTGAATTTCAGCTAAGTTTGAGCACTGTTGTACGTTGCCTCAGTAAACCAAGGTCCAGACTTTTCAACATACCAAAAGTTTGAGTATTTAGGTTGTCAGTACTCTGCAGTGTTGCAGGGCAAACCAGCAGGACGAACAGGTCAAGTGTGCCTCATTATCATTCCAAAATATTAAGCTGTAGGCTACATAAAGCTGATAACTTGCCAATTTTTTACAGTAAATAAACAAAAATCCACCAACTCATACTAGTGGAACTAAGAAATAGACAACAATTAACACTAATAGGAACTATGCAGTTTAACCATCAACCAAAGTGCAGCAGCAAGTTTCTCCAAACTCCACAGGCAGCAGGAATAATACCCACAGGGTAAACAGGCCAACAAGCACTGAGTCGACTGCCTGACCCTTGAGAACCCTGAACAGTGATTTTTCATAGGGGTGGTGCAATGGGGCCACTGAAAATCTTGGCATTTAAAGTAAAAACTGCATCAGTCACTCTGAGAATATTGAGACACTGAGACAAATAAGCCTTTCCCCCAAGATGATAAACTATTCCTTTAGTGTATTATTCACAACAAAGATTTGCATTATACATCACACCAGTGAGCTAACCAAAGTAGCATTTTTCTCATTTGTATCGTCTACACTGTACCTTTGTTTTTGCGGCGTCTGCTTTCTGATCTCTTAATTTTAACCTTAAATTCTAACCCACCTGTTCTGTAGAGATCTGCTGAATATTTCATTGCACTGATGTGGGAAAAAAGAAACAGCTTTAATCAAAATTCAAACTGTGAAATGCTTGATAAATGCCAGCCCTCATTATTTTGCAGCTCGTGTCACCTTTAATGAGCTTAGCGTCTGTCCATTGAACAATACGACGCTCTGAAATGACTGCTGAGCCGTCTGTTTCTGCAAATTGAATCAAGTGTGTCTGCGACTGCCTGATTTTCATATAAGTGACTAATGAATGCATGTAAGTGACGCAAACTAAACTAAATCAGCCTCATTTTCCCTGTCGGAGATTTTAATGTTGACTGCTAGCTTATTTCCTGAGATGTCAGACTCTGGAGAAGGTATGGGAGCAGTGGTGGGAAAGACACATAACATGAGGAGGGATAGACTGTAGAAGCTGAAAAGATGAAAATACATTTCAGCTAATAGGTTACAATGAATACAGTGATGACAGAAAGACAAAGAAAGGAGGGAGCGGCAGATAGTGAGGAAGAAAACAATTATAAAGGACAAATAGCAGGAGAGCGATAACAAGCGGAGCAAGAAATAAGGCAGAATTCAAACCAGGTGCAGACAGTGCAATCAAGCATCAGGAGCCAACAGGAGAAAACACAGTGGAGCCTGATGCAGAGGGAGCGATAGAGCGAGCAGCAGAGGAGAGCCAGCGAGCGAGGGATGGGCTTTTGATGGAGTCTCATCTGGAGTGTTTATGACGAGGCAGCGCCAGCAACGTAATGAGTTGACTGATCAATCTTTCCTCCTTGCCCCGTTGGATCAATAGCACTGTTTTGACATCCTACATTAAGCTCTAACTAATTGCCAGATTGCTAAATGCTTTTAAGAAGGAGGGGAAAAAAACATATCCAGGGCAATCAATAATGCAATCACACCAGTGACTCTCCTGTACTGCCAAGGGAGGACGGATGTGCTGGTGTGTGCGTTTGTTTGTGTGGACACGTGTGTGTCCGGTGAGTATTAAGGGCCAAACTGTTTCATCTGGTTCATGAGTTGATGTAGGACTTGTGGATGCGTCTTATTGGTGTGCAAGTGGTGTTGGGGCAGCTGGGAGTTGTGGTCAGGGGAGGAGAGCGGTGGTGTGTTTGGGGTCTGAACCTCCCTCAGTGGGACAGTTACTTGACTGGCTCACAGCTCGGCGGCTAAACCACCAAGACTTTAAAACAGCGCTCCCTGACAGGGGAAATGAGCCTCAACCGCTTCATTTAATAATGCCTTTGTGTGCTTAGATATTAAAGAAAAACTGCCAACATGGCTCTCGTGTTTGCAGTTTTGGTCATCTTTTCTTATCGGTTATGACACCACTGTACCCACCAAACAGCTTTCTGAGATCTGGTAACATGGCAGCATTGTTTCAACAGAGTCCAGCGAGGGACAGAAACACAGACAGATGATCAGACAGGTTGTAACCAAGCCAACAGCCTCGCCGGATGATCTAGACCACTTTATTTGGAGGTTAAATCGAAGGTAAGATTTGATTTAATAAAAATCCCTCACGTCACCAGACAGCTGTATTAATACAACGTTGAACTCGGAGGTCATTCTCTCAACTGTGATGGAAAATCACACTGCTTTCATCAGCAGATGAAGTTGTCACAACAGGTGCAGTCACAGCAGAAGATGTTCAAACTTAACATTATCCTGAACACATGTACGGCCTTTCACTGGCATTACTTTAAAGCAGCCTGACTCAGGATTCGCTCATAGCGATGAACGACAGAATTACCACCTGAATCTGCTGCAGTCCAGCCACGGCTTCACTCTCACCCCTCTCATAATGCTGTTTTCAGCATAAAAGCTCTACAATCATGCTGTACGCAACTAACCAGAACTAAAAGGCCAACACAGTAAGGAATTAGCTGGTGAACAAAGTGGAGCATTTAGCCGCTAAATAGCCAGATATGTCCCTCAGAAATTGGCAGAGACCAAACCCAGAGCGAAAAGAGAATGAACACTGGACACAAGCAGGACTCCAAATGAAAGATGACGTTGCTCCATAACTGCAGGATGTAAATAAGCAACTTTTTACTAACAAGTTAGCCATATTAGCCTAGAAGATAATGATACGCATGTGCTACGTTCACAGCTTGTTTCCGCTGCCCCCAAGTGGCCAAGAAAATCACTTACACCACAATTTTGACAGATCGTTTTTGACTTTGAAAACAGAACAAGTCTTCCAAATTAAACAACAAAATCTCATTTTTGCACAGTAATTGACCCGCAGAACGACGCATCAGGTTCCTCTGATGTGATAAAGCTGTTGTTTACGGCTGTGGTTACATTCAGGAAGAAATGTCTTCAGGATCCCACGTTTTTAGGGAAAGACTGTGGTTTTGGTTGACACAAATACATCGCTAAGGTTAAAATTATATCTAAAAGATTGACAGTCAGTATTAAATGGGAAGAGAACAGTGGTCTCTTGTGTTGAGGTATGTTTTGTGGACCCACATGTCCACTTTTGCTTATGATGGATGGACCATTCCTCCTATGTTATCATGTTATTCTAGCACAATATTCATGCTGAATATAATATTACCAAATATACTACAAAAAAAAAAAAGAAATAGAGAAAGAAAATAAGGCCCAAGTTGTAATAAAGCAGAAGTATCTGTCTTGCCTTCTCTCTTTGTTTTAAGAATAAGCACATGAGCAGATGATATTACTGAACAATGGCTGAATAAGCACACAAGCTCCCACAAGGTCCGTGTGTGTTTTCATTTCACATGCCTCTACGTGTGTGTGTGTGTGTGTGTGTGTGTGTGTGTGTGTGTTCACAAGGGCCTACATGTTTTTGTCCAGGACTAACGAGGTCAGAGATTCACCGAGTTCACAACATGAGAAGACAATCTGCTCTTCTTCTCCACATCTACAAAAGGGTGGGGGATAAAAACCCCTTTTCATGAATTTTTCAGACAAGCGGGGCTTCTTGGGCTGAAGAGCCTCTCATGCATTTTTAACAGGGGGACACACACTAGACAAAATGCCATGGATTTAAGGTGCAGGTATAAGGGTGGTTGACCTGGTGTTTTACTATTGTCACAATTCACACAATCCTTAGCACACAGCCCGACTCAGGAGCCGGTGATGAACCATGAGGAGAACTGAAATGGAGGCTTGAAAGATGAGCATGGAGGAGAAAACGGAGGGAGGGTGCACACGCACACACACACACACACGACACCCCCTATTCAGCATCAGCATGAAACCATAATCAAAACAGCAGAGCATGTTGGTTGGGTAAAATTACACGGAAACAGCCAGTTTCTGGGGTGATTTCCATGAGCTGCCAGACTTGAACTTTAAGCCATGTTGACATTAATTTCAGGGATGCTGATTGTAGGAGAAGCTAATTGCGTGCAGATGATATCATGATGACAGTGTGATTAGGCTCTAATTACAAAACAACTTAGTTTGATTTTTTATTCTAACACCACTAATGAAGCAAATCCAAATTTCTATGCCAAAGAGTGTGCTCTAATACTGATACCCGTGGATGTATTTAGAGCTGAAATAATGAATCGATTGATTAAGCCAACTGAAATTAACTATCTTGATTATTGATTTAATAGTGAAAGCCTTTTAAAAAAAAAAAAAAAAAAACTAATTTACTGCTTCTAGTTTCTCCAGTGTGATGATTTACTGCTTCTCTCTGTCTCATACACTTGTAAACCGAATATTTTTAGCTTTTGGTCAGACAAAACGAAACATTTGAAGACGTCACCTTGGACCTACAGCAATGAAAAAAGTTCAAAATATGTGCACAGATACGCCTTTTGCATCTGATTTATTATCTAAGCTTTTGGGCCTTTGTCAGAGATAATCTGACCTTTCAATCAATTAGAAATAATTGGCTTAAGTTGCAGCCCTAGATGTGTTATTTGCCCCCTTATTTTTACTCTTTTGTCATGTCCTCCGCTATTATTTCCTGCTGCTGCACTCAAGCTAATTATATTCTTTTGACTGAGAACAAATCACAAATTTTCCTCCGGTTCAGGGAGGGAATTCACACACTGCGGCACCTCTACCGAAAGGGGAAAAGGGACTTGAACAAGGCAACATCAACAGAAGGAAAGGTGGGAATTTCTCTTTCATTTCCTCAGTCAAAAGTTTTATTCTGGGGGTTTCTTTATGTGTCCACAGCCTCATTACCATTCAGCTCTTCTTCTCCACCCCTCATCATTTCACTGCTCTCCTGTTTTTCTTCCTTTTCCTTTTCCATGACGTCTACTCCATTTGTCCCCTTTCCCCTCTTCCTCCTCCTCCTCCTCCTCTGGCTCCACCCCTGTCCCTGACTGTTCATCTCCTCCTCTCTTTCCATATCGCTGCTATTAAAACAACTAAATTATTAAACCTATAGTGATAATCAATCAATAACACTCTTTCTTAGAGGGATAGACCGCTTAATAATTGACTAATCCTGAGGGAGCCTTTTGGCCCCGAGTGAGTATATGAGCATGTGTGTGTGTTTTGTGTGCATGCAAGTGCGCATGCGTACGCCCCCTTATAAAGGCCCATCCATTTGCATTTGTGTGCACCTGCATGTGCTTATTGTTCCCTTTGATTGAGGCGAGTGTTATTGAGGTAGACTGGCTCTGATGAGGGTCATGAAGGACTAATTAAACCCTTAACTCTCATTTCTGGAGAAGCAGGAAAAGAGAGTCATCAGTGGATGTAATTAGAATGACTAAGCCACAGGTGCAAAAGGGTAAACAAACACATAGCATGCGACGTCACACGACTTCTGAAGGATTTTGTGGAGACGGTTTGGTGACTCATATACTGCACCACTGAACCCTTTAAACTTTAATTCCACAAATGCAGAGTATGAAGGAATCTTTGCAGGGACGAATGTTTCTGGATAGTCCTGCTCTGTCTCTCCATCTAAATAAGTTTTAATCTCTTCTCACACATCTCAACCTCTAAAGCTTGTCCTCATTTAACCTGTTAGCACGGAAACAGAAAAGCAACCTGCTTGCAAACCAATGTACTTACTAATGCTGCATGTTTCCAGAGGATGGAGGTCCTTCGAATGAATGAAAAGGTTTTAAACAAGTAAAAAATCCAAGTAAAATGAATGCAGTGGGTGTAATTAAATGTTTTCATTTTACAGTCACTGATTGTATCATTTATCACCGATTGTATCGTTTGGTCTAATGTGCCATTTAATTCAAATTATGACATGCATTTAGTTTTAATGCTTGTGCTTTGCTTTGACGAGATGGAGAACATTTGTCATTTACCAATGAGCTATACACTGCAGCCACTACTGCAGTACTTCCCTTTTAAACTGCACTAATTAATAGCTTTATATTAACAATGAAAAACAGACTACACGCTGACAGCGCCCGGGAACATGTATGTTCAGTGCAGAACCGAAGCTCTGCGGCAGGCAGCGTCACTCCCCACAGTAACGATGACAACAGCAACGCGCAAACAAGGCTAGCAGCAACACACACACACACACACACACACACACACACACACATACGCTCACGCGCACATACACGGTTCAGACAGCCCGCGGGTGGCTGTAAGAGAATATACGGTTTATTTTTCTTGCCGTCTATTAACACAAACGCTATGTTTCACGTCTATACATGTATATATTATACGTCGTTGGCAAGCTAAGATTCTCATGAAACGATTGATGCAAAGCATTTCAAGATTCAATCACAACAGAGGCCAAAACAAATGCCGACAAACAAACAGCAGACAAACAACCGCTTTTAAAATTGGCGCCACATTGAGGCGACTCACCTGTTACATCTTTCCATGATCCACAGATCGATGACACTACAACAAAAATGGACTGGTAACATCCACAGAGGTCCAGACAAGCCACCACAGTAAAAATGTTTAGTCCAAAAAGTGATTTTAATCCACAAAAAGATGTGTTCTCGCTCCAAATTAGCATGTGTGTTTGTCTTCCATACCTTCTCTGTTTTACAATTTATAACTTCCGGAAACGTGACACTATCAAGTTTCCAGGTGCCATCACACTTGACCAATCAAGATCAGCAATATGAAGCCTAGCAACCACCTTTGAACAGAAAGACCTTTTTTTCTTCTTCCTTGCAAAGATTGAGCCAATCGCAATTAATTTAGCAGATGAGTGCCACTTCCAATAGCCAATGAAATTCTGAACATGCCGATTTGCCATTTCAGTGGGTAATTTAAAGCTCCGGACACATCAAATCAAAGATTGCAATCATGCACGTTCAAGAACAGCTATCAGTTTACTTCGGGTATGCCTTGGAAAGGTCCTCCTGTTTTGTTTTAGTATCACAGCTCTCATGAACAGACTTTTGCAGATGATGAAAAGCTGCGATTTAAACCACTGCATGCTGAAGCTAAAGCGTGAAAGAGTGAATTACATCCACAAACACATTTTCAAATGAACCATTATGTCAGAATCAGGTAGCTTTTCAACAAAGAAGGAATTTGCTTTGGTATTTTGGTGCAAAACAGTCACAATAAATATAGTGAGAGAAAAGGAAATTAAGCAAGTGCTTCATGTCAAATATCTTAATTAGAAAATAGAAATTTAGAATAAAATTATATAAAGTATGTTTTAAAATGACAAGAGCTGTCCAGTGTTTAAAACAAAGAGGGTGGAGTGTGCAGAATATTGACCGAGAAGTGTACAAATGTTTACAGGACAAAGAGTACACTGATTAAGTGCAAAAAAGATTTGCATTACCATAAAGACTATTGCTCCATGTCTTTTGAATGAGTTTGCTGACAAGTTTGCCAGATAAATGACATCAGTGTTGTGATTACAACTTGTTCCGCTGCCCTGAAGTGGCCCAAAAAATGAATGAGTGCATGTGTCGGGTGATAGTTTCCTTTCTTTCTGAGAGAGAGAGACGAGAGATGATTGAGATCAGTCTAATGTATTTGCATCAACTATTGAGCTGAGAGCTAAGAGGTGATTAGCCAAGCTTAGCACATCTAATTCACATGTAATTTGTTTGTTTAATGTGCACACAGATAAATGTAGCTACGTGCTTTAACTATTTCATGAGGTACAACAGTTTATGAGTGTGCGCAGCAGTTCAGACTGACTTCATGGCAAGAAATAGTTACAGTAGTTTATAGTCGACTGTAACTTTCCATAAAAATTTCCTTTTTTGCATATGTGTTTCTGTACAGATTAAACAAATAATATGCAGTATGTTAATTAATAAGCTTTACAGGTGCTGGTAGATGATCTTTTTTTAACTTGGAGATAACCAGGCTGACTGTTTCCCCATGCTTTCAGTCTTATGCTGGCTAAAGCTCTAAATTTAGCTAATGCACAGACACGAGAGTGCTATCAATCTCCTCATCCCACTCCAAAAATGTTAAACTATTCCTTTAAAAACAGCATGAACTTGGGTTAAATGTGCACCTTTCCTCATTAGACTAATTAACAACAAATCCAGCAAAGCTGCTTTTTCTGTGCGACCGAGCTTTGGAGCTGGCATGTGAATGAAGTCAGTAAACTATAATCCAGCTCTGCAGACGTTATTGTCAGGGTCAGGTATTGTATTTCGTGTTCAGTGGAGCTCGTTGTGTTGTACACACACTCTGATGTATTGTGGCTCCTGTGAGTCTTTGCTCTTAACATACCAAAGAGCTTTGAAGCTGTTTCAGTTAGGAATTCACTCCTCATCCCATCTCTGCCTCCTGCATCGATAACAACTCTCCTGTCAATTGCAGCAGTCGAGTAGCAGCAGCCTGCCTCAATCCTTAAATTACCTCCTAAATCTTGAAGAAGGGTCACACCACTGCTTTGTTTTTCCGCTGATGGGATTGGAAGCTACCTTGACAGTCGCTCAGTCAACCTTCGGGGTCGCGCACGAGGTCACATATTTTAGCCTTTGGTGGATTAGAGATGTTTTGATTGACAGCTAGGCGGGGAAGACATAGCATTAGCAGGGATGATGTCATACGTGTACACTGCTTTAAGAAAAACCCCGGAGGAAACCATAATTCACCTCCCTGTCTACAGTCATGTTAAATCTGAACGCTTTGAAAAGGGTGTTTTTGATTGATAAGGCACATCAGACACACGCATTAAATAAAAATAATCCCGCCTGTCACCTGTCACACACACCTGAATTCCCAAGTTGCTGCTGAACTTTCATTTGTTTCATCCATCTCTCCTTTGATAATCATCTGTCAATTAAAGACAGGAGGGAGAGGGAGACATAAGATCATGCACACACACAGAAAGGATGTTGCAAAAAGCTGACATTTAATAATTTTTATTGTTTGCACTTTTACATTCACAGTAGATGCATACGCAGAGGAAAACACCCTGAAAACACATCGCACTGCAGTTTAAGACAAGATGCTTGCTTGTCAAAGTTGAAGCAAATGTCAATGGTGTGAGTAACTTCATTGCAACGTCAGTCCTGGGTGTCGCCTGGAAACTTTTGTAACTGAGCTGTTTTCTTCTGTGCAACTTGAAGCTTTTTGTATTTGCTTGTGTTTTCTCTCTTTGCCTCTGCATTTGGTTTTGCTTTCGATATTTACAGTGCGCTTTTGTGATGCTTCGTATGTGTTGTCAGATTGGTGAGGATGTTTCCTTGTCATCTGTTTTTGTTTAGTGGCAGGGCATTGACCTCTCAGGACCACCGTAGTCAAAAAGAAAACGTGTGGGTATGTAGAGGGCGGGGAATGATCCACTCATATCTATAGCAGAGGTACTTTAACTTACATATTAATTACACTCCTGAGACAGTGTGTGTGCCAGTCTGTCTATGTCTGTGTCTCTCTGGATCCATCATCAGCACTCACTCTGCTCCACCAAGTTCATTAGTACCATGTGTGCTCTGCTGTCTCTACCCCCGCGTCATGTCTCTACCATGCTTTATGCTTTATGTTAAGTGTGTTTTGTGCATGCATGTGCATAGCATGTATAGTGTGCAGTAAGTAACTGTGTTAACCTGAAGGTTATGGCCATTGACCTTGCTGGCGTCCGTCCATCGACGTCACCAAGTCGCCTTGCACTGGGGTCTGACTGGACGCTGACACAGGACTATTAGAGCTTGCTGTCTCTTTGTCTCTCTTTTCTTTCTCCACGTCTCGCTCTCTCTCTTTGACAGAAAGCTGACGCATGAGTAAAGAGCTGTCCCTTCCTTTTTTTCCTCCTTCTCAGCACCTTTTTCTTCCTGTTGTTTTCCTCTGTCCAAACGTCTGATTGTCCCTTTTTTCCAACAAATTTTGCCTTGTGTGTAAATTGGATGCAGGCCTCCTGTTTGATGTCAGACTAGAAAATTTCATTTGAAATAAACTCATCTGGGTTGTCTCCTCTAAGTTTCTGCATGAAAACACTCGAGCCGTGTGGAAGTGGGCCCATCTGCATTGTGTATCAGGCAGTCTTGAAAAATATATTCCCTTTCACACTCTCTGTCTGAATCCTTGAAGGCAAGGTGATCCTGAATGAGTCTGTGTGTGTGTGTGTGTGTATCTCCAGAGTTCTGTCTATGGAGCAATATATACTTCCTGTTTCCAGCTTTGTTGGCCGATGATAACCTGATACACCCTGGAGAGAGCTGTGGAAGTGTTGATGGGAGGAAGTCGAGGAAAAGAGGAAAAGGATGAGACAGGAAGGGACTAGGGAGAGATGAGTCGTGCTGCATTTGGGCTACAAGCAGATAAATTTAAAAAAAAAAAAGAAGAATTAGAGTCAACATATACAGATGAAATGATCAAATCAGTCTGATGTCCAGGTCCTTTGCTTGACTATCAGAAGCAAATTGTATAGACATTGTTACTGCTTAGATGTTGTGTCAGCGGGTCTGAGCCACTATCTCTGTGTCCAACCGCTGAGGACACAATGCTGCTCGTTATTCAATTCTTTTTAATTGGTTTCAAGTCTGCCTCGTTTGCATATGCATGCTAAGAGTGCATCTTATTGGAGGAGAGGTGGGAATGGAAATGGGTTGAAAAGCACCCACAGAGAGAGGGAGAGAGGCAGAGAGTGTTGTATAAAGAAAGGCTAAAAGGAGGAATGAATGAACAAACAAGTGAATAACAGACGGGATGTGAGTAAGTGCTTCTAGAAAAATCAGTCTCTCTGGTTACCACGGCAACGAGAGGTGCAAGTTGGCTCTGCTCCCTACATAACCAATTATGTCTGTGTGTGTGTGTGTGTGTGTGTGTGTGTGTGTGTGTGTGTGTGTGTGAGTGCATATCTACTATCTAGGGCTATTGATATGCAAAAGAGAAAGTGGGTCCATGTGAGCCGCTGTGAAAAATGTTTGCAGGGCATTTGATTTTAACGTGGTGTGTTTGCATCTGTTATCTGTGTCAAGCTGTCTTCTGTCCGTTTATCACCGGCCGCAATTTCTGTCCTGAACGCGCACGCACACACACACATTCACACACACGAGCGGCGAACAAAACCCCACCGTGTTGGCACTGTTGTGTTCGTAGACTGTTTACAAAAAGCTGCACAGAAAGGCTTTGGGAGAGCTCAATCAGATGTGGCTCCCCCTAGTGAGAGATGCTATCTATGGCACACTGTTCCCTTGAAGATTTGTATTTAGATTTTCTCTTATGTCAACAGCAACTCTGGCATTAATTCAGATGCAGCTGGATGAAGTAAAAGACTAAAAGAGAGCAGTTAAATGTTAAAGGGGGTGTCAGCCTTGGCGTGACTGGGCATTTCGGAGCCTCTGAGGGTCGAATGAAAGACGCTGTTGAGTTGCATTAATAGAATCGTAGGATCTAGTCTTTGTTGACTAGGATATCTCAGTGTGGGCTGTTTCGAGACCGTTCTTTTTAAAAATCTCTCTCTTGTGATTCCAACATTACGGCTTTGCAATGCTCCTTTAACGACTGTACAGACATAGCTATATTAAGAACAGGAGAGATAATCCTCTTTGCATTGGTTTCCAGTTGATTTTAGACTTGATTTGCAGCTTTTATGTATTAGCGCTTCATGGTCTGGCTCCAGAATATTGTACACAAGTCTGCTTTGTGTGCTTATTACCTGCATTCAACCTCGGCTCCAGCTACAAAATCCTGCATTTCCCCAGACAAGATTTAAGAAACCAGGACCTCAAACTCTGAAAAAGCCTCTCTGTTTAAATTCATCTGGCTGCCTCTGAGACTTCCTTTTTTCTCTTCCTAAAAACTAATTCTTTATTATTGTTTCGTTTATTGTTGTTAGTACAAAGGCCTTATACTGTAGGCTTGGGCTGAATAAAAACACAGTGGCTGGTGTGAGGCTGATACTGTGTATGGGTTTGAATTTCGTACCTTTAGTGTTCGTGGCACTATTTTAAACCATTCAACCATCTTCAAAAGCACTTCTCTCTATCATAATGTGTAACAGCTTATACTGCTTAACTCTTTACTGAGGACTTCTGATGCTGAATTACAATGAGATCAAACACACGCGCAATTTTTCCAGTCTTGTGTGCTGCTGTGACACGCAGCCTATACACACACGTCTTTGTCAGGCCGTTCTTTGTGGACTTGTACCTTTTCAGAGGAGCCATTCTGTCCCTCAGTGGGACCACCAGTGAGTTAGAGACGCAGCCAAGTCGGACACTGGCACTAATTGGCCACGCTATTAGAGGCCCACAGAGCCACACTTTGACTACAGAAATAAGCTCGTCAGTGTGAGGATGGAGGCTGGGCACCGTGCCTGTGTGAATGCGTGAGACAGAGCGAACGAGGGAGAGAGATTTCTAATTAGGGGTCTCTGATGAACATGAGAAACATTCAGAGGCAGTTTAAAACCCTCCACCTCCCTGCAACACACACGCACGCACACACACACACACACACACACACACACACACACACACACACACACTTTCCGTCCTCTGACCAGAGCAGTTAATTGGTTGGTTGGTATTTGTGGTGTTGGTTGGAGGGTGTAGGGGTGGTCTTTTGTCTGATGCACTTCAGCTGCTCTGATTGACAGCAGGGACAGGAAGTGAGGGCGTGGGGCTTAGAGAGGAAAAGAGCTTTTCTCTCTACGCTGCCTTCCTCAGATTAACATTCTTCTCCACCTCTCCAAATTCCTCTCGTCCTCCTCTCTGCTTTTCCTTCCACTCCTTTCACTCTCTCTCCTCCCGCTGCTCTCTGCCATGTCTTCCTTTCCTCCTCCTCCTCTGCATCCTTCTGTCCATTTATATCCATTCACATCCAGCATCATACAACGCTTCTTTTTAAGGACATTTGCGCTGCCTTTTGTCGCCTTGTTCATTTCCTCAGAAGCAAAAGATTAGGTTACTCTGGGCACTTTAGCAGCGGAGGTACATTGCTAAACAAATGCTTATACAACTGTGCCCCTGACACAAAGTGACTGAGTATCTACTTATGCTCTATTAGCCCAGAAATAAATCAGCTCAAGCCAAACGCAGACAGCGCTCTGTGGACGTCACCAGGTGATGATAACAGAGGTTTTGCATGTTTCATAGGTTAACTGTCAGGTTTATGTAGTTTTGTTCGGAGCATGAAGACAGTTTTACAGCTACTGATGGCCTCTGTGAAAAAATACGATCATTTTTCAGCCCTGAAGACTGGATTGAGAGCTGCTGCGCACCAAGAGGTTGATTGAGGACAAAGCATTACATCATCTTTTGAAGGCTCTTCTTTCTAGATTTATCTGCCGCATTTGCCTGCAAACACGATAATTATCTTTTAATCACCCTCAAAAAGACATGTGCCTACAGAGCATGGACAGAAAATACATATACTAGATAGATGGGTCAAGGATTAAATAGCTAAAAGGCAAGAGATACAGTGGAAGATGTACGGCAACAAAATCCTTAAAAAACTGACAAGTTGCTGATTTTGTTGTACAGATTTGTGGACATGAAAGAGAAATGTAAAGTCTGCTGATGCCATCTCTGAGCACCAAATCCTTGTCGTCTGTCAGACAAAGTGTCTGTGCATGAGGCAGTATTAAAGGGCAAGTCCACATTTTTTCAAAACTCATACGCCAATACACAGATTGAGCCATCGGTCACTTGTGACTCTTCCTCCTGTCCATACTGGCTGCAAAGAAATCCCCTTTATGAAGCCATTTCAATCTAAATTTAAGCAGCTGTCAGTGTTTTAGCCAAACTTCCAGAGACATTGTTTCCTTGCAGAGCAGCGGTGGAGGGATAGCAACACGACGACTGTAACTTTGGAAGAGACCCATTTCATTTGTCTAACTCAAACAGCTGAAGCTTCTTATTAGCTTTGGTTGAACTGTGAAATTAATTTTGGCACAGAATGAGAACTGTGGCTTTAGTCCTCCATCATTCACGCTGAAAGGGCGGTGCTTCATGTGCACATGTGCACGTAAGTGATGTGAACCTTTTCTTTAAGCGATGCATTCCACCTTAAACAAAGTCCCTGATTTGTAACCCAACCCCTCCTTAAGCATGAAAAACCCATAACATAAACCATGTTCCCTGTGCACCAAAACAAAAAAGAATTTGTAAATTATTATCTTCATGCTTCATTCTCTCAGGTTGGCTAAAATTGTTCGCACCAGGTCACTGTAAATGTTAAGACAGCCGTTCAGTGGAGCACACATTGAAAACATGAGCCATCGTGTAAGCGAGTCCAGATTAACCCAATTATCTGAATCAACTCAACCAACTCTGAATCAACTATGAAAATAAGACCCAGTTGTAAAAAAAAAAACAAAACAAAAACATTTTCCTCCTTTATGTGTTTGGTTTGCTCTGCCAATCACAGCACTTCTCCTCATAACTCAGTTAGGATCCATTACAGTCACTTTACCAAGTTTGAGAGGAAGGTCTTCAGGAGGGCAAATGTTGAGTGAATTTAATGTTCATTTGAGTTTTAGCAGAAAAATAACGCAGCGGGAAAGCACATAATGTTTTGTACTCCAGCATTCAGCTCAGATAAATAAAGAAAATAGAGCAGACAGTTTACCACATTCACATTTTATTTCCCATGTTCACTCTTAGCTTCAGCTTTCTGCGTTACAATCAACTTTAGAGTTGCTATCTCCGCTTGTTTACCTCAAAACAAACATAAAACAAAAGAAACCCAGCTTTGTGTGGATATAAACTGCTACGCACAAACAGATATAACAGCACACACAATCAAAGGGTACCGTCATTCACATCATATGTCCATCACTCACTCACACACACACACACACACACACACATATGCGCACACACACCCAGAACAAGGACCTCCCTGCGTTTGTAAGATGTCCATGAGTAACATTTGAAAGAGTGTAAAGCCACGAGAAAGACAGAAAATGAGGAAATGAAAGAGGTTAGAGAGAAAAAGAGAGAAAATGACTGAGGGGAGAGAGAGAGAGAGAGAGAGAGAGAAAGAGAGGGGATAAATGACTGAGGGGAGAGAGAGAGAGAGAGAAAGAGAGGGGATAATCAAATTGAAAGAAGAAACGCACTATAAGAGTATTAGCTGAGCTGAATAATGGAATAACTTAAACTCTCTCTCTCACACACACTCACACACACACACACACACACACATACACACACACACACTCAAAATGCCTCATACAGTATACATACAGGTTTGCATCCCAGAAACAATACGTAATAAATTACAAAAAAGAAACACAGAATAGCCATGCGCTAGCTGCATAAACTCAACAGAAATGTAGCTCATCTCCATAAACAAATAAAGAAATAATGCAGCACACTACTTTATACTCTCAATACAAAGCACCATCTGTTATGCATGGAGTCTCTCCTAAACAAAGTCCACAAATGTACACACAGGTTGGAGGAACAGATAAAAAGGGGGAAAAAAATTATTCCAGTATAATTTTTTAAAACGTCACAGCAACGCTACCATCCGCTCTGAGCTTCTATCTAATGAGGTGACTGAAGTTGAGGTCTGCAAACTGTGACATGTTGTAAAGTGATGCTTCACTCTCATTCAGTTTGTTATGCGTGTATAGTGTATATCCAAAGTGCAAAAGGGTTTTCTGCTCCCTGCAGCTCATGCGTCTTGTTCATTACTGCTTTGTCTAATATTATAATACTGTCTATTATTAAAAACGATGAAAACACCAACAGTGCATGTGGATTTGTTACATTCCATCTTCATGTTTTTACCTCTGACCAAGAATCTCAAACCAAACCGGCCTTTGTTGGTTTGCGGTGCGTGATTATACCTGTATTTCACGTACTGTACAAGGTGTGTCTTCATAAAGACGTGAACATTCGACGTTTGAGTGATATAGTTTCATTTTTGGACAAAGCAAGGCAAACAGCACATGGAGATCGGACCGCCTGCACTGCGGCCGAACAGTGGAGAGGAAGTGAGGTCACAACTCAAGTGTACATGAGACACTCTGGAAGATTAACCTGCATGTATGTATTGAGCTGTTTGTCATCCCTGCATCCCCATTTAGACACCTTAGAGGAAGGAAGGAGGCAAGCAAGGGAGGCCCAAACCAACAGAAGGAGTAAAAATTTAAAGTGCAGGACGAGACTATAGAAAGGAAGGAAAAGGGAAATAAGAAGGCAGGTTGGTTGGATCTTTAAGCTGGTCAGTGGGGGAGATCCAGTTTCCCTCAATCACCAGGACTTGTTTTGAGCAAAACACGGGGTCACAGGTGAGAGAGGTTTCAAAAACAGTACCTAGAGAAGCCACTGGCTCTACTACACTACCACAGCCCTGTCAGGTAGCTTCAGTGTCAGATAGGCTGTGAAAAGAGTGAGCGGACGAGGGTTCAAGTTAAGGATCAGCGGTGCCTGTTGTTTGCTGCTCTGGCTAGCTATGTGTGAATCTCAGAGGCTATATGGTGTCTGAGGTCAGGGCTTACAGTTCATGAAGGTTATAGTAGGACGGTGAAAGCTGACAACATTCATTGAAATCGATCCAAGTGAAAGGCAGGTGGAGTACGCACCTTTAGGAGCAACACAATTGGGAGAAGAGCACCCATGTGTCTGTAATGTAGCCTACTTACCACTGAAGTGACTATATAATGGGGTAAAGTGTAAATCTAAGATTATCTACTCAACAATCAAAGTGAGAGGTGTGGGTTCTGACTATTTTACCTTTAAATTTAGATCAGCTAGCAATCCCAGCAGTGGCTGGTTTTAAGCTCAAATCACCAGGTGCGGAGGAGATGAACGCCGCCGCGTCAGTCCCTGTTATTCGTCTCCGAGTCCGACAGGTGGTCGTGGTGATCGGGATTGTCGTGGACTTCGCCGCCATGCTCATTCTCGGGCTCGCCGTCCTCATCGTTGCTCTCTGCGCTGTAGTCTATCGCCTCCAGAAAGGACGGCTCGTCCTCCTCCAACACATAGGTGGTGGTACTACTGCTGGGCGGCAAAACACACATTTCTCAGTGAGGGGACGATGTGCAAAACTGTGCATCTACATCATGTCAGCTCAGGGCTTTAGAAAAGCATAGAAAACATAGACATAGAAAATACATTTCTGCATACCTTATTTTTTTTTTAATGTAATAAATGATAAACATTTGTACAGCACTTCTTGAAATCACATTTTTTCACTCACATGCACTGTGCGCCATACAACTGTCATGTTACTCTCCTTCACTCCGAGCTGAACTCAGTCTCTAAGAGCTTTCTGATTTCAGAGTAAAACACCCAAGAAAATGCATTTGAAATGGGTTTCATGGTCCTCGACAATGCACTGCTGAGAAGCCCATTTCTTGAAAGCACAGAAAACAAAAAACAAACACAGCATGAGGCCTTCAGACCAAATGTACGACTATCAATAGGCCCGTTTATGTGGATAAATATTATCTTTGCTTTATAATGCTCGCTTGGAAAAAAATGAACATAGATTAATACATTTGTGAGTTTATAAAAGGTGACAAATATCTGAAATCCCCAAGAGCCCATGGTGATGCCTTCAAATGTCTTTTTTTGTCTCACTAACAGTCAATAGTTGAAGGATATTCAGTTTACAAAACAGAGAGAAGCAGCGAATCCTCAGTTTAGACAAGCTGGAAGCAGAAAATAAATAAATAAATAAATAATTTTCTGTTGATAGACTAATCAAGTAATTGTTTCAGCTCAAACTAAAATATCTAAAAGTACAGTACTACAGTAAAAAAACAGACACCAAATCACATTTCACACATTAAAGTTTTAAAATCTTAAGAGAACACAAGCTGGAAACAAACAGTGCTCGTGTGCTCTGACGGGTGAAGGTAGTTTTTTTTTCCTTTGGGTCTTAATGGTTAAATGGTTGCTGGTTCTTTGAGGTTTTAGTGGCTTTAGTGGGTTTTTAATGGTGTTAATGGTCTGAAATGTGATCCCAGGGAGACAGTCGATCAGGGGGCTCAGACAATGATCTCCCACCGAGCTCACGAGTGTGTGAGTGCAGGAGGGAGAGACAGAGGGAGAAACTGTGCATCAGTATATGTACAGTAAATGTGTATGTGTGCGATAATGTGTGTGTGTGTGTGTGTGTGTGTGTGTGTAATGATGTGGATGGACTGAGTATTGTCCAAACAGATAATGAGAGTTGTGAGTCAACCATTACAGGCCATTACAGAAAAACCAAACCCAATCTCTCCTTTCTTTGGGTTACATTTTCCGTATCCACCATCTCTATACACACTCCATCTTAATATACAGATCCATGTGTGGACATTAATAACCCCAATTACCATCATTCACATGTGAATAAACCCCCGCATCCCCAAACCCTCACATACGTACATCTCTTCCTGCCTACACTCACACAGAAACACACCCATGCCCGTATCCACCCATTTACTCAGTCCGAGACACCAAGTGATTTGCAGACGCCTCCCAATGGCCACAATATCATTGTTGTGATGACCTATTAAATGGTAAGTGGTACCACAGCAAGCCCCATGCATAAAACCATAAACCCGGGATGGAGAGCAACCAATCCCAAAGGATGCTCACGCAAACACACAAGCACCAGAACACTTTTGGAGTCCCTTAATGATCAGACACATAAATGATGGATGAATATATCAATATGAGAGTGGAGTAGGTTAGTAGCAGAGGGAGAGGGAGAGAGAGACAGAGAGAGAGAGGTGAGCATTAAGTGGTTTTGAGCTTAAAGCCATTCTTTCAAATGAACTGCTTTAACAAATCTGTGGTGCGGAGAAGGGCTGACGTTTAAAAAAGAAATTAAGATAACCTTGGTGGTCACAGCTTGGCTTTGGCCAACTTTAATAATTTATTTGTGGCTTTGAACTGAAGTACAATCTAATCTGTGTGGACTTCATATTTCTGAATAGGGAATTTAAATAAATGGTAAGTGGACTGTAGTGTGCCACACAAAGTGCTTTTACAACCCAAGTCTGCAGTCACCCTTTCAAAAATCTGGGGTTCAGCATCTTGTAGACTGCCAAGGCCAGGGATAAAACCACCTTCTGATAGGTGGATGACCGCTCTACCTCATGAACCACAGCCCCCCCGAAGACTGAGCTGATGTGATGTACAGTGAAGCTCAGCTGTTAGGATGGACAAGAGCAGCGCCAGTTCATTGCTTGAAGCCATATTTCTTAAAATATGGATGAGGGCTCAATAAATATTTGTGAATGAGTCTGTATTTAGATTTTGATTGTGATTTTAGAATTAAAACTAATTTATCTTATCTCAAATTCAAATTCAATATTACTTTATTAGTCCCGCGAGGGGAAATTCCAGTTTACAGCAGCATCAATAAAGTGGATAGAGTATTGAACAAGTGCAATGCAAATTCAAAACAACAAGTATATATACAAAAGAGTGGGATAAAAGAATAATGTCATCCTAAGAAGTTGTAAATAGCATTTACCGATTGTTATACACAGATAATTGCACAGATTACTTGGAGCAGTTTTTGTTGTGTAGTCTGACAGCTGCAGGAAGGAATGACCTGCGATACCGCTCCTTCACACACTTTGGATGTAGCATCCTATCACTGATGGAGCTCCTCAGTGCAGTGAGTGTGTGTTGGAGGGGGTGGGATCTAACCCTTATGTTCTGTTTTGGGCCCTTTAACATTGGTTTATCAACCTGATGATTCATGAGCAAGCACACTGTGTGGACAATTATTTATTTATTTATTATTTATTTTATTTTGTTTTGAGAAAATAAGAAAAAAAAAAAGAATTCATTTCAATTAATCGCTGAATTGTTTAGCTTATAAAATGTTAGAAAACCGCAGAAAAAGTCCTTGTCAATTTCCCTGAGCCTGACATCTTCAAATGCCTTATCTTACCCAAACAACAGTCTGAAACCCGAAAATATTCAATTTACAGTGAGATAAAACAGAGAAAAGCTGGAAATCCTCATATATGAGATGCTGGAACCGACGACGTTTGCCAGTTTTCTGTGATAAATACCAAAAATGAATTATTTTCTGAGGAATGATTAACAGACTAATCTTTTAAGCACTAATTTGAATAGGAAAAAAATGCTTGATCTGGCAATTAATTAATTTTACACGCAGAGCACACCAAACACCAAGGAAATAATAGTAAAGTTTCTTTGGCTGGTCTAAGACTCATTCATAGCAGAGAAACACAGAGACAGGTCATTAAGTTGTGAACTCCAATTAAGGATGAATGGGCGAATGAATCACTGCTGATACTCCTGTATGAGGCAAACATGGAGGATGAGGAGGTATAAACACGGTGGAGACACATTGTTCTGGCTGGACGAGTGAGATCAGTGTTTGTCTTTCGGTCCAACATATTCACTGCTGTGTCCCTTGGCACTGGCACTTAAGGGGATGAAGACATGCTCTGACAGTGATCACTTCAATATTTTTCTTTCCTACTTTGTACTAATATATTCCAGCATCAAGCAACTGTGCAGGAAGGCAGTGTGCTAGTTTGTGCGTTCCACGTGTATTTAATCCACACGGTACCATCCTGCACCATCGCCTGCTCACTGCGGCCCTGAAAGCCTCACTGTGTGGGCGTAAATGGTTTTTATGGAGAGGAAAAAAAAGATCTTGTGGCTGTTTTACGCTCTCTTAGAGAAATAATGACACTGCTGACAATTATTCATACCCATTCCCCTCTCACTCCAGAGTTTTCATTATATTCATCACACACTGATAGAATCTCAATGATGCTCACAGCAGCCGTGTATAAACGCAGGCCTTCATGTTTTCTTGAGTAGCGCTTCAGAGGAGATCCCGTGTGACGATCACACCGCTGAGTAGCGGTGCCAAGGGGGAACGTGTCTGGCAGTGAGGAGGGTGTTTTGTGCAGATAAAAAAAAAGTCTGTAACCATTTGACTGTGTTCCAGATAGATTTTGTGGCAGCAGAAAACACTTTTAAAATCTCAGATATCAGATACAAGACAATGCTGAGAAATAAAAATTCTGAAGTGTGGAAAAGACTCGTTCGTGACATCTGCCTGCCTTCTTGTTTCCATGAGATCACAGGCTTTAGTCCTCAACTGTGTGTGTGTTTCATGTGGGCTTCGAAACATTGCTTGCTATCTCTGCATTGTCTCACAGCATCTGTTTGCCTCTGCATGAACTACGTGTTGTGGCTTGCTCCGCTTTACTAACCTGGCCACTTTAGACTGAGTCCCGATGATGTCATTCTCCAAATCCAGCAGGTGTTGGTGGTTGTGGAGCCCCGTCAGCCTCTTCAGCCTCAGCAGGCCCACACAGAACTGAGCTCCCATCTCCTCCAGCTCTTTGGTGCCGATCTGAAGACCCTGCAGAGAACGTGTATTTGCACATCAAACACAATTTAAAACACCAACATGTTCATCAGAAGGAGCTGTCTGACAAAAAAAAAACAAACTGTCATGTACAGTATGTGCACACCTCCAACATACAGCTGACTTCAAAAAATAATTTCAGAGGTCTGACAGAAATCTATTTCAAATGGCTGCTGTGGTGTTTTACAGCTGCTCTGGAGGCTGGGGATGGAGCCGTTGTCCATCTTCAAACGCCCCAATTCTCAATGCTGGAAAGCACTTGCTGAGGAAACTTTTCATGTAGAAACATGATAATATATTTCAGTTGCAGGGAGCACACATTCGGACGCACATGCACTCACACCTGCAGCCCTAACAAAGTCTTCACAGCACTGTGCCGTCATACAAGTAAATGAATACTCACCCAGGGACACACACACACACACACACGCATACAGCGCTTACCCCCAACTCAACCCAAAAACTTTCATGTTCCTTTCTCCCCAGAGCAGAGCTGGGAACATCTGAACTTGGCCGGGCCACAGAAATATGGAGGCCGAGTTCAGCAGACATTAGTTCCTCCACATCTGGACAAACACTTCCACGCAAAACCAGTGGGGGTGTTAATCAGTGCCAAAATGGCATCTCTAGAGTGCCTCTTGATATGTAAGATGTTGACATTGGCAGAATTCACCAGGAAGGAAATCAGCTGAGATTCCAGTGGGGGGGGGGGGATGAGGAGAGAAAGGGAGAGCAAGAGAGAGAGAGAGAGAGAGAGAGAAGAAAGGGACGCAAAGAGGTCAAAAGAAAAGAGGAGAAAAGAGGTGAAGTGGGGAAAAAAGGGCTGCAGCACCACCTGGTGGTCAATTGGACATTATGAGGCACCTCCCTCCCACTGACGGGGTGGATGCAATAAAACACTTGTACAATGTGATAAAAGCTGATATATTAGCTAAGCAATTAATTCTCTGCATATGTGTTTATTTTTTATTAAAATTTTGTCAGTAAGGAAAAATAGCTGTGAATAATTCCCCCCTTCCCCACACTGCAGCTCCTTAATTAGCATATATATGCAAACAATAAAATCTTCTGTGTTCCCCGGTTGTCAGCCATAAAACACACTCTTACTTTGTATTTGCCCTGGTCACAGCCACAGAGCGTGCTCTCCATGGTGTAGCTGCGTTGTACTCCAATCTCTCTCCACACAACAACGCGGGCCGTTGACTCTTTGGAGCGCTCCACAACAAAACTACAGCTCGCCATGCTGAAGGCTGGGGCGATCTGGGACAGGATCTTAGGAAGCGCCTGGACAAAAAAAAATGTTTGTGATGCTGGAGTGTTTTTGAGTAGGTGAGTGTGCGTCAGGGAGCAGACCATAAAGCACACTTTACAGCAGGGACAAATAAATGTGTTCAGCAAAGACGGGCTTATGTACAGAGCCGATGCTTGGAAGCAGCAGTATTGACTGCTGCAATCCAAAATGTTTGCTGTGGGCTTGTAGCCTGAAGCTACATGTCCACTAGGAAACTCTGCATTGAACTGTCTTCTTTATTAGCATTCTGCTCGGTGAGAAATAGTTTCTCTCTGCATTCACAAATGAAGACAGAAACATTCACCCTGTCTTGACCTAAACAGCTTGACTGGTGAATGGATGGAAAGAAAAGATCCTCCACCACTGCAGAATGAATAAAGTCTGATATATTTGTCAGATAAGAGCTGGTTCTGAACCATACGTTACTGCAAAAGATTAGGTATCATCACATGTATACTCATTGGAATAAGGGAATCCATAGCGATGAATGGGAAAGATAAACAGGAAGCAGTTAACTCAAAACAGGATTATGCAACAATACGTTCAGATATTTACGAATAGGGAGAAAGAGAAATGTAATAACAGTCAGTTTTAAAGTAAACTGGCTTTTCAACTGTTTAAAACAGTTCAAACTGTCACTTAATGTGCTTTTATAAATATGAGCTGCATCTCTTTTCTGAGTCGATATGGATGTAACTTTAAGGTGAATTAAGTTCAGTGCAATTATTATTCAGTGATGTGAGAACAGTAATCTGAAAGAACACAGAGTGAGAGGTAAGGATGAGTGTTTGTTCATTTACTTTGGTGTGTGCTTCAGGCCCAGGATGTGTGTGTGTGTGTGTGTGTGTGCGTGTGCATGCGTGTGTGTTCACCCTGTATCCAAGGTCCTCCTGTAAGTCACTGGATGTCGCAGTGATACTGGACTGCCACACCGTCTCTTTCACGCTGCAGCCGTACATGAACACGTTCTTCTTTCTGGAATGACCGTGGTAGTCGCAAAACACCTGCGTGCAGATGTGCATGCAAACGCACACGCACAAACACACACACATACAGGAAATAGAGGGAGGATTAAGAATGTGATGCTTATCGCGATGCATTTTCAATAAGACACAGTGAAGCAAAATCAGTTTCATCCTCTCTTTCTCCATTTTTACAAACTTGTTTACGTAAGTGGCTGTGCAACAACAATAACTACAAAAACACATTTTCTTCGCTCTGTTTTCAGCGGAAGCACAGCGGCCTCACCTTGCTTTGTGCCGTAAAGTCAGCGCCCTTTGTGTAGTAAACAAATCTCCCATAAAAGCAATATCCCATTATGTCTAACTTGCTGACACACAGAGTAGGACAGAGGCCAGTAGAGGCTGTTGTTTATGGAACTGCATTCATGTGTTAGAAACTAATCTGGTGATTTATTGATGTGAAATTTATTGGACATGCAGCCAAACAGAGTGCGCAGCTGAACAGGAGAAATGGCACCACCATTAACAAAGAAGTTAGTCTTTACGCTCCCTAAATGAAAGATGATGCGGCAACGTGCAAAATTCCCCAAAGTAATTTAAGTCCAGTTAATTAGAGGTCATACCAGTGGTGCCCTTTGTAAGTGTGCAAGGTACTGCAGCAGGCTCTTAGTGTGGTAGATCGTGGGGTGGAGCTCAGGATTGGGGTTCTGCCACTGCCGATTCAAATCCTCTCCACTCAGAGAACAACGATGACTACAGCAGAAGGGAGAACGCAGAGGAGGGGAAGGATACAGAGTGGAGGAGAAGAGAGCAACAGCTAGAGAATCCTTCAAGACAAGATTTTGTGTGTGTTAATATACATGAAGCTGTGACCAACGTGCAGGCCCAGGCTCGGCAGACGTGCGCCTCTTCAGTGTGTATGCTTGGAAGCTGTGACTGCGCGTTCTTTTCTCTCTGGACTCTTTACTCACTTTCCATTTATAACTCCATCAGGGTTGAGCATGGGGACTATCTTGAAGATGTAGGCCTCTCTCAGGCTGGTTGCAAGCGGGCTGGTGCCCATCAGGAACTCCAGCGTGCCCTTCATTACCCAGCTGGCGTTGGTCTCTCCAGGGTGCACTCTCGCAGACAGGAAGATCAATGGACGATTCCCTGAAGAGGGAGGGAGGGAGAGGGAGGGGGAGGGAGGGGGAGCACAGCACAAACGCAAAGAGAGGAAGATGGAATGAGAAAAAAATAAAAAAGATTCTTCAATTTAAAGTTTTTCAAAGCTGAGAAACAGCATCAGTGAACTACAGTGGACAGAAAACCTATTTGGGAAGAGCTGGATAGCCTGATACCGGCGCTGTTCTCATGTAGTAATATTCACTCTAATGTTCTTGCAAGCATTTGTGAAAAAGCAACATTTCCATCAGGGACTTTCTTAGAGGACATTTTGGAGAACTATCAAGCAGACAGATCACAAATCTTTGACAGAGGCCTGGAGAAAGTTTAACTAAACAATGACAGATTATTTGTGACAAAATAATCTAAGATCAAAGACCTGTTACTAAATCTTTGCCCTGACAGAACTCCATTTGCTGGAGGAAGTCATTGAGATGCAAATGAAAATTCAGACGTACACTGCTGAGTATGTGAGCGCCAGGTTCAAACAATAAAAATATAGCATCCAACAGTAACAGTCTGCACATTCTGTTGATCAGGTGTTTCCTTGTACACCTGTCGAGCTAATTCCAGATTGTGGCGCCGTATTTGGTGAAGCTACAACAGTTTTCCAGTTCTTCCACGATACCGTCGTATGAAGTACCTGCAGCTGAGACGGTTTCACAGGCAAACAGACGTACAATGATTTACTTACTGAACTGACAGATGTGATCATTAGAGTTGGACTCCGGCATGGCAGTGATGGTGACAAGGGGGCAGCTGTTTCCCCCCAGAGTTTCACACAGGACGTCCTGTCTCAGGTAGATCTGAGGGGTCCTCAGAGCCTCCAGCTTGGACAGGTGCATCTGAGGATACAATTTACAGTTTTCACATTTCACTTACTAACATCATTATCTACAGCTTCTATTTAAGCCCCAACACCTCATGGGTTCTTAACATTTTCCTGTTGTATTGTTGCGCTGGCTGTTTATTAGGCCTCTTGAGATTAAGCGATTCAGACTGGGCTTCTCTATTGTTGTTTTTCTTAGAACAATTCTGCATAGTCACAGTCAGATAAAGACAGACAAAAATATAATTAAAATAACGTAACTACTGACAAAATTGTAAAGAAGTTTGAGAGCACAGTGGTTATCTGAGTTCATAATTGAAGGACGCATAAATGATAAATGATGGGCAAGGGGGTCAAGAGGGAGGTGCAACTGGGGTCACACTGGGGGTTTGGGAGGTTTAACAACAGGAGAATAGAGTAATAATTACTGCGTGAACACGTGCAAACACATGACCAAATGCTAATGTTCTCTAGCTTACAGTAAACAGTGGTAATGCAGTGCTACCTTCAGCGTGGAGTATGTATAAGGGTAATGATAGGCAAAGTAGCACACATCATCCTTATGGCTGAAGCTTATGCTGAAGGTCTGTGTATAATAGGATTTCCCCTTCTGACCACCAGCAGCAATAGAACTCCTCGCGAAATGGTTCCTATGGAGAGGAAGGAACGTTATCAGCAAATGTGGCACAATATAGGAACCATAACGTATACACCCAATGGCCACTTTATTAGGTACACCTGTTTTATCTATTGCAATACAATTCAACAGCTCTGCCATAAATTCTAGCTTATCACGTTCTGTTTTTGGTGACACTGTTGGAAATGTGTTAAATCAATTATATATATATATATATAAAAATTATGGTCATTTCTGAACTCACAAACACCTTTTCAGTCCAATGCAATGGCCACTGAGTGAATGTAACATCATACATGCACTACTTTCTACATTCAAGGTCAAAATGTTGCAGTAATAAGTACATTCATTCTAGCTCATAAGTGTAGTAAGCTGTAAAGTAGTCAAGAGAAGGCTGTAGCTATAGAAAATGTATACAGGTACTGGACATTTAATACAATTCAGTGCAGCAAATGCTAGTATGGCTGGTATTTGGTATGAAAAACATGATCTTGATCCATTTAACTGTAACACTTTTTAAATTTCTTTTTTTTTTTTTTGTCTTTCCCCTCAATATATCCTCAGGTCCTTTGCAGTCCGAGTGTACCTACTTGTAGTAACAGATGTCTGTTCCTGTTCTGACCCAGCGAGGCCTGCCACTGATCGCCTCCTGCACAGAGTACATCAGCACCTGCATGCCTGCACACACACACACACACACACACACACACACACACACACACACACACACACACACACACACACACACACACAAGCAAAAAGGCACAGAAGTTAATACTGTGTGTTGTCGGATGGTAAAAAGGTCTAACTCAGGGTAATGTCACAAAAATAAGCAACACTTTTGTAGGTCAGAGGGAGAAGTGTGGTGGAAACTGTTCGCTTTGTTTTTATCCTGATGTTGTCGTCTCACCGTAGTTGAACTGGCTGTTTGACTTCTCACAGTTGATGATGTTGAAGCGGTAGGTAGTTCCAACACGCATGCCGCTCACCTCAAAGTAGAACCACTGGTGGTAGTGATTACTGTTGATGTCTGAATTCAGCACAAGGTCATACTCATATCTGCAGAAACACATCATAAACTGTAAACACAGACCACAACGTCATCAACAACACTGATGCAACACACCTTTTGTTATTAATCTACTTTCTTTCAAACTGAGGTAAGAAGTGGGTTGAACATACTGAAAGTTGATCACAAATTTAAATGTTATCAATGTGATAAAAGCTGATTTGATTAAAACTGCACATCTTATTGGGTACCTCTTACTCATTCTGCTGTAGCTGATGTGATAATAAACACTTACTTCCTAACTTGAACTGCCTTCCTGAGGTTGCCAGACTCAAACTGAGAGTTGAACTTCAGGGATTCTCCACTGTCTTCAATCACAGGACAACTGGAACACAACAATATTTAGGAGTGACAAATGAGTCATTATCTTTCTAATATACGGATGGTGAATTGAGCTCATCTGCTATGTGAAGGTTCCAGCTCTTAACATTAACAGAATCGCTGAAGTACCAGTGACAGATGTCATCATCTAGCTCATTTAGCCTGAGTGATGTGATGTTTTAACTTAGCGAGAGAAACTCACCTCGGAATGTCCAGGTCGTAAACTACTTTATCCAGGATATCATTAGGGTGAATCAACCGCTCAATGTCCTGGAAAATCTTAGACCTGCAAGGTTAGACCCACAACAAACTCGCAGTTAATACAGCGGATAGCCAAAAATATTGTTAATTAATGACGAATGCGATAAGATATAACAAATACCTTTTCCCACTTCCTTAACCTTCTACACACAGCAGACTTACAGGTGGAAACTGTAGCTCACAGACTGAAAAGCCACACTTGATGCAGAACCTCAGAATGTGACCACATGATTGACATTTAACTTTTTCCAAATTGTACTTGGAAATTTGACTCTAAACTTTACTAAAATATCTCCACTACTGTGATAAGTAGTTCACTATTACAATATTACTATTACTTTATTCCTTTTCATTTCCTTCTCGTGGCTCATGTTTGAAGTTATGCGGGCAGCTCTGATGAGTTTGTGAGCAGTTCAGGAGGTTTAACACTGGATCTGTACACCCCTAACATTACCAGATACTCTGGGCTTACATCAGCACCAACCAAGGTCCCAGATCAGATTTTTCCTCCGATTGTCAGGAGGGGTGAATTGTGACAAACTGGCCCAAAATTCCTTCAGTCTGAGCAGGGCTTTACTTTTTATAATCCGTGCACCCTCTTCAGTTTGCATGCCGAATTATTTCTGCAAACCACAATTTTCAGAAAAATGTCTCACCTCTGAACACCATAAATTCTCTCCAGGAGGGGCTCCCTAAATGTTGGGGCTACATGGCCAAAGTAGTCCGGGTAGGCCACTTCAGCGTAATGGGGTACAGACTGTGTTCCCTTCACCATCTCCACGTACAGGTCGGGGTCGTGCAGCGGGAGTAGCAGCGCTGTATCTGGAACCTCCAGAACTGCTCCTTCCCCTCCCTCATCCTCAGTGCCCTCTGAGCCACAGTCTGAACCCCAGTTACTGCCTCCTCCTCCCGCACGACGAGTCGCAATGCCCCCCAGGAGCAGAGGAGACTGTATGTGTCTCGTGGCATTGACTGGGGATCCGTCTTGTTTGACTCCCCTCTCTCCTCCTTCTTCCGCGTTCAAGACTCCCTCCTCTTCTAGGGAGACACACTCCAACACGTGTGCTAGTTGCTGTTCTATCATCTGCCCTTGAGAAGGAGGCCTGGTGAGGGAGGACAATGTCGTACATGTGTCGGGGGAAGGAATGTAGCCCTCCTCTTTTTTGTCTTGGTCCTTAGTGAGTTGGATGGTGTCCAGTTCTAGAGGAGTCAGAGGAGCAGCAGGAGTGGGCGCAGAAGAAGACAGCAAAGAGTGTTTTCCTTTGGTAGGATTGCAATCCTCCTGAGAGCTCAGTACAGGGACGTGCTTCGGGGACAGGGCTTGAGCTGTGGGCACTATGATCGGCCGAGTGGACTGAGTTGAGGCCGATGATGAGGAGAAGGATGACGATGAAGATGTGGTAGAGGCACTCTTTGAGCATTCAAATTTATAACCCTGTAGGAATAAGATTTATTGATCAGAAAAACCTGTGACAATAGCTTCCCAGATTCCCAAAAAAATTGGGACGCTGTGTAAAACACAAACAAAAACAGAATGCAGTCATTTGCAAACAAACTGTGTTTATTGACAACAGTTTTATAAAGTGGTCCTCAGTTCATGTAGTAACATCCTCTATACATTCATGTGTTCACAAAGTGGTGAACCTCACTCCATCCTCACTTGTGAACGAGTGAGCCTCTCCCCAATTCATACCCAATCATGATACTATCACCTGTTACCAATGCGCCTGTTTACCTGTGGAATGTTCCAAACAGGTGTTTTTGGAGCGTTCCACAACTTTCACAGTCTTTAGTTGAAATGTGTTGCTGCATCAAGTTATGAATAAGCAGATATCTACAAAAATCAATGAAGCTGATGAGCAAATGATCACATTCTGTTTTATTTCTGTTTTACACAGCGACCCAACCTTTTTGGAATCAGAGGTTATATAATGACATTAATGTGCCAATTCAGCTGCAATTTACGTAGGTTAAAATGGGTGTTTTTTTTCTACCAAGAAACTTCATCAACAAAATACTGACCTGGAAGTCTTCAGAAAGCTCCAAGAAGAACCTCTCATAGACCCTCAACTCCTCAAAAGGACGTCCAGGGCTTTTTTTGGGATGTAGCTTGTTTAGGTCTGTCTCTATGTCGTCATTCTGATTAGCAGACACAAAACAAACAAACAAACATACATCTAAATGTTAAACAGACTGTGTGCAGTGTGGCTGTATTTGAAGCAGTTGCTCAAGTCTGTTATAATCTATGGATTATGGGATGGAGAAAACCATACATCTAGTGAGACGATAAGCAAAGTGAGAGTACAAAGACCAACGCCCACTTATTTAGTGAAGCTGTTCAATTTTAAGGGGATTTATGGTGCTTGGAAATTTTGAGTGCCTCTCGAGATTGCTTATGTACACTCTGTAAGGGAAGAACATCGTTTGGATTAAACCACTACTCGTAATTGCATATCAGACATGGTTGACATGTTCGACATAGTGGGAGGAGAGTGCTTGGCATAGTCTGGTGAGATATGACTGCCCTCTGCTGGAAATGTAGAGGAGTGCAACTGGACTGCAACAACAGCAGCTGCACATAAACCTCTCTCCTCAAATATCAATAACGGTATGCTAATATGATGATTCATGTACTGCAATTGTGATATCATATGTTCAGGAGCTCAAACAACTGCTGAGTTTTTTAAGCATATGGTCTATTTCTGAATACACCTTTGGCCAATTAATTACATTAGACATCATGAGGCTTAGTGAAGTTCAGTCAGGACGCAAAAATGTTTGAGATGTCTGTCTCTATAACACCACTGTCAATCAGAGAAACATTTTCCACAGTGAGTGCCGATCATAATGTTGTCGTGTGAAACATGGCTCAGACTTACCACGCAGAACTCATCCTTCTCATCCTCTTCGTTCTCAGTATCGTTCTCTGTGTCCGCGTCCATCTCCTCGTTATCGTCACTTTCGTCCACCACGTCATCCACTGGGTGCGCACACAAACACACACACAGATGTTATTACTGTCCTTACAACAGACATACCTCACAACTGTTTTTGCTCGAGGTGGGAGTTTACCATTTCCCAAAGTGTGTGTAAGGATGGTACACAACCAGTGTAGTGGTTGAACTCAACTGACTTTGGTTGTTGAGTCTTATTGCAATGACAGGAAGAGAGGAAATGTTGAAAAAAAGATGTGAGCAGCCATGATCCAGAGATGAGTGAGAGACTTTAGAGGACAGAGGAAATTCCGAGTTTGAGAAATGTATTCAAACCCACTGAGCTGGTGATCTCAGAGCTTGTTATGTTACACTGTTCTCCTGGTGGGGTTACTGACATCACTGACATGTTTATAGATGAGTCAACATGACTTTGAGGCAATGACTGGGTTCCTGTTGCCACTTAGAGCTGTCAAGATTGTGGCGAATGTCACTGTTTTTTATTTAGTTCCTGTTTCCTTTTTCACTCTGCAAAGCATAAAAATGTGCATCATCAAGCGGATTCAACTAATCATTGTGCAACATGAAAAATAACCTTTTTTAGCGGACATGTTTCATTTTAGATCAGATTAAGGAAGAAAAGCAAAGGAGCTCGAATAGTTCACCTGACAGCCTGTGGACGCATGGAAGCAAATTAGTTGAGTACGGTGCAAGTACGTAAGTCTACTAGTGAGCAAGCAAGCACTAAGCAATGTGCACTCAGCATGTTTATTTCATCTTTATTACTAATACATGTCATGTGATAGTTTAGTGAAATGTGACGTGAGGTGAATAAGGAAGCATTCTGAGGATGGAGTTGCATCTTACGTACGTCTTACCCTTCTTTAAGGGCTTGCTGCAGAGCTGAGGAATCTTTCTTCCTGTAAGGCACATTGTGTGCAGCAGTGTCAAGAGTGTTGCCAGTAACCATTTAGTTGTTCCAGGGATATAATCATTATTTGTGTGTGTGTGTGTGTGTGTGTGTGTGTGTGTGTGTGTGTGGTATGTAGGTTTGAATTTGTGTCTATCTGTCTGCATAATTCTCAATAAACAGCATGCACACACTGTGATAAGCTGGGGCCCATTCTAGTGAAGTGTGTGTGTGTGTTTGTGAGTGTGCCCTGTGTCCCTACCCCCCGGTGGCTGGTTGTACAGCTGTGCCACAGGCCCTGCAGCAGGAACATGTGGCAGCTGGTAGTGGAAGGCCGATTTGATGGTGGGCAGAGGCAGGCGGTTCTTAGGAAAACACTTCCTCATGATGAGACTGGAAGTGTTGATCAGAGGATCCAGGGTCCGCACCGGGAGACACTCCTAAAACACACACAGAAAGGCGGCAGTAGGTGAAACCGTGTGTGTACGGTACATATGTGTTGCATGCTCGAATTGTGTGTCACTTTCTCACTCACGGTGGATGTGTTGTAGAGGATCCTCATGCCATCAGCTTCTATGAAGGCTTTCCTGCCGAGCTTGATGTTGGTGATGTTCCTGAGGCAGACCAGCAGCCCTTTACGAATCAGCATGTGGCGATGCCGAGTGTCATTGCGATGCCAGTCCAGGTACAGAGCCAGCAAGACGGACACGTGTCCACCATCAACTGCACGGCGGGCATTTGTTTCTGCACAGGGAAGAGGAAGAGGATGAATGATCATTTACGGTTTGCTTCAGAGAATCAAAGACAAGTAAAGGTTTAGTGACGAAAGAGTCAAAAGTAAAAGCTCACTGGATTTAAGCAGCGCTCCCAGTGCGTCCAGGGCGACTCTGTGGGTGCAGAAACAAGGCAAACGGGTTACATGATCTACTGAACAAAGATGACAATAAAACTAATAATAATAAACTTTATTTGTATAGCACCTTTCATAAAGAAATGCAGCTCAAAGTGCTTACAACGAATAACTTACATGCACAGACATGCACGTTCTTGCTGGCTCATTAACACAATCAACCTCTTACTTGAGCAGGCTGGTGTTCTTTTTGCTGTATGGCGAGATGACTTTGAACATCAGTTCGACCACTCCGTTCTTGCCCAAAGAAATAGCATTCACCACTTCACAAAAACAGACACATAAATGAGGACATATCAAGCAAAAGCAGAAAGAGACATCAAAAGCCACTGGATAGTGAAGAGTGCCAGGACATTTCTTGGTACTAATCCACTTAGACTCCATGAGAGAACGGCAACATTTTGAGAAGTGGATATAAAAGTTTGAAATGACTTACAGTTACTAGAGTAAACCCTGAGGACCTGCAGGCAGGGCAGAAGCAGTTTGCTGTTCTGTAGGTTTTGTTTCATTAAGTTGACTGTGACGTTCAGAGCTCCACTCAAACGCGCCCTCACTCCAAACTTTCTGTCTGAACACACAGAGATTGAACGGTCGGTCATTATGCAGAGAAGAATCAGATGTTCAGTGTTTTCTGTTTCTGTTTACAAGGAAACTCATCAGGGCACCTTTAACAACACAGGCCAGACTTTAACTGAAGTAAGTGACATGACATTTTGGACGTATAACAAAGTTAGAATAAGTTATAAATGAGGAGAACAGGGACAAACGCAAACTTGAAAAAAAAAAAATCTAAATGTCTTACTAATGATAACGGTGCACTGTGTGTTTGTGTTGATCTGTGAGTCTGACCTACCTTTTGGGCCCACCTTGGCCAGCAGTGAGTGAAGCTGCAACATGAGTTCCTCACTGGGAGGCATCTCTTTACTGGCAGCAATCAGAATCTGGAATAATATCCCTGTTCCTCCTTTAGACACAAATACTCCCACCCTGCGACCTCTGCCTGAGACAGACACAACCAGTGAAACAGCATTGGATGTAATAAAATATAATTCATGATGGGATCAGAGCAGGTACTGTTGGTAAGAATGAGCAGACAACTGAAACCTTGGAAAACACAAACCTTAAAGCATCACTATAGTATCAGTGCCAGTTAAATGTACAAATTACTACTACTTTACAATTTCTTTAAAGCAGCATGATGAAATGTTTATGCTTTTACAATATATCAAGTACTTCTCAGTCATGAAAAACATTTTGGATGTTCCCCCAAATAATTATTTTCTAAATCAGATATGTCAGTTTAACTGTCCACAGAGTCCAGCAGGGAACTAAATGATGTTATCAGCTCTCAAAATCAGGGCATGACCTGCTCATCGATGTAAAAATAAAGAAATAAACTGTACTCACCCACAGTCAGCAGCTCACTGAGAATGTACAAAATGTTCAGAGTGGTCTGGACATCCCGGTGGTTCTGTCGAAGACACACACCGTGCATTTATTTAACAACATACAGGAATATGTAGTGAATGATAGAGATCTGTCTCTCTAAGGGACAGACACTCTTTTACTTGATGTCCTCTGTTCTCTGTGCGCAGGTCAATCTCAAATCACACAACAGGTCAGTGTGACATCTGCACCGGGCTCTCTCACAGAAAATACAATTATTTGCTTTCTTGTTGGGAGTTAGATGAGAAGATTGATACCACTTTCACATGTGGTAAATAGGAAGCTACTGCCAGCAGCCAGTTAGCTTGACTTAACACAAAGTCCAGTAAGTCTTTGATAGTCAGATTCATAGGAAACCACCTGTGCAAATATGAGTAAAAAATACAGAACAAGCTCAGTGCTGACTCTTAAAGTTAATGTCCTGCTGTGCTGATGAGTGAGCTGACCTCCAGTGAAGCCAGGATGACCTCCATGCCACTGGAGCCTTTGGACATCACCTCTTTTCCGCTCTTCTCTGTAACACACAGCAAAATAAGAATCAGAAATCTGAAGATAAACTATACTGCAATATTTTATGCAAAACAGCCGACAGGCTTCACGAGTGCATAGCGAAGGCTGTTAGTCCAGGTACAGCAGGTTGTCCTGTGTATGCTCGGTCGACCATCGAAAACAAGTCAGCATGTCACAGAGGATTGTCTTGGAACGTGTGAAGACAACTGTCCGGGATTATTCGTAGTTAGAGAGATTCAGCCACATTTCATAATAAACAGATGCTTAATCTTTGAAGCTTATTTCATATCATGTCAAATATCACTGGCTTAGATCCTCTTTTCACTTCTCATTTTACTTGTGCAATTTTCTTTTGTACATTTTGTATGAGCATTGTTGGAGGGAGCCTGAGATCAAGGATTTCATGCCAACGACAGATTCACTGTAAATGTTCTGTATATGACAAATAATGCACATGTGAGTTTGACCTGTTAGAAACTGTCCTGCAAAACCAGACAAGTGGTTTTGCTAATTGTCTGTTTCTCCACCTCCCTTCCTCTTTAATCCCTATGCTTGCCTTGTAATTTAGGAGCTGACAGATTCCAGACCTCTTTGAAGAGGCTTCCATGAGATGTCCTGTCCTGTCCTGTCCTGTAACAAATGCAAACTCTCCAAACACAAACACAGGACCGAGGGTAGGCAATAAATACTGAACTCCTTCAACCTTTGAAAATGACTTACTGAAAGAACATTAAAGTTTACAGAGGAGTACACATAAATAGGATAATCAAAAACAATGAATACATAAAATATCATAAAAGATTTCACTATCATCAAAGCAATGCTGTCAGATTTCTTGTACAGAAGCATGCTGTGTCAGAAATGCTCATAACACAAACATCCATATGCATCTGGAGTGCTATATCACTTGGTGACAGTCTTACACAAGAGGGGTTCATGTGTCTGTGACTGATTAAGGACGCATCATAATAGCAAGCGATTATGGAAATGAAAGGTGTCAAACATGCGGCTTTTATGACTGATGATCTCTCACCAAAAGGCATGTGAAAGATAAATTATGGACCAGAAATATAACTCATGTGTGTACTCGCGCACTGTCCCCAGACTCACTTTCCACTCGTGCACAGCTGTGGGCATATCTCAGCATGTGAACGCACAGACACATGTAAATGCATGCACACACACGTGCGCGCGCACACACACATGCACTTTGGTGCCTGGAGAGTGGTGTCCTTTTAAAACATTTCTGTCATGCCAACCTTTTTAAAGCTCTTCAAAACAAAATGGCATTTCGACACTAATCCTCAAAAGCAAATCCACGAGGGGTTACACATAAGTAACCTGACACGCTGGAGGGTTTGTTAGACAGAACCATCTGGGAAGCCGTCCATGGAAACGTTGGAAAAGGGCAGGCATTTTAAAAAGCCACTTGGCAGGTGATTGGATGAACCATCAGTCAATCACGGGCTAACTTTAACCAATCAGATCAACGAACCATATGTTGTAGCATGACTTGCGTTGAAGCCAGTCTGGAGACGGGCGAAAACATCTCCAGTGCCAGTTTTTGCTCTTCTTTCAAATCCTCTCCAGTTCTGATAAATCTGATGCTGTGGTAGCATCTACACTAACCTAGGACCACCATTGTTGTTTTTGAACAAACAGTCATGCTGTCGTCACGTCTAAACCACATCTGACCGTGGCTGCCAGTAGTTCCTCACGGGATGCCGAACGATTGTTGTGCGGCCACAAGTGCAAAACTTGAAGCCTGGCGAGATGGATTCTTGCGTTGCGTGATCTCATGTGATCTCGCGAATCCAGCTGCCTCACAAGGTAAACACATAGCAGCAACAGTAATAATATGCAATTTGCTGAATGCTTTATTCTTTTATTTTGCTTGTAAAAATGTGTCTTCTAATAAGAATTAACTATGATGGCGCTCAAGGGCTAAGTAGACAGCCAGCTAATTGTGATCTGCACAATGACCTGCAGATGTTGCCCTTTAACTCAACACCCATCACTGATGTCTTTTCTAGTGACTGCAGTTATTTGTCAGTTAAGACTGACTGCTAAAAGTGCTGAACATGAGCTGCGGAGGTTTCAGAAGTCAGAGAATCCAAATCTCATTTCCTGTCCTCACCAGAGCAAAGTGAAATATTTTGAATATTTGTGCCCCTTGACTTGCCATCATAGATAATGATATTGTCAAAATCTATACATTGGAGGATTTTTAAGAGTCTGACAGGTAACATAAAGCTAACCTCAACCAGTTAAAATACATAAAATATTTTTCTCGCACATTTGCATCATTCAGGACCCTACCTGGTGGGTCTGAGGAGACCGCAGATTGACAGTATCTCCTGGAGTAGTGGTACTCCATTTCATAACAAAGCCCTCAACGTTCACCAAAAATTTCGGTGAAAAGATGTCCCAGGTTCTCTGTCTCTGGACTCCTAAAAGTTTACACTGCAGGTCTGCTGTGAATCTAAACGCTTAACAGTCTGACACATGAAGCATACAGGCACTCTCTCAATCCCTCCAAGGCTGGAAGTAAAATGCTCAACTGGTCCTCCAACTGTGCACCAGCACACTAAGCTGAGGGGCAGGACTCTATAAACCTTGCAATCAGCACCTCCCCTTGCATGCTACCAGCAAATAAACCACCGACTATAGAAAACTGACAACTGTATAGGACACCTCTCTTTCCACGTCCTCTCCTCTTTCTCCTGCCTCCCTCTTTTCTCCGACTCAGCACTGTGAGGAAAAGGAGAGCTGCCGCCCCATTAAATTAAAACAGCCACTGAGTTTCTGACAGCAAGTGAGAGACAAAAAAAGACAACTGCTGCCTCTAAGACTGAATTCAGTCTGCACTAAACCAAGCCAAACTTCGTCTCTGTGGACTGCTTTTTATATCATTTTTATTTATCTTTTCATCAGATGTATGGGTTTCTGGTTACTCACTCCACAACTGCTGGCACTCCTCTCTCCTGATCATCCTAGTTTTTTCTCTGGGTATCTTTTGACTGCCTTAAGCTCCTAAGACTCTGAACATGAGACAAGAGTACAGCAAAGTCTGTCCAGGGGGTGTATAGTTACTGTGAACAGGGTCACGGACCCCCTACTTCCCCCTAACCAACGTCACACTCAACACAACACACTCTACACATTTCAAGTTGAGGCTGCAGGCGGCATGTGAAAGACAGCCAAACAGTAGATGAGAGTGGAACAGCTGATATATGATGATTGACGGGGTCACAGACAGAAGCCTTTCCACTGTGCCCATCAGTCATGATGGATTAACTATGAGTTTACTTTGAAGTTGGAGGAAGCAATAAATCATGGCCAGAGGAAAGATAAAATTCAAGAAAAGTGAGAGGGAAGAAGTTCAAAGCAAGTTCAAAACATGCCAGCGGGCTCAAAATACTACGAAGTGATTCAGCACAATCCTTCACTGCACACTGTACCTTCACACAAACACTCCACGGAGGCTCGACCCAAGCGACTATTCATCCACGTGCAAAAAATCCACACTGAAAATGCCACTGACTGAAATCTACTAGCTTCAGGGCAAAGTTAATGTGAGAGCTGCAAACAAATATAGAGTTTTATGGGTTAGCATCCACATGGGGAAACAGGTCAAATCTCCAGTAATGGAGCTGGCTGCAACAGAGGCCTGCAATGACACCATGCACTCTTCCTTTCAGCCAGAAAGAAAAACCACAGATTGAATACTGATTAGGTATTAACTATTTTCATTATTGATTATTATGTCAATATTTGATTTTTCTTTTTCAATTAAATGATTAACTCTTTATTTGTCTTTAAAAAGTCCCAAAGTTGCAAAAATGCACATCACAATTTCTAAATATTGCTTGCTTTGTATTGCTGACAAAGATATTCAGTTTAGGAAAGCAGCAAATCCTCATATTTGAGAAGGCTTGATGAACGGCATAAGTATCAAAACTGCTGTACTTTTTTGGCCGTTTAACAAATCCGTTAATGAACTAATTAAACGACAGAGCAATGATGCTTGCATCAGAGATTTCCATTCATCCAGCTCCTGAGCGAGGCACAGAGGCACCCTGCTCGCAGAGACACGCTCATGTTTCAGTCTGGTCTACACAGAGACGCGGCACAATGCCTTCTGCTGCACCTGTCAGATCTTCTTCTCCACTCTCCTTTCCAAAGAGTAATCAGAGAAGCAGATTGGGAGACACTGTACCGATCCATCCACACTCTGACTACCGGTGCAGTAAGCCATCTCTATTTACACACCAACTACTCTGAACACACTGTTAATGAATGAATCAACTCGACCTGAAGAGCTGAAGCTTTGCATCATGTGACTTCAGTCGGTGTTGGATGGGGCTGAAGACGACAAGTTTGACAACAAAATGAATGTGGGGGTGTGGAATTAGAAAGAAGAGAGCTTAGACCTCTGCAGCCCACTCCTCATCTCTGCTAGAGGCTAGCATCTCGAGGCTACATTACCCGCTACTAGCAGGACACACCCAACACATCTCTGACTGAACTCTTGTCGGTGAAGTTGCATTGTGGGTAATTTAATGTCAGGTTTTCGACAAGAAAAAAGAATGTGTGAAATAAAAAGGACAGTATTTCTGTGTCATTTTCAACTGTCGAAAAATGTTTTAGGAGTGCAATAATAAATAGGTCTTAGTGCTGTCTTTTAAATGAACATGCTCAGTATCTGTGCCTATTGTAGGGCCCCTTTGCGGCTGTATGTGTGCAGAAAAAAAATGGAAACGCTACATCCAACTCAAAACATTTTAAACAACACTGCCCCAATGCGAGAGAAGCCTCCATCAGACCCACTAACCCGGTGTGTTCGAGCTGCATATGGAGGCTGTCCTGCAGAAGATGTGTGTGATAAAAAACACTGCAATGTTGTGTTCCATCAAATTCATTGATGTTCACTGAATTTGGAATATTTTGTTATTGAATTGTTGAAATTTGAATCATCCACCACATGATTAGATACTCTTGCTGATGTAAAAAATGTTTACATCACAGGATTCAGAAAATAAAACACAGCAGCATCATGTTCCAGCTGTGACATAGTTTGGTTACATCCTCCATGCGGTTTCAAACCCCACCGGAAGCATTTCAGAGCCGTTTGGTCTACCTTTTTGCTGATTTGGTCATTTTTCATTGAGACTTGTGCTTCTACCATTTTTCAGTAAACTACATAGTTGAATGGTTTTGTTTTTTTGTCTGTCTGAATTATGTTTATTGTTGATATACGATGCAGCTTCTGCACAGGGTGTTTTATTTTGAAAATGCAATGGTTTCTCTATGCCTTTCTTGTGTCTGACTTCCTGCCTGGCGCGATCTGCTCTCTGCAAATTGATGTGGTGACTGTGTGTGGAGCAGAGATTCGTGTGGAGCAGACACTTTTATAATAACATACTGCAATGCATGAATATTATGCAAGTACGACACACTGCCAACAATGCAATTTAAGGCTTCTTTACAGTGGACAGTACCAAGAGCCACACTACTATACATAAATCATCCCTTTGTGTCTGTACAAATTCATAAATTCTTGGATTGCGTCTTTTCTGTTGTTTCAGTTCGAGTACAGAAGATTGCATGTTATTTTGTGATTGTGTGTTTGCGCTCACCTTGTGTCTGTATGAGATGAAGTATCTTTGCAGTGACCTGTCGTGCCATTTCGACATCCCTCACCATGGCCTCTCCATTCATCCTCTCCAGTTGGCCCAGGAGCATCAGTACCCTGGAGTTACTGGGAACACTGGAAAACACACACACACACACACACACACACACACACACACACACACACACACACACACACACACACACACACAGACATACACCTTTACCTTTAGGAAGGCTGCATACAACAGGATAACTTCATGTATACATGCATTCTGTACGTGTCATTGAAGAAAGGATAAATAAAGACGGACTAATATATCGCATATTCAAATCCATCTGCAAAGGGCAGAGATCAGTATCACACACAGCATAATGTGTCATGCAGCTGCATTTAGAACCACAGTAATCCATGTCAATGTTAATCCAGCGCTCCATTTCAAGAAGATTATAAGAGAGGGATGGACCACTTTTAGCACACAAGTGAGTCAAAGTACCTTGTACTGGGTCACACTGACCAACAAACAAAAAGCAGCCCCTCTTATACGTAACGCCTTTCTATGCCCACAGTGAGTCAAATGAGTCTTTGCCAAAAGCAGTTTAATAAAAAAAAAACACAAACAGCATTTTCTGTATCATAGTGCAGTGCTAAAAAAAATTACAAATTTGCAATCCATGTTTAAAATACTGAGGCAGTCCCCTGGTGCCTCACTATTTCTGGGATGGTGACCCATCCCCCATTTATAACCTTAGCACAGCGGCGCTCAACTGGAAACACAAGGCTAGAGGTCAGTTGTTGGTACAGCAACGGCAAACATGGGAGAGAATCAAAACTCCATGATTGCACCCAGTGGAGTTGAGTCTCTCATATGTCCTTATAAAGACAGACGGAGACAGAGAGACAGAGAGCCTGAGTGCTAAGACAGAGAAAGAAAAACTGGAAAAATGGAAAGAATGATGAAAAAAAAAGTTATGCAAGCACGGACAAAGGAAAACACTGCAGCAAGTAAAGCCTAAATAAACATTGTGCATAAGTCGGAGAGATTGACACAGATCGACTAGAAAACGAGCAAATTAGAAATATGCAAACGCGATAAGGAGAAATACACTGAAAGATTTTTTCCAAGCCAGTTTCCGCTGCATTAATGATAATGATGTTGTTATTTTTAGTCATAATGACGAATGCATATGGAAGGGTTCAAGAAAGGCAAACTAATTATCTGCTGTGTTGCACAAACACACTCTTGTTCATCCACAGGCGGTGCAACAAGAAGACAAACAGCAGGGACAAACTCTGGTGCAAAGGCAGTTAAAAGGCTGAATAGTACATGAGCAGGATCACTTCAGAGAGGGTAAAGGTAAGCACTCAGTGAGAAAGAGAGAGAATCTGTGGACAGATGGTTGTGACAGAGCAGCTTTCACACAGAAACATAAACACACATATCACAGCCTGCACATACGTTCGTGCATGCACATGAAACTGCATTTGTTTGTCTTCAAACAGCAAAGCAGCTCACCCTTTCTCAGTGGCCATCTTGGGTTTGTTCATTTTTACCACATCAACATTTCATGTCGCCTGCAAGAGAAAGAAAACAAAGAGCTCACTGACAAGAAGGGACAAGCATAAACATTCTGTACAATTTTAGAAGTGAGCATAATCAAACTTTGCCCCGTGTGCCAAAAGGGGTCCAACTGAATTCCCTTTGTGGTAATCTCAGTCTCTAGCAAGCCCTGCAACCATGCCAAAAACCAGAGGAGCAGGAATCTAAACTGCCCATGGCTGTCACTGTGTGATATGTCTGTATGTTTTAGCCATGTAACAAACTGGTGACCTTTTCCAGGGTGCACCTGCCAAGCAGTGAGGGACAACCTGCAGCAGCAGACAGATGGCTCATATTGACTGTACAAGAGCAGAGCTACTATCAGACACACTGACCAGTTTTACACAACACAAATGGGGCTCCCCTACATGCTGCAGATCTCAAATTTCTTGAGACAAAAGACGTCAAGATAAGGCACTTTGAATGCAAGGTGACTACAGCAGCAGTTCAGTGTGTTACATTTTCACAGGTCTCCCAAGGCTTTGGATGAGGTCAGAGTGAATACAGGAGCGTTTATGGGTTGAGATAAGATGAGTCATAAACAATGCTGGGGTAACATTTAAAGTGATCAGTCAATATCACTAGTGCCAAACAGTTTTTTTTTTTTCAGGAAACTTCTGCTTAAAATGTCAATGACATTAAATAAATAAATAAATAAAACACCATGCAGTTATAAGCTACACACAAAAATAAGATGATGAAAGTCTTTTTCAATTAAAAAGAGCTGGCTGACCTTAACTCCTCAGCCAAGTTTTTCCAAATAATGCAGAGTCACATTGTAAAACCACGTTTTCTTACTGGACAGGTAAAACTAGTTGAACGCACCTGAGGATCTCAGGTCATGTATTTGTGTGGGCTGATGGGGAGTATAGGTTTAGCTATTGGTCAGATCATGCGTGGGACAGATGGTGGGCTGGCCTGGCCACAATAACCCCATAAGGCTGCCTTCTTCCACAAACCAGAATCCAAGATTTATCCATTTAGAAAACAGGATATGATACTGTCATAACTCCAGTCTGCAAGGAAATTTGAGTTAATCATTGTCATTACGCTACTCTAAAGGTAAGATGAACAGCTAATGTTAAGCAACGCTATGTTACAAGATGCTAAGTCAGATAACCCCGCGGGGCTGATGTCCGCTGCACCTGCTGGACTAGTCACTCATTAACGGCCGCCTGCCTGCGACAGCAGGCTAGCTAACAGAGGAATGTGCTAACAATCATGCTGTGAAGACAACACAGACGGTGTTAGCTAAAGCAATGTGCCCGTATAATAATACCGAGAACAAAGATTTTACGAACCTGTATGAAACGGAACTGTTATCCCATTCAGGGAGGGCCAATTCCAAGATAAGAGGGAGTGCAACTGAGTGTCTGAGCGTTGCCTGAAACGCCCTGATGATGTTGTGATGAGACGAGCCCCAACTGTCAAAGGGGCTGTCGGTGCTCAACGCGAGAGTACGTTTCTGAGTGTGGTTTTAAGGAGAGGGTACGAAGGCACTGCCGTGGAGTTAGGACGAGGACAAAAAGCCCTCGAATGTGCTTCATAACCTTCGTCAAAATATAATATTAATACAGATTTATACATACACTGCATAGTCTGTAGATAGTAGGTTTAATCTCCGTCATGACATATAAGGACTACATTTCCCAGGTTGACCTAGCCTGTGGAAGTGTATGACGTATAATTTATGCGCCAATCTTTAAGTCTTTGAAGAGGTATTTAGTAGCTACATGGTTAATACAAAATAATAAGGTATGTGCTAATTTACAACGAGAATGTGGCGGTCTGATAAAATCGTTTGTGTTTTGTGTACCTTGTGAAATTGAAAAACCAGTTAAACTGACGATATTCCGGCTTTATTCATAGGAAACATCCACTGTAAGCAACATTAGCTTGTTAGCACACGCTATTACAAGCTACTTTGTCGTTGGTGATAGCTAGCTAACATGTCCTATGTATCTCATATCTTTTAGTACCATGCAGTAACCTGTACTGCTCATAGTGTTCTTGTACGTTTTGGTAAACATAACTAAAGTAGGTTAATTCAAATGAATTACTGTAGTGTATTTTTTTTTTTTTTTTACATGTAACTTAGCGAAGTTTCTCTCTGTGAAATGCCTCGCAGTGCCAGACTGAAGGAAATGCATAAATACCTAATTTGACCTGTAGTTATTTGCATGTGATTAGTTACAATCGATTTAAATTAATTCAGATTATACACACGTGACTGGCCGCAGTTGTTGCCTCTTAGCTCAGTTACTAAATCTCTATTGAAATGTATTGACGGATATCTAATAGATGTGCTATAAATCTTATTCTGTAAATGTGTCTCCATCAATAGATTAAAGATGAATACATCAGTCATACAGAAGTCCCCCTTAGCTGTCACAATACTGACATGTTCTTGGTGTAAAAGGCTGAGACTTTCCAGTGCTCTCAGGGGTGCAATTTACACCTTTTTAGGCTCTAACTTCAGATTCTCGAGACAGTTCACAGAGCATGATGTTAATCCTCTAATGTTTCCATAGGTCATAGTATACCATCTGTTCAGCTTTCCAAGAGTAGAGGCCAAGTATGAAAGTTGATGTGTCAAAGTAATGTTTTTGCATGCTGTTTAGATGTCATGGAAAAGAGGTAATGTAAGAGTTTAATGCTGGGAAGAGAGGAGCCATATTTATGACCGAGCCTCAAAAACATTATTACGCTGGACTATTACAACATCCATATCTGCTCAGTGTACATACAGAGCCTTCACCTGACTGTGCTGATTGCATTGCATGTTTAAAGCTTGATCAGCCAGCAGTGTTTGCCAACTATGTCCAGTGGAGAAGGTGAAGGAATGTAGTAACTGTGAATATAAATGTGTGTTTTTCAGATCATGATTGATACGTATGTAAAGACAGCCGACTGCTTAACACTTGCGATGCTGTGAGACCAGAAGCTCGTCAGTGGCACAAGTTATTGTGACCTATTACTTTAGTCAATCATATAATGCTGGATTTTCACTCATATCATGAAATATTAAATTAAGTTGATATAATCTGTTTTGCAGTCAGACCTAGACCCACACTGTCATTTATTATTTTGACATTTACTGCTGGTTGAGAAATATTTGTGATATTTTATAATTTTCTGAACACTTGGTCCTCTTTGTGTTTCTTTAGTAGCCACAATGGTGATGAAGTCAGCAGTTGAGGATGATGATGCTGGCTGGGGGCTGGGCATCCCGGAAAAGATGAAGAACAATGCCAACTGGGTTGACATCACACTTGAATTCAAGGGCGCATGCAAAGGTACAGGCTCTGCCGGCGATTGTGTGAGAGAGTCGCGTGTGTTCAGTTATGAATCGTCTGACGTCTTCCTCCTTTTCTCTTTCCTTGTCCTCATGCTTTATTTATGCAGAGTTGAACCTTGGAGAGTTGCTTCATGACAAACTGTGAGTAAGACAAAAAGCGTTTTGCAGACTCACACTTTAAAGGGTCAGTTTGCTCAAATTACAAAAAAGATACAAAAACATTCTCCACTAATCGTTAGGTGGCATGAGTTAGTTAACCTGCCAGCCAAAAAATGTATCATTACTTTCAAGCGTCAAGATATCTGCATCATTTGATCACTGCACAATTATCATCATTGGTATTAGTCTTCAAAATCCAAGATTTGATGAACCTTTGTAAACACACACGTAAAACAGACACTAAACATTCTTCTGTGGTGGCAGGTTTGGCCTGTTTGAGGCCATGTCAGCCATAGAGATGATGGATCCTAAGATGGACGCAGGAATGATTGGGAACCAAGTCAACAGGAAGGTGCTCAACTTTGAACAAGCTATCAAGGTACAGTATGACGGACGCTGCTGCACAGTGACAACAGTGAATTGTCAGGAATTAAGAAAGAAAACCTAATTTTCTTGATTGCGTTGTCTAGTTTTATTTGTTTTTTAATAGAAACATCAGAGTGAACCACCCAGTTTCAAGCCATGTGTATTACTATCCTGTGGTCATTGTAGGAAGGTGCCATCAAGGTGAAAGACCTCAGTCTGCCTGAACTCATCGGGATCATAGACACATGTTTCTGCTGTTTGGTGAGTTTCACTTCCCCATACTGTACACATTGTGGGTTTTGTGTATAGATCTAGAGGTTTGCATTTGACTCTGTTGTGTAGCTCCCCTCCACAGGAATATCAAAATAGTGGGTAGAGTCAGTCAGTCAGTCAGTCAGTCAGTCACTGGTCAACTAATTCACACTGATCAAAGATTGCCTGTAATGTTGCTGACTTTGAAGAGATGTCCTGCAGACAGAAAACCCACCCAGCCACAGGAAATTTAAGATGTTTGTCAAAGGAAAATATAAAAATAGCCCTGTACATTCTTTTATCCATGCTTAGATACATTATAAATGTTTTATGTATTCTACAGAATTGTCACCATGGCAAACCAATGTGTAGTGAAAGCCAGTAGTCATGTGTGCATGTTTGTGTATGTTCCTAGATCACATGGCTGGAGGGCCACTCCCTGGCGCAGACGGTGTTCACCTGTCTGTACGTCCATAACCCCGACCTGATTGAGGAGCCAGCCCTCAAAGCCTTTGCCCTGGGCATCCTGAAGGTGTGTGACATCGCACGAGAGAAAGTCAACAAGGCTGCTGTGTTCGAGGAGGTAAACAACTTTCTTCTGTCTGTCTGTCTGTCTGTCTGTCTGTATGTGTGTGTGTGTGTGCGCGCACATCTGTGATACTGCAATTCAGTTGATCAAAGCCATTATTTTATGTGTAAATGTGTGTAGTAGGGCTGTGCTAAATGATTATTTTTCTCTAGATTAATCTATCGATTATTTCTTCGATTAATCGATTAGTCAAGCGATTAATTTTTTGCCTAATCTAGTGATTATTTTTTTGGTTTGACGATTATTAAATTACAAAAACACTTCTAAACACTTTTCTTATTTAAATTCTTTATTTATTCATTTATATTTGCAAACCCAAATCAGTTTGCCTTAACCTGAAAAATAGACACATAAAGCAGAGTGCACATTGAAATATTAGGACAATGATTTTGAAAAGGCAGATTTTATATATTAGTACAGTCATGGACTATACTAAGCAGACCAGTGTTTCCTCTTGGATTTTTTTAAGCAGTGGGGGCAGGACATCACCCTCACCCCCAGTTAAATGGGATCTGGCATACTGTGCTGCGTCCGGGGTCTGCTGCCACAGAGAGCTCGCCGGAGCGGCGACGGAGTACATACAAAAATAGATAACACGTGTTCATATCTATGGATACATAAAGCAGCGGAACCAGTAAAAGTACCTACACAATTTGACCAGAGTGAAACGTATCAGCTCCACTACATAATGTACAAAGCTGAAATACTGTTAATATGTTAAATTGAAACAACGGTCTGGTAACATTATGTTAACGCACGTCAACTTTGCAAAACCAACTCATTCATGCTACTGTGTTACCGTAAATTCGCGTTAATTAGTTAGTTAGTTGGACGTACCATTCTCCAGCCTTTTGCTTCCTGTTGTCCTCCAGCAGCACACCTGGATGTCGCTGCTTCAGGTGCTCATTCATAGCTGTGGTGCTGCTGTGGTACGCCATCTCAGCCATTTAGTGGTATCATTTCTGTCTTCATCTCCATCCAAGACGTTAGAACGTGGAGACTCTGCCATTTGGTTTTTGAACGTAAAGCGTGTTTTTGCTTAAATTGCATAATCGACCGTATGTTGTACGCGTCGACATATTTACGTAATCAGTGTAATCGATTAGGTCGATTAATCGGGACAGTGCTAGTGTATAGCAAAAGTTGAGTTGCATCTGTTTGAGAAGAGTTGAAATTGCAATTAGCCATTTGTAACTCGGTGTCGTATTCACATGTCTTAACCCCCATATGTGTCTCCAGGAGGATTTCCAGGCCATGACCTATGGCTTCAAGATGGCCAATAATGTCACAGACCTGCGGGTGACAGGTACAAGCCCTGTATTGCCAATTGTCAGCTCAATAAGTCCACAGTTTCATATTTACTATGAATAAATGAGGCTGTTAAAGATAAATACTGTTGGTTCAGGAGAACAAGGATAGTTGATGTCGTCTCTCTCTCTCATTTGTTTTTACCAGGTATGCTGAAAGATGTGGAGGATGAGTTGCAGAGGAAAGTTAAGGTATTTGTTCTTGGCAAGTTTAAGCCCAAATGTTTGAAATATCAGTGAAATGCTGCTGATACAAATGCTGAGTACGACAGTGTTTACTTGTTTCTCTCCTGCTGCCTCAGAGCACGCGCAGTCGACAGGGTGAGCAGCGAAACCCGGAGGTTGAGCTGGAGGTAGGTCAGGTCGTTCCTCCATGTCTGTGGAGTTTTTGCTGCAGATTTATTTATTCATGTGTGTTACCGTTTTTGGAATAGCATGTACTGAAGACCAACTGAAAGCTAAGCACAAGTTGTTTTATGACTTATATGGTCACAGTTTCAACAACTGCAAGTATGAAATGAGGCCGTGCCACTGCTCTTTATTGATTAAGGATAATATCCTATTATTTCAGCCACAAAATAACCTTGAACCCTCTGTCTTAGTCTCTGTCTGTTATCATTTGTTTTCCATCTTTCTATTAGAGTGTGGGACTCATATGACCTTTTTAGACTCTACTCTGGAATTTCAAGCTGTTTTGTTACAGTAATAATAATAAATGAAGGAAGAAAACGTCAGACCCAAAAATGGACTTTGTCTGGGTGGTCAAAAATAAAAAAAAACTAAATTTCAGCCTTTGCAATGTCTGGTGCCTTGTGGACCTTCAGAGACAAATTTGGAAATACTGGTATTAATAGCTTTGCATGTCCCCGTGAGCCTGTTTAATGTTCTCGTACTTTATTTTTCCAGCATCAGCAGTGTTTGGCACTTTTCAATAGAATCAAGTTCACACGCCTCCTACTGACTGCACTGATCACCTTTACCAAGAAAGAGGTAACACATAGAAAGAGACATTTTAAAACGTACTTCTGCCCAGCTGTAAAGAAGTATCTTGTGTTGTCAAAGATCCAGTGTGTAGGATTTAGAAAGCTCTATTGGCAGAAATTGAATATACTATTCATTATTATGTTTCGTGTATCATCACCTGAACATAGAAATAGTGTGTTCGTTACCTTAGAATGAGCTCTTTATATCTGCAGAGGCAGTGGGTCCTCTTCCACAGACTCCACCATGTTTCTACTGTATTCCAGAAAGGACAAACCTGACACTGGCTGTGGAGGGAGCCTGTGCACATTTTTCATGTTTTTTTAGGTTTTTCTTACATGCTTAGAAAGGAAAGGTGAGGTGAGGGTACTCAGTTGGTTGCAATCTGCAGCCTCACCACTAGATGTCACTAGACCCCACACACTGGTCCTTAAAAGACACTTGCATGTTAAATTGTTCATTTTCTTCATTTTTAGGTATGTTTTTGTTTATGATCCTATCTTTTTATCAGACCAGCTCGGTGGGCGAGGCCCAGAAGCTTGTGGCCCAGGCAGCTGACCTCTTATCAGCCATTCATTCCAGTATTCAGCACGGCATCCAGTCACAGAATGACACCACGAAAGGAGGTAACACACACTCACACACACACACACACACACACATTTCAACTGTAGAGTAAAGCACATAGCTTGGCTTTGCATGAGTTTGCAAATGAACGCACACACCTTATTTCTGTGTGTGCTGCAGACCACCCCATCATGATGGGCTTTGAGCCCTTAGTAAACCAGAGACTGCTGCCACCAACCTTTCCTCGCTACGCCAAGATCATTAAAAGGGAGGACATGGTGGCCTACTTCGGCAAACTCATAGAGCGCATCAAGACCGTCTGCGATGTGATCAACACCACCAACCTGCATGGCATACTGGTAAACAAACATCTCTACAACCTCTACATTCTGAACCAGTAGGCGCAAAGAAGCAGGTTTTGCTTTTGCCCAATGAAAAATATCATAATAGCCAATCAGATTGTCACACAGACAAGTACATAGTACATAATGTGGAATTCATGCTCCAGTTTTAAGTGGTTTAAGTGGCCCTGTGCATGCACATGCTTTCTAGAAAGGGCATTATAAATTCTAAAGGTGTTTGAATATTGTGTTTGTGCTTTGACCAGGACTTCTTCTGTGAGTTCAGTGAGCAGTCTCCCTGCGTGCTCTCCAGATCTCTTCTTCAGGTGAGCTAATAATTGCTATTTTGATTCTGAAGCGTCATCACTTTTTCTCTGACACCTGCAGAGAGATTCCTAGATATTTGCATGTAGTTTTCAGAAGTATAAGAGCTAAACAGATTGTTTTCCAAAATCCAGACAACGTTCCTGATAGATAATAAGAAAGTGTTTGGGACCCACCTGATGCAGGACATGATTAAAGATGCCCTGAGATACTTCGTCAGCCCACCTGTCCTCTCCTACAAGTAAGTCTGTCTTTGCTTTAATGACTAAACCTTCAACATGTTTATCATTTAGTGAGTTCTTGAAGGTTTGATTTGGACCTTTTGTTATATGCAAACTCTCTTGAGTGAGCTTATTTTGCATGTGTGACTGTGTGCTCATGCACCTGTCTCTCTGCAGGTGTTGTCTGTTTAACAACCACCAGGCCAAGGACTACATTGACTCCTTTGTCACGCACTGCTCCAGGGTATGTTCCTTTTGCTCTGCATTCTCATACTTAAGTCGCCCAGTAGATGTTATGGACTCATTTCACTTCAGCTATTTCAGTAGTTGAGTTAAAAGTGATTTGTTTAGGAGGAGAGATGTAAAATCGCTGCCTCAAAAGAGAGTTTTGATGAGAGGCGTGGTATCGAGTGAGATGTACAGATAACACAGGGCATTTTCAGTTCTGCTACTATTGGATTCATTTATATTTCAACACTGAACGTTTGGGCTAATCTTTCGTCAGTGACATGAATCAGTAGGTGGTGAAGCCGTGCGTTTATTTGTGTCTCATGGATTCTCCCCACAGCCCTTCTGCAGTCTGATCCAGATCCACGGACATAACCGAGCTCGACAGAGAGATAAACTGGGTCACATTCTTGAAGAGTTTGCCACGCTGCAGGATGAGGTGAGCTCCTCCTCTGATGTATTCCTCGTTTTTCTTTATGCTTCAGTAAACACAACATTACTGTTATTTTGCGCTGCACAAGTTAGAGGCAGAGATGCCGATAGGAAAGTTCGAGTCACACGTTAATGAAAGCGTTGCACCTCATCTCTTTGTTGTGGTTTTCTTCCACCAACTCTGAGGGCGGTTGTCATTTCATCATTTCTAAACCAACGACTGAGTTCTTCTTCTGCGTTCTGCAGGCAGAGAAGGTGGATGCAGCCCTGCATAGCTTGCTGATGAAGCTTGAGCCTCAGCGGCAGCATCTAGCCTGTCTCGGCACCTGGATCCTCTACCATAACCTGAGGATCATGATCCAGTACCTGCTGAGTGGCTTTGAACTGGAGCTGTACAGCATGCACGAGTACTACTACATCTACTGGTGAGAGCACACGCGTTTGTTTGTTGCTGCCTCTAACTGGTCGGCACAAACTCTCCATGTCAGGCGCACGCAACCAGATCTTTCTGCAGGTGCATTTTTCTGTGAATGAATATGTGTTTTGTTTTCTCGTCTTGACTGCAGGTACCTGTCAGAGTTCCTGTACGCATGGCTGATGTCCACTCTGAGCAGAGCCGACTCCTCTCAGATGGCAGAGGAGCGGATTCTGGAGGAGCAGCTGAAAGGGCGCAGCAGCAAGAAGACAAAGAAGAAGAAAAAAGGTACACTGTATCGTCCCTGGCTGACCACATCATATTGACAAAATATGTCATTAAATGTGGAAGTGTGACCTCTCTCTCGGTGCTTGTCTCACTAATATGTTTGGGTTTCATTTGCAGTTCGTCCTCTCAGCAAGGAGATTACCATGAGTCAAGCATACCAGAACATGTGTGCTGGCATGTACAAGGTAGGACGTCAGTACAGTTTTGACCCCTCCCCTGTTTGACATGCACACTGCAGTATTGTCCATCCTCTGTGTCTCTGTCCTCAGACTATGGTAGCTTTGGATATGGACGGGAAGGTGCGTAAGCCTCAGTTTGAGCTGGACAGCGAGCAGGTTCGCTATGAGCATCGCTTCGCTCCCTTCAACAGTGTGGTCACGCCCCCACCTGTGCACTACATTCAGTTCAAGGTACTGCAGCAGACTCTCCTCATTATTCTTGTCCTTCCTCCTTCACTCTTCACGCCCTTTTTCCTCATCATATTCCTCCCTTTTGTCTGCCTTGCAATCCATTTTTTCTGCTCTCTCTGACTTTGCCCCTCTTGTCCTCTCCAGGAGATGTCCGATCTGAAGAAGTACAATCCTCCGCCAGGCTCCGCTGACCTTTACCTGGCGGCCAGCAAACACTTCCAGCAGGCCAAGCTCATCCTAGAAAATGTGCCCAGCCCAGACCCTGAGGTCAGGAAATTGAAAAACTGAATGCTATATTTTGTGTTTTATGTATGTACTCTAGTTTTTACCTTTTCCAGTGTTCTCAGCTATCACTAACCAGTAAATGATTGACAACAGGTGAACCGTATACTGAAGGTGGCCAAGCCCAATATTGTAGTCATGAAGCTCCTGGCTGGAGGGCACAAGAAGGAGACTATGGTAATACAATGAAACATACCCGGATACAGTTAATACAAATGAGAACTTACGTGTAGTAAAAGTAACAAAATATACTCAACCTGAAATGAGTGTATGGATCAGTTCATTAATGTCCGTTCTGTTAATCCCCAGGTTCTCCCAGAATTTGACTTCTCAGCTCACAAGTACTTTCCTGTGGTCAAGATTATGTGACTCTGCTCTGCAGCACGGCTTAACATGAGCGTCATCATGAAGACCATCCACCGTAAAGACCGTACCCTCACCTGAATAAGTGTGCAATGGCCCTGGTCCAGTCCATGCCTGAACAATGTGTGTGATACACCTAACTGTAAAGGAGTGTTTGATACACCCGAATCTTTTTTTCACCTGAATGAAAGACGTGACCCAAGAAACCAGACCAGAGAACTCACAGCTGGACCTAAATGAGTGACAGTATCCACATCTGTGTATGCTTGTGTGTGTGTGTGTGTGTGTGTGTGTGTGTGTGTGTGTGTGTGTGTGTGTGTGTGTGTGTGTGTGTGTGTGAGAGTCAAACACAAGTGGAGGTGCTTTTGTGCAAAGAACTGGCCAATGGAAATTTTTATAAGCTGCTTCAAGAACGGTCTTGTACAGCCCCCATTCCAAATAAGTTGGGATGCTGTGTGAAACGGAAATAAAAAGAAAATACAATCATTTACAAATGATCCGTGTTTATTGATAATTATTGATAAAGTGGTGAACCTCGCTCCATCCTCGCTTGTGAACGACTGAGCCTTTCCAGGATGCCCCTTTCATACCCAATCATGACAGGTGTCAACAGGTGTTTTTGGAGCATTCCACATCTTTTCCAGTCTTTAGTTGTTCCTGTCCCAACTTTGGAATAAGCAGATATTTACAAAAAACAATGTTCATCTCACCATTCGTATTAATGTGCTTCTCTGAATGAAAAGATGACAGTATCTCATCATACCTTTTACAGCACCAGGTTTTACACTTAAGGCCTGTTTAATTTGATTTTAAAGATCACAAACTCTCACCTACTGGCAGGCCAGGGAACCACCTGCACTGCAACCTCGAACCAACACCAGCAACTCCAGAGGACAGGAAGGCTCAAGACGTCACACATCTCAATTAACACAATAAAACACGCTTTACTGTGGTGTTAATATTCTGTCATTTGCTGGAAAAGATTTAAAATTTCTCTTTTTATAATATCATTGACACAGACGAGGAGGCTTTATTGCTTTGCACTAACACTTTCAAAATTTAATGCAGAAGTCTCGACAGTGACTCAGGAGGGAAATTTAGGATTTCTGGGAACATACCAAAGTAAGAGTGCACATCTGCAGTAGAGAGCATGAAGTGAGTTGCAGTGCTCTGTCTATATTATATGATGACATCCGTGTCTCTTGTTAAGTGAGAATATGACTGAATTTTAAAGTCGTCAAACTCTTTTGGAAGTCAGACATTCAAATACACTGTAAAAAGGTAACAGATTACACTTGAAGAAGTCTGGTAGATCACATCTTTTTATTTGTTTATTTTAATTTAAATAGAGCCCACAATCACATTTTTAAAGAGAGAGATCTAAATAACACAATGGTCCTAAATGCACTTTAGTATAATTTGCTTTCCTGAGTAAAATTAAAAAGTTCCTTTTAATTTACCCAGTGTAAAGTACAAACCAGTGAGTCCATATTGGAATTGACTTTTTGCCTTTTCAGTTTTATTTTCTTCTACTTTAACACAAAATTAAGTTAGCATGGCAAGTGATTCTGATTAACAATGCAGACACGAGATATTTAAAGCACATTTGTGATTTCTGCATCAACCTGTGAGTCTACTCATCAGTTGTCTTGCATGGTTTTAACGATCCAGTCCTTGTAGTGACAAATATCCAGCATTACAATCCTTTTGTCACAATCGTCAATAGGGTTGTTGACAACAATCCCGTGTAAGACATTTTTGTACTCCACAGCTGAACCTCCGTCTCCCTGCAGGAGAGAAAAACAGAGGTGTGATCATTTCACATACACATTGACACAGAGTCAGACCATAAAAAATATTATATAAAACCATTTGCTCACAAAGCAGGCCTCCACGCCAGGCTTAAAGGCGCACATGACGATGTTTTCTCCACTGTGGTATTTGCTGTCAGGCTTGTCTGTCTCATTGCATTCGACCATTTCTACGCTGGCACACTTCATCTTTTTGGGCTTTATGGAATCTGAAGAAATAAAACAAAACATCAGGAATGTGATTTCTGTTTTCAAAACCTAAATCCAGTGTCTCGGTGTTGCTCACTTTTCTTGGCTCCCCAGCCTCCGATCTGCACCTGCTGATGCAGCTGTGGTTTGGTGCACTCAGAAGAAGGAAGCTCGATTTGGGGAAGTTTAGGAGAGACATCCTTATTCAGTCTTATGAGCATGATGTCATGGGCCTGCTCTTCCTCTCCTTTGAAGGTAAACTGTTTGTCAACCGTAATTTCTTGCTTGTTTACTTTGGGTTTACCTTTGAAGAAAGACTTAATTTTTGACCAAGTTGACTTGTGTACGTTTAAGCCAACCTTCACAATCACAACCCTGTAAAAAAGAGAAAATAATGCAAAGTAACATTTAAATGCAGTCCTTATGTTGTCATCATGTTTCAGGTGAGAACACATCAGTGCTGCATCATGTGGATGTTCCTTACTGTTCTGCACAGTGAGAAGCAGTGATGACCCAGCGAGTGTTGAGCAGAGAGCCTCCACAGGTCTTCCCCCCCTTCTTAGCCTGAATCTCCACATGGTACTGCCGGTTCGTCTCACAGGGCTGACCCCCAATAATCCTCTTCTCAATGGTCCCTGATGCAGCACCTGAAAAATAGAAATGACCGTGTCAAGTTCAGGCTCATAAATGGAGCCGTAGTTTCCTTTTAGAGCTGCACTAACTTTTCTTGTTCTTTTTAACTATTGCTTAAGTTTTCTTAATAAAAAAAAAAAAACTCACCAGCGAGCACCGAAATAAGAACAAAGCAGAACGTCTTCATGGTCTCGTCCGGTTTGGATCACTTCAGGTGACTGACTGTGTGATGCTTCGTCTGTTTTATGGTGAGAATCAGATTTTGCACTTTCTTCTTATTGGCTGCTGCCATGGGCCACATTAATGTGTTGCAAAGCTAAACCTAATATGGAAATTGGACGACCTGTAGGGGTGGAACCCCAGAGGACTGAGACAAAGATTAAAGGATTTTGAACTGGAAGAGCCACGTCGCAGCACCATTGTTGAAAAAAATGTCTAATTTGTTTGTCAAGATAACATTTTTTCAGGATATCTGTACTTAACCTTGACTTCACAGTCAAGAACAGCATGTCAGTTTCAATATTTACTACATATCTGTACTCTGTATCAACAAAGAGTCCATGTTGCAGTGTACTAAAAACAAGAAATTACTTCAGTATGAATCAGTCAACGACTGTGCTTCACAGGTGAAATGTGAAGAATTTGCTGTCCACAAATGTGTGTGTGTGTGTGTGTGTGTGTGTATATATATATATATATTCCTTTTAAACATAGATAATTTGTGAATACAGTTTGACCTTTTCAGTACTGGGACCACTTTTGCCTTTATGCCCCACATCTTCTCCAACTCCTCCTTGAGACCCTGGTACTTGTCCAGCTTCGTTCTAGATCACCTTTGGAGGCTTCTTCCACCTTGATCCTGGGACCTCCAGCCCATACTGACCCATTATGATGCTCCATATGTGCATATGTGTGTGTGTGTGTGTGTGTATATATATATATATATATGTATATGTGTGTGTGTGTGTGTGTGTGTGTGTGTGTGTATGTATATGTGTGTGTGTGTGTGTGTGTGTGTGTGTGTGTGTGTGTGTGTATATATATATATGTGTGTGTGTGTGTGTGTGTGTTGTCTTTGCATTGTTTTCAAGTGAGTATAAGTCAAAAAGGATTAAGAAAGTATCTATGTTCAGGGTAGTCAAAGTATAGGAGAGTTTAAAAAGGTGTGTGTGTGTGTGTATATATATATATATATACACACACACACACACACACACACACACACACACA
>JBBMOE010000008.1:6625347-6745243 GCA_037975065.1 Chaetodon trifasciatus
GAGGGTCTGCACTTTATCATCACTTATATTGCATTCAAGTTCCTGCCATTACAGAGCGGACACAAAACACACATCTAATCACATAAACAAAATCTACTGATTTCCAGGCATGTTGAGATGATGCATTTTTAAGCCAACTCGTGTCAGCTGTTGGCATGTAGAGATGAATAGTTCAGATTATAAAAAAATTCACAACCTCTTCACTGGGGATACCTGGACAGGCCTCAAACCAGTGGAAGCCAGTGTGTTAGCTGGACACTGGGGACATGGTGCTAATACCTGTCAAGCTGCCTCACTGTGGCTCAGGTTATCATTGGATGAAGAGCTACACTGCAAGTCGCTTCAACTACTAAAAGGTGAGGTCTTTACCTCCTGTGTGAGTGTCCTCTTCGTGAACATCCATCAATTCCATGTCTTAATCCTCAGTCAGATTTTTGGTCAGAAATTTGCTCTTCTCTGCCTCAATCGCCTCTGTCAGGACAGTGCACTCTGGTGGTGTGTGTGTGTGTGTGTGTGTGTGTGTATATATATATATATATATGTGTGTGTGTGTGTGTGTGTGTGTATATGTATATGTATATATGTGTGTATATATGTGTGTATATATGTGTGTGTGTGTTGTCTTTGCACTGTTTTCAAGTGAGTATAAGTCAAAAAGGATTAAGAAAGTATCTATGTTCAGGGTAGTCAAAGTATAGGAGAGTTTAAAAAGGTGTGTGTGTGTGTGTATATATATATATATATACACACACACACACACACACACACACACACACACACATATATATATATGCTTATTCTGAATTTGATGCACATTTCAAACAAGTTGGGACAGGAGCAAACAAAGACTGGGAAAGTTGTGCAATTCTCCAAAAACACCTGTTTGGAACATTCCACAGGTGAACAGGTTGATTGGTAACAGGTGAGAATATCACACAGTATATATTCTGTTAGACTTTCCAAGGTTGTACATTTTCATTAATACTTCTTCTCTTTTGTTAGTGAGTTTTTTCCCATCATTATTTATATATTTTGTGCTGCCCTCTTTTGCACAGCAACTGTGCATGTTGGGTTTTTTCACCATCATTTACAGACCTTAAATGCAGCATGAGGTACTGTCTGATTTAGCCTTAAAGCAATATGTTCAGGTGTTGATGAAAGTGACGCAGCAGTCATGTAGATCCTCGGTGTCGCGCTCGGGCAGATAAACATCTGTAAGGGGCAAGAGGAAATTCCAGTTTACAGCAGCACCAATAAAAGATAGATTAGATAGATAAAGAAAACAGAAAAAGAAAGGAAAAACTCCTGAGAGTCTAGAGAGCTGCTGTAACAGGCTGCCGCTCATATGGCGCCACCACAATTCTTCCGATATGATTTATTTCAACGGTCACACGTGGAGTTATCTATGAAAATGCTTAGCCAAATATGATCGTGCAGTTAGGACATCTCTTCGAGCTGTATACCTCCAGCTGCTTTACAGAACGTTTTTCCACTTCTTGAGAAATAATGGTTTCACCAAACAATAAAGCCCACATGACACCATGTCTTGATAGTGGTAATAAAAACAAGTTTTATTCTCTATCATCATTAAAGTCTAGGATTATTTAAACCTTTCATGAATTTGTTCAGCAGTTCAAAATAAAATACAAATTTAAATACATGAGATCAACGAAAAAGTGAAAGAAATTTATAAAAATCATCTCATCTTCATTAACATTTTCTCTCCAGGCACACAGACTTCTGGTTCAGAGAATGGGACTTTTTTTTTTTTTTTTTTGACAGCAATAGGTTGCAGAGGTTGTCCAAACTTTGTCGTGTCAGACGACAAAACCAGCCACAAATGACAGCAACAAAACTGACATAATAAGAAAAAATCTCAGAAACAGGATTTCTCATAAAAGATTCATAATAAGGGAAGCAATTAATCTGTCATCAGCACTCCTTAAAGTAACAAAACAGATCGTGCTTAGGATGAGAAATTACCTTCAATTTGAGCTGATAATATGAACTCTCACTGGAAATTTGTGTTGCTCAAAAGAGGAGGTACCTGATGGAGGATTTTGCACTGAAATGCTGTTTGCAAGACATTATAGGTGTCCAATATAAAAAACATAAATGGTCGGGCATTTTGTAAACCCACAAACTTAAATATAAATCCCCATCCAAGTCCTCAAAGTTTCCAAGACATCAAACAATATGCAACATGGAAACCTGTATAAAAGAGTGTACTATGCCAGCTAATTTTACCTTTTGGTGGGCAAATAAAGCCGTAAAAAAAGGAACTTTGTTCTGAATATTTCACTCAAAATAAGCATGTTTTTGTAACTACGATGTCAATAATGATATTCTGTAAATGCATTTTCTTTCAAACTGATGTGTGGGGTTATTGAGTCAAAACCATTTTTTTTCTTTGGCTGAATCTTTACACCAGAAGTGAAACTACAGATCTTGAGCATCTTATCACTGCACAGACGTTGTTGGGAAACCTCAGGAACAGGAGCAGCGAAGCAGCTTCAGCCTCAGCCTGCATCAGTGTGGTTGAAAACATTGGAAATAAAATGTACAGGAGACCTTCCAGTGATCAAGCTTCAGTTCTCTCCTGCACACCTGTCTTTGTACCCGACAGGTGCACAAGAGATGAACTGTATATACAGATAACACATTTTACCACCTCCTGTAATGACACAGCTTCAGATCAGCAAGTAATGGAAGTTATCTTTCTACTATGTGACAATGAACTCTTGGATGACAAGTCAAAGTATTATGGAAATTATGGCAATTACAACTACAACACACTGACTTTAGTCAAAGTCTCCACTTTTAAACAAAGCAGAATACCTGGAAAATAACATAGATCATCTTTCCTGTATAAAACACAAGGCAATAAAAGATCCCGCCACAAAATTTGACTAAATTTTCTTATTTCTGATGCCTAACATTAGTTCACGTTTGTGCTCACGCACACAATTTCCAGTCAAGTGCAGCTTTAAGTTTAATGGACATTTTAGCACAGCGGCTGAACAGTTCACATCTGCTGGATTTGCAGGAGCCCTAAAGCACAACACGCCGTTCTGGATTCAAGGAAACGTCCTTCATAATGTTACAGCTGTTCTCAAAACCCTCTCTCTCCACATTCTCCACAAAACATACAGCCCATTCAATTCAGCAGGCCAGAGGCAGGATCCACAAAGTGACTTCACAAAACTTGGGGCAGGTCCAGCAAACATGTGAGACGGCTACACGTCCCACCTCCACTGTGAAGCAACTAACTGACTGCAAGGGGAAACTAGTGTACACACAATCAATAAGGCATGTGTCAAAATAAAAGAAGATGCTTGATCTGTGAATATTAACCTGGTGTTCCAAACTATCGTGATAATCTTAAACTGTTTTTACGTCTTACTGATCACAAACGCTTGTTGTGTGGCATGTCTGTTCAGCCAACCTTACTTTTAACAGCATTTTTGGCTACATGGGAATCAAGAGGAGCTGCTGTGTTTATTTTCCCACATGACTGGGTTTAGCATAATTAGACTCAGCAGCCTAACAAGACCCTCAGCATTTCCTTCATTTGCTGCAGTTAGCCTACAGAGAGCCTCATTTGCATTCACTGCCAGACCTTTTGGAGAGCAAAACGTCCTGTCCGCTGGCCCAAAGTCAGCATCCTTTCTATGAGAGGCTCTGTGCATGTGCACGGGCAGCTTAAGGCATTGTTTGAGATGCTGTTGAATGTGTGTGAGAGAAGAAACCTGTGCTGCAGATCCCTCTAGTGGAGGAGTTCTGTCATTGGGATCACTTACAGTAGATCATATTCACACCTCACAACCCTGTGAGGGTCTGCACTTTATCATCACTTATATTGCATTCAAGTTCCTGCCATTACAGAGCGGACACAAAACACACATCTAATCACATAAACAAAATCTACTGATTTCCAGGCATGTTGAGATGATGCATTTTTAAGCCAAGTCGTGTCAGCTGTTGGCATGTAGAGATGAAGAGTGCACAGAGGTAAAAGCTGAGCAGGTGATATGAAAGTACTTAGAAGTACTGAGTACTTTCATGTCATCTGAACATACTGAAAAGAATGTGAGCACAGTCACAACAAAAAAAAGCACCTCAGAGCTTCATGTATACAGTGAAACGCATGAGAACAGAAATATGAGAACACACACTCAGCTGACTGTTGCATATTTGAGCCATTTTTTGTGGCTCTTCCAAAATATTGTGCATTTGATACAGCTGTAAATATTCCTACACTCATACAGAAAACCTAGGGAACCAGCTGATAAACTATGAGTACATGTAATCAAATGTAATACACAAATGCAATTAAGATGACAAATAAAAGACATTTCAGGAAGCACATGCTTAGGAAATGAACTTTTCCAGCCTAATGTCACAAGTCTGTCTTTCCGTCTGGGTTTGTTTTGTGTTCACTGTGTGTGGAGGGCTACATGAACCTGTTCAGGCGTTTAGGGATCCTGCTTCCTAATGTGGTGTGCACGCTCCATCTCCAACTCCAGCCCTGCAAGTAAACACCAATAGTAATATCCTGGTTTAAAAACACAAGCATATCTGCGTTTAAATTTTCTATTAATATAGCGCGCAAGGAAGAAGATCTAAAAAGTTGAATAACCTTTCATTAAGAGAATATACAGTCGAGTCAAGAACAATAACACGATGAATGTCAGCAAAAGTTGTTGAATGGACAAGTGCCAAATTATTTTTACATACTTTAATTCCTGTACAGACGGGGAAAAAATCTATTTTTATGATAAAAACGTGTTCCTTGACGATAAATTCCAAAACACACCCTTCATCATGCTTCATGAAATACTTACAATGCGTGGCATGTTGAGTCAGTGTTGTTTTACTAGAATAACATGAAGCCAGTGAAAGTCAGTGAGGAAGACATCAGGGTGTGTTGTCAGTGTGTACCTTAGATTTGAGCCAGTTCGGCCTGTTTGTCAGCTTCAAACTCGCCTTCGTTCTCATCATCGCCGTTATAGTCAGCCAGCTCCTGCTCCAAGTCTGTCAGAAAGCACAGAGTGGTTATTAATATGTAACACACACAAATCCCTTTTTTGTGCTGTGCATTTATCAGTAACTATCCCTCATTCAGAAGTGGAGAATGAAAATGTACTCAGTCACCAATACTCTATCTATACTATCTATCTACACACACTTTTTCAATTTTAATGTAGATGCAGACATTACCTATATTTTCAGGCCGTTTACTCTGCTGTTGTTTCTCCACATTGACCATCACTCGCTCGTCTGCGTCATATTCGTCCGGCTCCTCGGTTTTCTGACCAATAGGAGTCTCATCTGCCTTCCCCCCTCCAATCAGCATGCCTTCCATCCCCGGGTCTGTCGCAGAGACATGACCAATTTGTTGTTTCAGATTATAAAAAAAAATCACAACCTCTCCACTGGGGATACCTGGACAGGCCTAAAACCAGTGGAAGCCAGTGTGTTAGCTGGACATTGGAGACATGGTGCTAGTACCTGTCAAGCTGCCTCACTGTGGCTCAGATTATCATTGGATGAAGAGCTACACTGCAAGTCGCTTCAACTACTAAATGGTGAGGTCTTTACCTTCTGTGTGAGTGTCCTCTTCGTGCGCATCCATCAATTCCATGTCTTTATCCTCAGTCAGATTATTGTTCACAAGTTTGCTCTTCTCTGCCTCAATCGCCTCTGTCAGGACAGTGCGCTCTGGTGGTAGCAAAGTGTCCTGCTTGACTGCAGCAGCTGAGGGGACAGACCGGGACTCTACTTCAGAGAGATCTTTCGCCGGCTCCATGTCCGCCTGCGTATCGGATCCTTGGAAAAAACAAGGAATACAGCAAGGGCAATGTGAGCATGTAGACAAACAGATAAATACACAAAAAATGTACACACATGAATATTAGTGTCACTGCATGCTTTTATATGCTAAATGTCACTTAAGAAGCCTAAGCCACCAGAACATCAACATCTTTTACCTTTGTCCACGATGATCTCATTGGTCAAGAGTTCAGATGGTTCATCGTCTTTGGGCTGGGGGAGGCTTGGTGTGTGGCTTCCAACAGTTGATGTCTTAACTGCATTAGCCACAGTAATGACCGCTCCGTCCTCTTTTACTGCTTCATTAACTGCATTTTCCTGCTGAGAAGTAAACATCATCATACAGTATACCACATCACTTAAGCCATAAAAGGCTGGGTGGACAATGACTGTTGAAGTAGGAAGTGTCAAAGCCAGCCAATGCTTTTAGATCTATTGATTATAAACACTTGGTGAGCAGAAAATCTGACTGTGTGAGCCATCCTTCCATGTTGATTTTGCTAAATTATCAGGTGCAACATCAACTCCAGACTACAGAGAATGATCCTGAACAGATCTTGAAGTGGGCTTCAATGACCAAAGGACCAGAAGTGGATTAGGATTTAATATACACATCAATTTAAAAAATTGCATGATCAGACGAGGCCCTCCGCCCTGATCTCGACCCTGTGAAAAAGACTCATAGTTTACATCATTTCATGTGGTTCATTGTCAAACAGGAAAGACATCTTACCGGTGAGGAGACACCTGGAGCAGGGATGAGCTTCTCCATTTTCTTCTGAACGTCAAGTTTAGCAGCAGCCACTCTCTCATCACACAGCTCCTTCTGGGACAGGACCTGGGACTGACAGTGGGTCCTACGCATGTGTACAAACACATACATACATGTGAACCAGAAATAATGGCAATATATTCTCTGGACTGAGGCAACTCATGATGGCAATGGAAGTTTCTGTGTATGTGATATAACTGAAGCTTACTGCCATCTTTCCTTACATGTCATAAGTGAGTTTGTTGTTGAGGGTTTTTATGTTTCCTTGGCAACTCTGCAGCTCCTTCTGAAGCTTTCCCAGGTCATCATTTAGCTGATTCAGCTGACCTACAGTGCATACACACACAAAACATCAAGGGCCACAGAGGAACTGGAATACATTATTTTTCTATGGAGCTCTGCGGGCTGTTAACAATGCAATTTTTGAGCATAAGAAGTTAAATGTTAACAGTTCATCACCTTTGAGTTCCTGTATGGTTTTGGTACTGGAGGAAATGTTCTGCTGCAGTGTGCCCTAGAAGCAAAAACACAGCACTTCTCAATATGAGCTGCTGCTTAACAGTGCCAATGTTTCATGTTTGTTTAAGTGACAGCTCACCCCAAAATCCAAAGTTGATTTTTTTCCTCTTACTTGTAGTGTATCTAGATTGTTTTGGTATGTGCTGCTGAGTCCTGCAGATATTGGCTGTAGACATGTCCACCTTCTCTCAAATATAATGGAACTAGATGGCACTCGGCTTGTGTTGCTCAAAGTGTGAGCAGTTTCATGAGGAAATATTTTCTCTCTACTAAACTACACCCAACAACTGTATCACTGTGCAGACGGAAGCATGCAAACATTGACGCCGTCATCCTCAGCTGAGCTGTAACACTGGATAAACAGTACTACAGTGAAGAGGAAAAAAAATATATTGGATTTTGGGGTGAACTGTCCCTTTAAGTGTGAACCACAACAGTGAGGAAGTCAAACAAGTGTTATCGCTGGCCCCCAATTCCTCTGCGGTCATAGTTTACACACAGCTGTCCAATGTGCGGTTTGTCCCCACTGAATTCTAAACTCTGGTGTTTGTGTGCACCTTCTCTAGGCTGCAGGTGTTCTGGGCTCCTTCCAGCTGTCTCTTGTAGAGGCTCTCTATGTGGGTTATCTGCTCTTTCTGCCTCTGGATCTCCTCCTGGAACTGATTCTTCTTCAACTCTGCTACTCCTCGCTCCGCTGCTCCACGTCGCACCTGGCCCTCCAACTCATACAGCTTCGTCTGTATCACACAAACAAAGAGGGTTGAGGCTAGTTCAGGTTATCTGTCACTTTTTTCAGCTCATTCATGTGCACCTCGTAATAGTTAGACAGAAGGAGACATTAACATTAACTATTAATAACTATTAATTAAAACTCTGACATTAAATAGACAGAGTTCAATACAAATGTAAACGACCACCAGGACACATTGTGCTCCGATCAGTCAAACCAGTTGGCAAGGGCGTGGTGGATATTTTGGTGCTCTATTTGATCTACTTGTTCTGTCCTCTCCATTGTTATTCTGCTGCTGTAACAGGTGAATTTACCCAGGGTGGGATAAATAAAGTCTTATCTTATCTTAACACTTGAAAAAAAGGAGAGGAGCACTGATGGACATGGTTGGAGTACAAGGTCCATTTTTATCTTGACCTGCGCTCATTTGCAAATTACAAATGATTTTGCTCTGCCACTCGCAACAAGTGGAATAGCCCGTATATGTATATTTGTTCTTGAAAATGTTCTGTGTTCTTAGGCAGCCATTAGCCCGTGTAAAACAAATCTCGCAACACATAACTGTGGACCCTTTGACCTTGGACTTGACTTGGAGACACATGAGAGACACAGGCGTGAACAGCGATGTGTCTCGGCTGTAATCGGATCATCCAAGATGCATGATAATGCCAGGTGTAAACAGGTTTGAAGAGTCTTTGGGTTTTGGACTGTTGGTTGGATTAAAGACAATAATGGTCAGATTACTAAATTAAGAAAATGATTGTTCATCGCAGCCCAATGCATAACGTACTAAAAGACTTTCCCACAACCAAAACCTTGAAAAAAAATGATAACCAAATGAGGAACTGATGAAATTTATCTCACTTCTGCAGAAGGGACTCTTGCATTGGTGTCACAGAGCCAACCCATCTAACTCATCATTACACAGCATGTGAACTGTAAACACATCAAGTTTAGGAGAGTGCTGTCAACCAGAAGCTGACATTGCAGATCTAGTACACTGTCCACTATGACTAGAAAACACACAGTACACACACATTTAACCACTCACAGAAACATACACATAGGAAAAGAGAGAGAGAATATTAACCTACCTGTAGCTCCAGGTTGCGGGAGCTGGACACCCAGTAGTTAAAGCCCAGAACCAGGATACAGGCGATTAGAGCACCGATCATAAGAGGTGGTGATCTTCCTCCACGACGCCCGTTTCCCAGCCCACCCATAGCTGTCTACAAACTGGACACACACAAACCACAGTCAGGGTCTGCCTATTTTCCAATAACTCTACAATGACATGTTTTAAATAAGCATCTTCTGTCTGTGAGCCCTGAATCACATCTACTATTTAAAACTGGTCAGCAAACATGATGCTAATTATGGCTGATGACATGGCTGCGGTCATTAACGGAGCCTACAAGTATTTGGATTTTTTCTGGTTGCTTTTTGACGTGTAAGAAGCTCGCTCACAGAAATTGTATTGCCTTCTACTCAACACTATGAAACAGCAGCTTGTCCTTTACAATGCTGACTCAATAACAATGTCTGTGGATTGATGTGAAAGAACATTTCCAGAGATTCACCTGTGCTAAACACAACAGCTACTAAACAGACGAAGATCCAAACTGGTATAGCATCATGTTGTCTGGTTGTTGCAATGCATGCTGTCCATGTAACTAATACGGCCGACCCTGCCTTTCCGTGCTTGGACTCCTTCCCATCATGCAAATGATCCAGGCAAAACCCAGATGCGAAGAACTGTTTAAAATGGTAGAAACTAACCTCGTAAACTACTTAATGCAGATTTCTCAAAGGCTAAACTCCAAGCAGACGCTGAGACAGAATCACAAAAAAAGAGGCTACAAATCAAACACTACATTAGAGATAACGTTAAATGTAACATTATCAATAATCAGTTGTGATTTACCTGAGGAGAAAGAGACGTGTCGCGTTAACCAAGCTTTAGCTAACTAATGATGCTGATAAAAATGTCGATGACTCCCAGTCAACCAGGGTGGCCAAAGGGAGCCAACCTGAGCACAAGATGACAAACAAGCACTTGGATACGATGAGAAAATCTTGGCGTCTGCAGCCAAAATCACAGCACAGGCCTAAAAACAGCAGGGTAAATCTTAAACGTGTTAAGCAGTCCGGACTGAGTCGCTTCTTTGTGAACTAGCAAACTGTTGACATTAAACAGCTAGCCAAAGAGGTCAGTCGTATATTCAATCAGCTGGATTCGGGTCAAGAATGAGCTTGTACCGGTGTTAACAGTAACCACGCAGACTTACTAGTTTGTAGGTGATATAACGTTATAATACAATGGAATTTCTCAATAATAACAGACAATCCAACAAAAAGGCAGTTCTCTAATTCAGCATAATTTGTCGAATTTTATCATTCGAGCCAATGCGAAAAGCAAACAGCGTTGCCACTCTACGTTGCCAGCTAACATTAGCGTCGTTAGCCACGTAACGTTAGCCTCTCCCCGACAGAATGGCTTGTCTCCTACGTCTGTTAGCTTCAGGTTAGCAGATAGCTAATGCCAGCAGCCACCCCATCGACTTACCAGATAGACTCCAAACTGACAAACCAGGAAATAAATGTTTGACCCAATATACGGAGTGTTACTTGGTGATGTATTTTACAATCTGGTCACGTTCCTCTGGAAATTAACTGCGCATTACACCCCTACGGAGTCGTATTCATTTTTGCCAAACAGTAGAGCTCTTCTGTGTTGTGCCCGGGACAGTCAGATGCTGCCTCTGAATGCTGTAGGGAAAAAAAGGGTTTTTAGGGTAAATCGTTTAGTGGTAAAATAACTCAAATATACACTTATCCCATACATCAAATATACAAAGTTATTTTGTAAGATTGATTTCAAAAGCAAAATAACAGTAAAGCATTTCTGCTATAGTCGACATTATCATTTGAAACTCGAAGTTTTTGATTTTTCGCTCTGTCAACAGCTGATTACGGAATTTATAGTTTACGAAGAGCACGGGAAGGCAGCACGGGCAACCGTTTAACACAGGCCAACTGTCCCCGGCAATGTGGACACTTTGATCATCAGATTCAAATAGACTAATAAACTTGACAACAAATGTGGAAATTAATACACACACACACACACACACACACACACACACACACACACACACACACACACACACACACACAACAAACTGGTAAGTAATTTGTGTTATAATAATGAATAATATTTTAGTCTTACTTGCACTTGGAAGTTTTATGTATAGTCACTTTTGTTGCATTTTGACCCAAAATGTTTTTTATATCATGAACATTTTATGATGCAACAACTGAAGGTCTTAAGAAGTCAGTACAACATGTGTGCTGGTGCAGCATCACATTTAAGTAATTAATGATCCAATGAACAAGGCATAAATGTGTAAAATTTTAATGCAGTGGTTTTCATGCATTATTGTGGTACAGACAGAATTACAAAACACACATCCATACAGAAAATAACTGTCTGTAGACTAGACTACATACAAACAAGTCATGTCATGCCAAACACAAAATGTCCTGCAAGAAATAAGTTAGACTGATGATATTTTCACTTTCTCACCTGATTTGGTTTTCATTGTTTCAGATACAGCTATTTAAATAAAAAATAAGAATATCAAGAGTCAAAGACTCAGAAAACAATACATTTCCACACATAAATGTTTGATTATCCTCAGTCACTGAAGGTCCGTCATTTCTTTCATCCATCAGTCCATGCATGTAAAACACTATTGCTATACACTATAATATCAAAAATGTATTCGAAAAGGTTTGGCTGTGCACAGACAGGTTGAGGATTTGGATGAGAAACATCCCTTCACAGTTAGCGATCTCATTCAGTGAATAATCCAGTCACAGAAATCAGGTGAGATACACTGTAAAACCCTCCACTGAGGGTTTTTATTTCATTTTCATCTATTTTCTGGTTGTATATCCATGCATTGCAGGTTCATCATCTTCCTCTTTATTTCCTGAGATACTTTATGATCCTTTGCATTCAGATATTTGCCTTGCCTCTTTGTCCTCTGTCTGTCAAACATTGTCAAATATGCCCATCTGTGAAGGTGACAGAGACTGGTAATGTCCTCCTGAGGATCTACGGTGATGAACACAGAGAGACAGTAAGAAATTAAGAAAACTTGTTTGATGTAAGCTCTATGATCCGTGTTGTTATTTAGCTCCAGTTAAATAAAAGGGGAAAAAAAAGAACAAACCTACCTTCTGGAAATGTCATGGAGTAAGCCTCTCTGCTGCTCCTCCATCTCTCCCTCTCTTCTGGTCAGTGTGATAGCTGAGAAAGACCCAGAACGAGGTTTACTCATTAAACTGTAAGCATGCAGACCTCTTGATGCATGTAAGTGATTCTCAACCATGAAAGGTTAATTTGAATCAGAACGAACAATGGAGAGAGGTGTGTAGGTGTGAGGTGATAGAAATGGGTTCTTTTTATTACTGGTTTGCAGATTCTGCAGCAAAAACACAGAAAGATGTTTGACCGTGCATGTCGGAGAACTTGCCATAATTTCAGGGCCTTACACTGAAGCAAACTAAGAATAAGTCACTGTGGGAGCAGGGTGAGTCAATGGGTGGTTCATATTCCAAAGCAAACCAACCTGAGTATAAAGTCTCTATCTACTTTGAGTGGGCAGGGTGCTTTATGGCAGAAATGGCAGATGTTTAGTTTCCTGCATGGAGCAATGAGTCAAGTGGTCAGACATCTCTAAGCAAACTCATTAAAGTAAGCATGCAGAAAATACAGTAAAATCAAGCCATCCACCAAGCCCTGCTTGAAAAGAAGTAAGTAGTATTATTAGCATCATTTTTATGCAAAAGTTAATAAAAGAGCCAAACAAATAGCTCACCTCTGAACAGAAACTTCGGAAATAGTGTGTGATTGAAAATACCTCTTCTGATGAGCTTCCCGCCTTCATCCACCAGGTCAGAGGTCAATTCATCATCAGTAATGTACTGCTGAAAGCCCAGGAGGTTCAAACAGTGAGAGCCCAGGCTGAACACATGAACATACTGTTAAATGTGTATTCTTTATGTGCTTCATAAACAAGAAGATTCAACTAATAAAGTAAAAAAAAATGTTATCGGGGCAGATTCCTTCCCTACAGGCTTCCCGTGCAGTACAGTATTCAACAAAAGAAGGAGATTACATAACCACTAGAGGCAAACTGGTTCATGAGTGTAACCCTTCTTGCCCTTTGTGTTCCTACTTAATGCACATAAGGTAAAAAAGAAAGGAAAAATACAATATTTTAAGAACTAGTGTCACACATGTACATTCTTATTCACTTAACACATACATGAGGCTGCATAAAGTGACACCATGGAGAGTTTGGTATTTCTACATATACTCTTATACAGATGTATCTGCAAGAAGCTAATATCTGCCCTAATTTATCAGTCGAGCTCCAGCAAGCAGATGACCAAAAGGTGTATGAATGAATTTAATCTTTATATTTAATTGATGGCAGCAGGTTTAGTTGTTAGTGATTGATGGCTTACCTGTAAAAAGTGGCAAAGCAGAGCAGCAAGACCAGCATGGGATAATAGATGTAGAAGCCATCAGATATGAAGGATAGCACATGCATAGAGCCCATGATCTGACAGAGGGAAAGAAACAGGGACATTGCTCCATTTGGTTTGAATCGAATTAATCTAATTAATGGAGTAATTCATTGATGACCACATGACAGAGGTCTGTGGAATGTGCCTTTGGTACACGGTGGTAGGTAAGCTCAGTCAGTACAGTCAGTCAGACAGACACACACCAACGTCACATTACACACAAACAACATTCACAGATTACCACAAGAGCTTTAAGTGCAGGAACATTTGAAAAAAAAAAAGTTTTTAAAATGGGACGATCTGTTTTACAGGGCATCAGCTGGAAGAGGAGGTGAGCGGGGTCATCCTCGAGATGAGGCGAGTATGCTGTCAGTGATGGCTGTTTGAGCTGGTTTTGTGTCAAAAGAGATTCCTATTATGAGTTGGTAGTATGAATGGCTGTGTGTGTACTGCTTTGTGCACGTTTGTCAGGGACTCACGGAGGTGTAGGACGTCTGTATTCTGTCCTGGTGTGAGATGGCGGAGTCCATGTGAATCAGGCCCAGAAAGTTGAGGCACAGAGGAGGGGTCAGACGACAAAACAACCTGAGGGAAAAAAACAAAGAGAAGCAACTCGATATCCTAAAGCAGCGTGAGAAAACCAGACTGAACTCTGCTTCCTCTGAAACACTGTAACACAGTTTACTGTAAAACCTCCCGCTCATGTGAACACTTGTATGGGGACTTTGTAAGGAACACACATGCCGCTGAACTGCAGGCTGTATGCATCAGTCTGGTGATGTGTCACCAGGTAATAGTAGTTGAAAACTCGTATCCTGAACACTGTGGAGTAGATGCAGACACACAGGAAGAGGATGCTGACAAAGCACACAATCTGGTGGAGAGAAACAAAACAGAGAGAGGAGGCAGGTTAGCTTGTTCAGTGTCAGATAGATGAGGTAATGTTCCCCAGTAACAAGTCAAAACTATGGATTTTTTGCAGGCTATGGGCGCTGTGTGTATTCGCTTTTGTTCAGTGTGTTCTTGCTTGACAAAGCTTTGATTTGTTGTGCCTTTGTGTGTGCCTCGCTGAATATGTGCCTACCTCAATGCAGATGTAGTTGTGCTGTTTTCGGCCATGTTAACGAACACAGCAAAGAGGGACAGGACCTGGCTCGTGCTGGAGAAGGTGCTCTCAGACCAGATGACTGCCACTGAGAGGAGACACAGGAGGACCGCCAGCAGCCTGTACAACCTCTGCCTGAACACACACTCCCATTACCACTCTGAGGACACACACACACACAAACACACACCTCTGCGTGAGTACAAATGTTGGCCAAACAATTAATCTGACATCTTAGTGACACACACAAGTTCACATTTGGGTGCTAGTGTTTCCCTAAGATTTGTGTTTTTGACTTACTGTGCTTACTTTCTATCTGTGAATGTGACATTTTGACTCACCCACAGTAGAAGAGTAAATGAGCCTGTGGATCCAGCTGTGGTGGTCCGCTGAGGGGAAGCTGTGCATGAGTTGTCGCACTGAGCTGCTCTGGCTTTTAGCCAAAGGCCTCGTTTAGCAAGATATGCCACAGAACCTGAGTCTGACTGTGCCTCTGCACTGCGGAGATGACCTGAAACACAAGCACACATACACGCAATGCGGTCCCATGTTTGCACTGGTTCCTTTAAAAACACACCGTGAAAAATAGTGGTAACTTTTTTATGAAGATTAACGAGGCTTCTTTTGGTGGGAAGGACATTCTGTTCAACAGCAGAGTTTTCCATATTTCTCTCCATCTCTACTCGGTACTCAGGGGGACACTGAAACGAGATGGCACTCGAATGAAGACACAGAGCTGAACTGTAAAGACTGTAAATGCAACAGGTCTGATGTTTTGATAAAAAAAAGAAAGAAAAGAAAACTTTTATTTTATTACCTGGTGAATTTGATCTACTGAACAAATCACCTTGTGTATTTCTCACCTTTGTCACAATGGTGTCCACACACTTCCTGAGGCAGTGGTTGTACCTGACAGATCCATGGACACCTGCCACATCCTGATAATAAGATTTTTTTTTTTATCTTTATAGATTTTTGTCTGTCCTCTACAGGACAACACGTTCAGATTCAGCACCAGCTGGACTCCATCATGTTACAGCACAGAAGTGTTTATAAAACCTCACCTCCATAACATCTGCCAGGTTCTCCTCAGCCTCTGCCTTCTCACTCGCCACTTTTGCCACCTTGAAGTAGGTCTTGTTCAGCAGGTAATCAGGGGAGGATGACAGCCAATAAGAACACGGGATCTCCACCAGACCGTAGCCTAACAACAGCACCAGAAGGAATGGACCCCGAGTGTTGGCGGCTGTAATGCCGATGGTCTGGAGCTCTCTCCTGCAAGTTTTACAAACACGGATAAACCAGTTGACAGACAGAATACAGCTTAGAAAACACAACTTTAGACCACAAGTGTGGCTGCACAGAAGAGTTTAATTCTTTCCCATCAGTCATCTGATGTTTCCTGATCGAGGTTTGACTCACCATGAGAGCTGCCACTGTGGGTGAGCTGCCACATAGATGAGCAGAGAGATGAAGATAAGGAGGTAGGTGCCATAATAGATTGCATTTTCAATGAGAGCCGTTTTAATCTTTCTAACTCTGGAGAACGCTCCTGACTGTGCATAAGACTGCATGAAGGGCAGCAGCAGCCTGTATACACAGAAAACACACACACACACACACACACACACACACACACACACACACACATAAAAGAGAGAGTAAGAGGGTCAGGATAGTAAAACATAATTGGGTTTATAAGAAAAGATTGAACATACAGTACAACAGTTATAGCTGAGATTTGAATAAGCTCATGACTGCGTGTGTGTGTGTGGGTGTGTGTGTGTGTGCGTGTGTGTGTGTGTTTGTGTGTGTGTGTGTGAGTGTGTGTGTGTGTGTGTGTGTGCGTGTGTGCATGTGTGTGTGCGTGTGTGGCAGGATCTCACCAGGTAAGAAACTGGGAAGTCCAGTACACCACTCTCCAGAACACTGGTAGGATGCCATCTGGGATGTAACTCCAAGGCTCTTCACAAGCCTTTGGTATACTGCAACACACACACACACACACACACACACACACACACACACACACACACACACACACACAGGAGAATGTGAGCATATGTGTAAGCACACAGTCATCAAACACACTTTGAAATGCACTGATGTCCACAGCTGTTTACCAGAGCGTCACAGAGACTCACACTTGGTGATGCCAAAGTCAGAAAAATTCAAACCTAACACTTTTACATAACAGAGGAGATGGGTGAGCATACAGTTTTATCTGCACTACTGCAATATTGCACTTACTGTTTATTGTTCACATTTATTTATCATCTGCAACTTGCAGATATATTTTTTCTAATATAGTGGCTCACTCTCTCTCTTAGGAACTGCTGTAAATATTTGTTTATATACTACTTTATGTTGTATTTTTATTATATTATTATAATATCTAATATGTATTATATATTCTAATACATATTATAGAACTAGATATTTAGTTATACCTAGTTATATTTTTTAGTAATTGCTCTTGTTTATATATTTTGTTATGTTTCAACTGCTATTATTAATTGCTATTATTCTATGTATATACTTAGTTATATTTTAAGAATTGCTCTCATCCTTCTTCTTCTTTGTTGAATATATTTTGTGCTTGTCTGTATGTTTCCTCCAAATCGGGATCAATAAAGTAACAGTCTAAGTCATTGTTGATCCAGCGGGTCGGTGAACAAACAGCTTGTTGTTACAGAAAGAAGAATGGAGGTGACTCTTACCTTCGCTGTTCGGGCTCTCAGGTTGGAGCTGGTGAGCCTGGAAAATTGTCTGAATTTACAGTCACACTGTGTTCCCGAAATGTGGAGTCCCAAAAAACGTACACAACCTTTGAAACTACAGTACGTAACACCCACACAGCGTGCTCACTCGGCGGCGCAGCACGGAATTCTGGGTATTGTAGGCGGAACAGGAAACCAGACACCGGAACGCTTACTGGAGCACCAGCAGCTCCACGAGGCAAATAAATACTGGCATATATTGCAGTACTCAGATCTTTTTATGAAGTAAGAGTAGCAAATACCACAAACCGCATAGGCATTAACATCAAAATACACAAATTTCACAGAATAGCCCTTTTCAGAGTAACGTAGCCCATATTATTATTGATGCATGAATTTGTCCATCTCTTTAAAATGAATATATATTGGAATCAATGAATTATTGTTAATATAATGATAAAATAATTTATTTTGTTGGTTATATTTTGTATTATGAATCTGAATCAGGAAATTAACTCGTAACTAGTGAATTAAAACTTTAAATAGGATTTATGTGAAGTGGAAGTATAAATTAGCAGAAAATGAAGCTACAAGGTACAAGTACCTCAACATTGTACTAAAGTACAACACTTGAATAAATGCATTACTTACTTACCTTTTGCCACTGACATTGCAAAATATTATGAGTGTGACCTACATTTATATACATGGCAAAATGTATGCACACTGTACATCACATTTGACTCTCACATATATGGAGAATAATATAGAAAATATAAGTGTATATAAGAAGATACTCCGTATCTTGTGGGGATAGTAGGTATAACCTATAATATATACCAGACTCACCTTGAACCACAAACATTGCAAAAATATACTTTATACTCTGTGTTTTTACACAGCAGACACAAATTTCAAAGTTCATTCAAATCAAGGTTTTAATCAAAGGATGATGTGCTGCACAAAACCCTCTGAGACAAATTTGTGGTTTGGGGCTAAATAAATAAAACTGACTAGACGGCATTTGTTCCCATTACTAAAGTTCAGCTTTCTTTCTGCAGGGTGCTAATGTGTTTACAGACATAAATATTATGGTATATGGAAGAAAGTGTCAATGTACACCATTATGTGTATAATATAATAGTAGAAAAATTAAGGTTAAGATGAAGCCACGGTGATAAAGACACACAATAATGTGTTTTTGGGAGATTTTTTTTTTGTTATCTCATTATGACATTTTATTGTAATGGTACACAATATCGCCTCGGTATGTCACTTCTCACACACACTGAATCACGACACGACAATTATTTGTTATTAGTTTTTCAGCATTATGATGTTTCATGATTCCAGAGCCTATTTACACACTTAATCATGGGCTACATACTGTATATTACATCCTGTGATGGTCTCCAAACCGGCCTTTAGTTCAGATAAAAAGATGAATTGACCAGCAGTTAGTTGCACATTTGGCTACGTGAAATTAAAAAAAAAAAAAGAAAATCATACTTTTTATCTGCTGACAGATCTTGTGCACAGTTTTTTCAGCATGTTTCTCATTTGGTTCCACACTTAAACATACAATATTCATTCAAACAGTAGATTCACTGGAGCTGTTAGGGCAGTTCAATAACAAGCAGTACAATAGTTTTCATTAGCTTTATACACAAATCACAACAATTCACTCATTCAGTATGAAACATCCTCTGAATTCGGGTATAATGCGTCAGTTAGGGCTGATTTAGCTTACTGTGTCCCTAAAATAATTTTAAAAAAAGGACAGTTTCCTGATGTCAGTGCAGCCACCTTGTCCATTGTGTGTTACAGCATAAAATCCAAGAAAAGGCAAAAAGAAAACATCTTCAATCCATTTCAGCTGTGGAGGGACATCCACACGTATGGGTCGTCAGCGTACACGGGGCCCAGTATGTTGAAGCACACGGCTCGGTGTTCCAGTAAAAAGTCCATCTGGCTCAGCAGATCCAGACATAGATTTTCTACAAGAGACAGACAAACAGACCAGTTGTCAGCCACTCTGGAGACCCCCAGTGCATCCATCCAAACTGACCCAAAAATGTCCAGAGACTCCGGCCAGTCCTCCAGAAGATTGTCCATCAGCTCCATCTGGTTAATAAATCTGTTCAGCAAATAAATCTTGTCCATTCACAGTCTGCATGATGAAGCTCAGTCCCAGGGTTGGTGCTGGGTCTCTGTCACATTACTCCTCTCTGTCTCTGTCGCTTTGTTTCTGCGGTGCTTGGCTAATTTCACTGATCCAAACAGTTACAGTACAGATAAAACCTGGCAGCTTCGGCAGGTGCTTAGCGAGGCCATCTGTCAGCCTACATTCTCACATTAACCCCTTCACTCTCTCGGATTAGTGTAATAAGCCACACAACCATTAAGACCCCGCAGTGCTCGAGCTATATCAGTATTCTTATTGAGTCCCCCATTACTCCCTCATTTAATCTAGAACATGCGTATACTGATTCAGTTTTTTACATCATTTCTCTGCTCCAGTTCTGAACACACATTCACACTTTTCACAGCTAACACACAGACAGGCAGAGAGACAGGTGCACTCGTATTCACGCATACTGGAAAATATCCTCTCAGTGTGTCTGAACATCTGTGGCTCATGAAAAAAAAAGAAAAAACGGTGTCTGAGTGAAGTTGAGGGAGACATTCTGTTCTGTTCTGTTCTGTTCAAAATATTAACAAATTTCAGCAAAAATTAACAAGTGGCTCTAAAATGTATTCACCTGCCTGTTAAGTAGGCTTTTTATTTAACAGTATGCACCACTAGATGGAGGTAATGAGTTTGTTTTGTGATGACACAGGTCAGCAGGTGAATGGAAACCATGGGGGAGTTTGTGAAAAGATGAGGCAGACAGATTATTTGTTACACCTCGCGAATATGAATGCAGTCTAATACAACAGTCCTGTAACAAATCCTACTCTCATTGTGTTTATAATATAGCAGTTTTAAGGAGGTGTGGATGCAACTTTATCTTCATCTACCTTCCAAATTTACTTACAAATGTCAATAAAATTTTAGATGATTTCTTTCAGGACCAGGATGTAAAAGCAGACAAATGTGAAATAGTACTGCAGCAAACATTAAATAAATAACAGCAAATTGCACAAACAGTATGATGTATACTGACGTAGTTGCACACAATCCCAGTTTACTGCAGATGACGATGAATTACGGTGAATTATGGAGTCAGATTCTTTTTCTGATTATTACACTCAGAATCTAAATAGGAGTTCATGCAGTCGTGCTTCTATCAATGCATGCCACTCATTAGAGGAAACCATTAATGATACTTGCAAAACAAAACATGCCAGCGATTCATCTCAAGAAGAGTTCAGACCCTTAAGACTAAACCCAGGTGAGATCAGGTGAGGTACTAGCTGTCCCTCCTCCACACTATTGTCCTCTTTTTTTTTATTCCTTTGTCATTAATCACTTTAATCTTTTATTTACAGAGAGATGGGCTTGCTGGGCCAGTTGTTTATCATACAGAAAAGAAGGGTGTCATATTTTAAACTTTGCGAGTCTCAAACACAACAAAGACTTGGTCGGGTTTCTGTCTTTCCCCTTGGCACCACAGGGCTGTGATTAGTTGGGAAACTCAACCCTTGTACCGAAGCCTTGTGCTGTGCAAGCTTCAGTGTTAATAAGAGCTCGATGGTGAGAAATCACTTAATTCACAGAAGACGACAAACTCACTTACAGTAACTAGCAAAGACAATCTGATTCAGGTATTTAACACTACACATTGCAAGACTCAGATATAGATAATACAACCAATCAGCATCAAGCACCCCAACAGGGAAGAAGCTAGAAACCACTATGAAAAAATACTCTGTACAAGTAAAAGTATTTGTTTCAAAATATGCTCAAAGTACAAAAAGTTGCATTATTTACTGTATTTACTATATTATGTAAGTTGTATATATTGCCAATTTATTTACATATATAGTTGCATAAATATTATCATCTTCTATATATTTTTCTTTCGCTCTTTTCTTTATTGTGTAGATACACATTTACTTATTTCTTTCTTCTTTTCATCTCTTTTCAGTAGTCTGATCTTCCAGGGTCTTCTTGTGTACATACACTACGCCTGATCTGTTGGAAATTATATGTGATACATTGTTTGTATTGTCTATCAACACGGGGCTTTCTGTTGTGTTTGCACACATGCATTCATACCTATGGACAGTAGGTATGCATGTATGCATGGAAACAGGATTACTTGGACATTGGACTGATGTAGTGTTGTAATCACTGCAGTAATAATGTCATTAACCTGTTTGATTATGTTTTTTTAATGTCTTTTTGATAACATTGTTTGCCTGTCTTCAACAGTCATCAGGTTTCGGATGTGTTGTGAATAATTTGCATTGTACTGTTCTGTAATGCACAGTATTTGCAGACACTCTGGACTTTGGATTTTGGGCATTTGCACATTTGTGTATATGTAATGAATATCCAGGGATGGCTACAGTTGTGTCTTGTCTGTGGCTCCTGCAACACTCCACGTGTCCAGGTAAGTGTTAATTTGTTTCTTTATCATTTTTTGAGAAGATTTGGAGACTGGGTTGGGGAGTTGGACATGTAATATAGTGGTGTAATGCAGTCCTTCAAAATGTTTATGTGCTATATAAAATAAACCGTATAAGCTGCTCAAGTAAAAACCAAACAAATAAGAAAAAAATTATATTATTAGATGACAACTATTGATGCATTGAATTTGTTAGCGTCACTTTAACATTGCAGCTGATAAAAGTGTGGCTATATTTACTTTGCTTGGGAGCTAAATCTATAACATTACATGATGACTTATTGGTTGATTATGTTTTGTATTAATGACTTGAATCTACAAAGTAAGAAGTCACTTCACTGCAAAATGAATACAAATGTAAAGTAATATAAAATGCAATTACTCAAGTAAAGTGCCTCTTCAGCACTGGAGACTAGCACACCATAAAATGTGTGCACAGTCTATCAAATGTTCTCATCCATGAAAACTCATCGTGTGGTTTAACCCTTCAGATGATTAAAACTATATAAACAGTATATTAGGCCAGCATGTCTTTGTCATGTCGATGGTGTGCAAAAGAGGGGATTCCTTGTTGGTGAGCAGGGGATGTTTGTTTTCCTGTGTGGTAAACTTTGCCTCTGAGCCCAGTCTGCTACTGTTACTGAGCGTCTAGACTTCCTCTGTCTCTTCCGCTGCCTTTACTCACTCTCTTCCCCCTAAGAGTTCAGCCCAAGTCTTCAGTCACTCTTATCCATGTGTCTAGCGTCTCCTATTCTACCCCTTCAGTCCCCACCACCATCACTGCCCTCCCTCTGCTTATCCAGACGGCGAGCTGCTGGGAGCACGTCCAGCGTGGCCTTATTCAGATCAGTGAGAAACAGTGTGTGAACAGCCTCGTCTCCCATCGTGCTCATTGAACAACAGCTACGAGTGCGCTGAGACCACTGGGTTTGAAGTCTGTAACATTTGATCCATGGGAAACCCTCGTGCACAATGACACTGGTGAACAATGTGGCCCCAGTTCTGTGTGTCCCCAGTGGGCCACTGTAGACTGCAGATCTTATAACCTGTCCTGGATACATCAGTCCCCAGGGAGAGGACCACTCCCATCTGAAACGACTGGCCTGATGGAGCAGCCTGGGCCAGCTAGAGTTACACACACTCTGTGGTGCTGAGATTGAGGGTATGGCCTGTGTGTTTCTTGAGTATAAATGTGCATGTGTGTGTATGGGAGAGGGAAAGTTGGTGTGTTTGTGACACCGGGTCTTTTGTGGTTCTCCTATAGATTGCTGGTGACATCATATACTGTACAGGTACAAAAGCAGTTGTTGAAGTGATGAAATTGCCTCATTTTCTTCATTTTATAGCAAAAGAAAACTGCAGAAACATCTCTCAGCAAATCCTTATGTAATTTGTTGTAGGATGTAGCAACAGGCAAGTATTACTACTTCTCTTTGGGAGGCTAAAAGAAAAATCCACAAGTGTATTTTGATGATTTTGCCACCATATTTGTCATGATCTGATTCTCCACTTTGATCCTGTTACAGTCAATCACAGCAGAACATGTGATACCATTAAAGGCACATGGCTCCTTCAGTCAACGTTGAGTGAACAGATCATCGCATCAGGATGGAAAAACAGAAGTCCATTTTGTTCCACATTCCTCCACTAATCTATTTAACAGAATTGAGACCAGACTAGCAGAAGAATTCGAGACGCTGTGGTCTCCAAAACTCACAGATTAACAAAACTAACAAAAAACTTGACATGTTTAACCAGAGATGAACAGCTCTAAAATCACTGAAGATCAGTTTGGAGAGATGAGGATGGGATACAGGGAGGCTGAAACTAACATAATGTCATTTGAAAAAAGCATGATGAATTCATAGCAGCAACTGGATGGAGTGTTTACCAAGCTGGACTACAGTGAAAATCAGTACAGGAGGACAAACTCTTTAATCAGTGGAACTGCAGATGAGAAAGGAGAGAAATGGAGTAACCTGCGTCCAGATGGCACAAATATTGATATTAAGCGTGCAAAGAGAACCAGCCAGCACCAGACAAGAAAGGCGGTGGAGAAAAGGCAGGTAGGCGAGTGACTGTGGACGGGAGTAAGATCTGGACATGTAGGAAACAACCACATGGAACTAGAGTAAAGGTCACCATGATCGGGGGTGGACAATTTATTCATTAACTTAAAGAGCTTCATGGTTCAAATACTACCCTGCAGTCTGAAGTATGTCAGGAAAATGATATAAACACTGCTTTGAAAAACTGAAAATGAACAAGTTAGTGAAGTTGGTGGATTCTTTATCAACAAAGTTTGAGATGTTGTAAGCAGTTGGATGATGTTCACCTACTGTAACTTGCACCAGTGTTACCAGCATTATGCTGACTAAGACACTTGAGAAGTTAATTTTAAATGTACTGGATCATCAAATATGAGCTGAACACACTTTGGCCTGACACATCACAGTTAAAACCTTCAATCTAACCACTGAGTAGACAAAAGGGGCCCCAAAGAAAAATGGGTTCCAAACATATTTAGGGCCCAACTGCAATGTTGTGGTTCAGTAATGATCCAGGCTCACTTATGCTTTTCTGGACTGGAAAACAAATTCTAACCAAAGAGTATGGAAAAAAGTTCAGCAACAGAATTCTGTGCTGTCATGCAACAGTGTGGGAACATCAGCTAAATGCAAGTTTTGATCATTTAATCATTCTTCCTTTGGGGCCGAAACTACTTCAAATCCAAATAATACATTTGGTGTCACAATTATACTGTTTACACATTATACCGGAGATATTTTAAGAGTGTAAAAATACTCTGCTTTGAATATTAACTTCAATGACTTTGTTGAAAATAATTAAAAGTACACCTACAGATTAAACAAAACCTAATCTGTCAATGACTGAGCTTTAGATGTGGCTTAGACAGACGTTTTAACCTTTGGACAGAGCCAGGCTAGGTGTTTGCAGTGTTTATGCCAAGCTGTGTTCGCCAGCGGCCATACAAACATGAGATCTATCCTCTCAGCTGACTCTTGGCAAGAAAATGTATTTTAAGGTGAGCACAGAGAAAGTTACCTTATGCAGAAGAATGTGAAAAGCATTTCCTCTAGAGTCACGCAATAAGAAAAACACATTAGTGAGAGCAGGGGGACTTCAACCTCGTGGGGACCAGCAGTTTTTTGTCCACAACTGGGAAGTCAGTCCTATTGATGAACATGTTTCTGTCCTCACAATGTGATTAACACAAGTACACGCACAGAGTCCAAAGGAGGCACATTTTCGAGCCAGCATCCATGGCAATGCATCACATTCACCTGCTTCTGTGTTGTTTCTGTGTGTTTTTTACGGCAGGATCCCCGATTCTCTTCTCCCTTCTTCAGTTTACAAGATTGTCTCTTCAGCTGACCCCATCAGCCGATCTCTCGCTTTGCTCGCTGAAGACAAAGGAGGCTGTTGTCTGTTGTTGCTGGTTGGGATAGCTGTGTGACGGATGCCATGTGGGTTGCTGCGGTGAGGGTGAGCAATTGTGAGGTTCTGACTTAAAGCTTTCCAGATGAGCTGAGCTCTAATGATGGGAAAGGCAGAGGTTTGGCCTGTCAGTACTGGCATCACATACAGAATGCTCAGAAGTGATTTTGCAATGTTTTTAGGGAAATGGGCTAGATTTTGTTGGAAATAAGGAAGATGAAAAGAAAGAATTGTTGGCCTGAAGTCTGTGGTGAAGCATTGACATTTTCACATCAGTTGTTTTAGGCATCCACAGAGACCAATGTCCACTGAACAAATCAGATTATGGATAGAGAAGTAAATGAAGATCCAAAACATCAAGCAAATAATACACTCAGAGGCCACTTTATTAGGGACACCTGCCAACATAAACAGCTCAACCATAAATTCTACCTCTACATAGGTAATAATGTTCAGTTTTGATTGACACTATCAGAGAGGTGTTCATTAAACTACATGCTTGTTATTGAGGTTGTAGTTTGCGTCGGCCACTAAAACATCACACTCATACTAAAAGGTATTTTGCTTCAATGTAGTCATTATTTACTAGTAGCCCTGCTGATTGGTCCGGAAAACTAGAGGCACAACAAGACCCTCAAATGTGGTTTTATAAATATCAAATCATCGTCTGCAAACCAAAGCCTCTCTGATGAATGACTTCGTTCTTGAGCATAATCTGGGCATGAGAAGTTTTATGTGAAGCGTGGCCAAAACCAAATGTTGTCTTGACATTAAATGAAACTTCTCCACTGGGCTACTTAGGCCAGTAAATAGGATGGATGTGCTGTCCTCATCTTTACGTCTGTTTTTACAAGAATTTGGAGACTCTACCGTGCCTCTTTCTCTTTCTCTTTCTCTTTCTAAGTTAGTTGATCAAGGAAGTCTACACTCTGGTTTCTAGATGAATCGTTTGCTCTTAAACAGGCCTGTGGGAGACTGGAATGTAATTGGTATAAATCAGAACTGGGAGTTTTTGACCTTGTGCAACAGACATGCTCTGCCAGCTGCAAACTCACTTAACCAATAAATATTAACAAAATCCATGATTTCTTTTTGACACTGTAAGTAAACTGAGTCCAAAACAGCTACCTGTCAAGATTACTTAGGTTTTTTTCTGCTGTAAATTAGACGTTATTAGACAAAAAATGACTTCCTCATCTCCAGCTACCTCTGCAGAATCAGTTGTACAAAATTCATTTATTGAGTGCCAGCTATTCCCACACACATTTTGAGACACTCTGTCCGGAGACACTGTCTTAACTGGTTTTAGCTTTGAAAATCGGGTACCTGTGTCCTTGACACCTTCCAGCTAATCTTTGGAAAGATAAACACTAGTTTGATCAAAATATCAGTAAGTTTCACAGCCAAGAATCTTGTAATGCTTGATCTGCTTTGGTCAGCATATTGAATAAATCACCAGGGTCACCTTTTTCCACTCGTGTACCATGTCTAAAATTAGGTCTTTAGGTCTTTTCTGTTCATGGCTGATGCAGAGACCCTAATTCATGCCTTTGTGTCATCCAGACTTGATTTCTGTAATGTTTACTGTCTGTCTACAAAAAGTCTTCAAAGGGTTCAGAATGCTGCAGCTCGACTCTCGAAAACTAAACTGTAAATACTCTAAAACTAGAAAATCTGACCACAGCACTTCACTTCATCGGCTTCTTATCAATGTCAGATCAGACTTCTGATAACTTACAAAAGTGTAAGTGGTCTCGTCCCTTCATATTTGTCTGATCTCCTTATACCTTATGTCCCATTCAGTGCACTACTCTCCTGTCTGTCAGCTGGCTCAGTTCATAAACTGAAGAAGCCTCTTGGATGAGAGGTGAAACGTCCTCTAGAACGTCAAGTGACTCTAGCTGTCTTTGCAAAGCATGTAGAAGCACCCTGACCTGGATGAATGAGAGTCTTCACAGACATATCTGACTCTGTAGAGGCATTGTAATCAAAGGTAAAAACCTTCAAGAAGTGCTCATTCTTTGATAGCCCACTCCTTGTACTGTCTTTACAGCGGGTTCATCTCAGTCTCAACAATCTATTATCTTCAGTCCTTATGGCTGACATTTGTCCTGCTGACGAGAAATCAACAAACAAACGGGAAACGTTCTGACGACCACTGCAGTTCTCCGGCCTTCCGTTGTTTTGGTTTTGTTTCCCACAAGCCAGCGAGCTATGTGTGTCACTCTCTCCTCTTTCCTTTCTCTTCTCCCTCTGGCTATCTCTAGTTTCCTCCTCCTTCTCCCCTTCTTCCAAGCAGGCTTCTCTGTGTTGGACCATTGGTTGTTCTGGCACTTCTCTCTCTCTTCTGGCTGTTGGTGCCTCATTGTTGACTTCGCCGGTGGATTCAGCCTCTCCTTCTGTCTAGTTTGCACGCCGTCATCTCTCTCTCTCTCTCTCTCTCTCTCTCTCTCTCAGTTTTTGTTTTTCCTCCTACCTGTGTAAATGCTAGCTTCACCTGACTTGGCTTGAACTGGACAGCAACATATTGAGTGGAGTTTCTAATGTTTTGCTAATCCCATTTACAGACACAAGGGGATTGAGAATATTAGAAATTAATTTTAATATAACTGAGTCCAGTGCAACACCACCATTTACAGTGACCTCAATAATAAACATATAGTTGAATTAACCCCTCTGGGACAGCATCAACAAAAGAGGATCTTCTTAAATGAGGAATATGTGGCAGATCTATTGGATTGCATTAAATTGTATAGCTGCATAAAAGTGGCCAGATTCGGTTCTAGATTTCAGCACATCAACAGGATCCTGATATTGAGGCCAGAATATCTACCTGCTATATGATTAGCACTGTCTGTCATTACCGTGCGTGTACTTAACTTTGTCAGAATGAAAGAAGAACATGAAATGAAAATGGATTCTTGGAAACAGACTTGACTTTAAATAGTTCTTTTCAGCCGTGGGAGGGATATTTCATAATGCTCTGATCATTTACCCATGCACACACACACTAATGATGACCAAGCTGCTGTACCGTGCATGTACTTAGACATGTGACCTTGAGCTGGGAAATGATACACCCACCCTGCAAGTAATGCCTGACCTGACCTACAAGCTAAAAAGGTTCATTCTCCTCCATAAAAGTAATTCACATCCCGTCACGATAAGTAAATTTAACAGGTTAACACATTGCTGTCAAAGCAGGATGTCATAGTATGCACGTAAATGCTCCCTCTTATGTTTGTGACACAATAAATGGTAATATTATTGTATGTTGATCAGTGAATGAGATTATTACATCTCTTATATTCTCTATGATAAGGACATCATCATATATAGTGAGTGAGTTGTGAGTTTCCATTTAAGTATAATAACAGCTTTTCATCAGCCTCTCTCCATCTAAATGAATAGCATTTTAGCAGTGATGTAGTGGAATTTGCAGCCCTGACAAGACAGCCACTGACAATAATAGCCGGTCCCTGAACTAATGAGCCGGTGACTCAGTCTAAACTCCTCAGACTGAAGTGTTGAGAGAAGCTGTTCAATGTTTCTGAGACCCAGGGGACGATGGAGGGAGATTGTAACACAGGACATGTTCTCTCTCCCTGCAGCGCAGACAGTAATTGCCTGTTTGTTCAAAGCTAATGATGGTTATCTAAGCGTCTCAAAGGAGTAATGATTTCACCAACAACTCAGTGCTTTCCCGTTGCTTCATCATATTATGAATAATAATTAAAGTCTGAAAGTAACAGCTACAAGTATTTTTGCTCTGATTGCAAACATTTCGATCTGTTCTCCTGATTGTTCTCTTGCCAGACAGCTCGAAATAACGGCGTTGTTCATAAAAAAAGAAAAAACAGGTGTGAATTTGAAATGAAATGTGGTGTCTCATCTTTGAGAGTACCCCAGCTGTTAAACTAACTTCTGCAGACACCTGTGTGAGACCTCCATAAGGCCAGTGATGTCAGTTCCATGATTTAAAGGAACCAAGAGCCATTCTGATGTCCAGCAGCCATCTTTCATTGGGTCTGTCCTCGCCATTTTCAGGAGGTATATCTGTGTTGGTACCCACTGAGCCTCAGCTGCCCAGTGCCACTATTAACAGCACTACCCGAATCTGAGTCCGTACCTGCTTGCCTGCCTATACCTTTAATCTGCCACAACCTTGTTTACCTGTGGATTCACAGATTCGTTGCCTTTGCCCGTCAGCATTTATCTCTTAATTTCACCCTCACCTTGTGACATCATTAGGATTCATCCTGTGGTGACCGTGAATGTCTCTATGAAATTCCACAGTATATATTTCAGTCAGGACCAAAGAGGTGGACTGATCGACTGAAACTGGCATCCCTGTAGCAATGATGGTCAAGTGGAATAACAAACATGGTTTGTCTCATTAATATTAAATAAAATAAGCAGCTATCATGTGTATTTAATTGATTTTTACAGTTACCCAAGAGCATGAGCAAATCACGAGCAATCACGGCTAGTGTTTCCAATTATAGGATTTATTGAAAAAATTTCACTGTAATTTGCCAAAACTCAGTGAGTAGTAGGTTACAGTGGGCATTGCCTTGACCTTGTTTGGTCTGTATGATTGAAGTTGGAAAAAATAAATTTTCAATGCTCAACAGCAAATTCTGTTTCCATACAGCCTTTTACCAACATCGATCCACAGACCTTTTGTTAGGAACTACTTATTTCTACACAAAAGGGAAGAAACTTTTCATAACAAGGTCTGTGGATGTGAGTAACTGTGTCATTATATAAAACATATAACTGTTGAATTGAAATTTCTGGTGCTTTGAGTTACTCAAACCAAATGCCGGAGTTCCACAGTGTTGAAGTGACCTGCAAGGCTTATCTCCACGGCTCAGCAAATCCAAACTATCAGCATGGATACTTCACATTCTGGATAAGAGGGAAAACGTTTCATTGCCTTTTGAAGTGAACTCTCCCTTATATTCATGATTCAAGTGCAGCCAGTTTTAATATATTCACAACTCTGTGTAATCTGTTGGCAGTGTTATTCTTCTGCTTTCATACAACAATCATGCCAGAGACAGAGGTTATATAATGTTACTGAGGTCATATGAAGTATGAGGTACAGTGTGAGTGTGTGTGTGTGCCTTGTGTGTGTGGATAGATGGCTGAAACATTTCACAACATCTCTGCCAAGTATGGATTCTCTTGGTATGAGTCAGAAAGGATGCCTTCAGCTCTGCCTCTCTCACTTAGTGTCTCTCCCACTTTTATTTTTCAGACACATTCACCCACATTCACACACACATTTCCGTACACACCCTCAGCGTTAAACACGTCGCGCACGTCAAACTGTGAATTCCTGAATGTCGCTGCCAAACTACACTCCCGGTCATCAGCCAGCCCGTGTTTGCATCATCCCCCCTGGAGCTGCCTTACTTTCATAAGGTTTATATGACACACAGCTGCCCCAGTAGCACAGTCGTCGGCTTATCCTCCAAAAAACTCCAGACTGTTTACAGAGATTGTTTCTTTCCCAGCCAAAAGTTGCAGAGCACCAGCTGCACTACTGCCACTTGGTAAATGTTTATCCTCTCTGTTTAGCCTAACAAACTAAAGACTGAGTTTTTCATGAAAGAAAGACAGTGGACTTTGAATGGTTTAAATTTGCAATACACTAAAGGCAGCAAAGTAAGGCAAACTGAGATGGATGAGTGTATCTGTTGGACGTGAGCCAAAATAAATATATGAAAGGCAAATCCACTTCCATATTTTTTTTTTTTTTTTTTTTGATGGATGCAGGACTTTTATTTCTCTGTTGACTCACTCACCACAGGAATCTCCAATCAGGCTGAACTTATCAAGCGTGAAAAACCATATAAAAGGGGGGCTGAGAGGGACAGAAGAAAACAAGAAGGTTCTTTCTCTTTCTCCTGCTTGCAGAGCTCATTATTCCTCAAGCTCCCCTCTGTCTGAAATGCACCCCCTTCCTCTAAATTACTTCACTTTCTTAGTTCCCGCCTCACCTCCCCACAAGCCCACACTGTGTGAGTGACTAACCCTAGTTTCTCTTCTACCATAGCACCGCCTCCATTCTCTCACTGGCTCTTTTATTCCCTCATCCCCGCCACCGCCGCTGCTCCCTCCTTTCCTTTCTCCTCCCCTCTCCTCTTTCCTCTCCTCTTTTTGCTGGTTGCTCACACCAACCAGCTCACAGCCAAAGAGCTCCTCTGTCCCTCTCACACTGATCGAGCTTTAAACTAGACTTTTCCCCCGAAAAACTGAAACATTTCTCCAAAGGAAGTTATTGCTCAAGTCTAAAGGTACAGAAACAACTTCTATTGCAGTACTTTTACCATTTAATATGTCTGCCACTGTGTCTGTATGCATCTACATGTGTGTGTGCGTGATATCTGTGAATCAGTATCAGTATAACCATTAGACTCTCACTGTACACGTGTGTTGTAGTTACTGGAGTGTACGTAGGAGGAAGTCTGCATGCCTTCACAGTTCTGGTTGCAACACGTGTGGTTTTCACTCATTGAGTGAAGCATTCGACAGCATTGACAGAAGTACTAAGGTTTTTCAATGCACTTTTAGGGGGGTTGCATGTCTGTCACTACTTTACACTTTCTACATAAGAGGGTCAGTATCTGTCAAAGAAGTTAGAGTAAGACAATAATAAGGCCACTTTGTAAGTGCTATATATCATACAGCAATGGTAAAGTTATGAACCTTTATTATCTGACAGATCTAAGAGCCTGTCATTTGTTTTTGTGCTCAAATATCTAATGCTATTTCTTAACGATATGTCCTTCGCTGTCAACCAGGACACTTGCAACCAAAGGAAAGGTGTGACACAGAGGAAGAGGAGCAACAGGTAACAAGTGAATCAGCAATACCTTTACGATCTTCCCGCCACTGTTGAGAGGAGTTCAAGTTCCTGCACGTTTATAACGGAAGAACTGAAGATTCCAGCACCAGCGATGACTCAGAGCAACAGGGAGAACCCACAGAGGACCCGGAGCGGTCTGCACCAGATCCGAGCCGGGATCCAGTCCCGATCGCTGTTGGCCAAGAAGAGAGTGGAGAACATCACGAAGGATGACGTGAAAGGATTCTTCATAAGAAATGCCTTTGTGCTCTTTACCATTGCTGCTGTCATTATTGGTAAGTGACAAAACACACTGAACTCTATTGGTCATTTAATTGATTTTAAACTGGAGATCACAGGAAGGGGCTTCGTTTGTTCCTCTCCTCTCCATCTATCACCGCTTTCCACCCCTCTATTCAAACTTGTAAAGAAGAAGGCACCAGATTTTTTGCATCAGCCCAACAATCCATCAATCTGGTGTGACTAAGACCCCTGTAGCTGGACGGAAGCAGGAAAAGAATTGAAACAAAGTCACTGGAGCAGAGAATAGAGGGAACTCAGATGAACTTAGCAGGCTGGCCTTTATCTGACCCTGTAGGTGACCCTTGACTTGTTGCCATTAACCTCTGAATCCAACTCGGTTGGAAGTGAGCCAGGCCCACCCACCTCCTGAACATCTGCAGCCCTGCTAGAATTACACCATGTCATGTCAAACATTTGACTGATTGTTAAATTCAGCCTGCTTTTCAAGCTGCTGGATCAGCCACCTGGGTCTTTTGGGGGATTAGTGCTACAGTGGACAAACAGCTCGTCGAGAGAATAGATTCACTGACACTGAAAAAAGAAACATTTCTGCATATGTTTTCAGCAGAAGTGATGGTCAAACTGAATCTGCTCCCCTGACCTCCTGTCAAAGCAGCGGGAAATGCAAATGTTTGCTTCTTTCATCATCAACACGAGCATTCCCGGCAATGATCATGTAATCACATGCTTTAACCTTTAACTGTAAAGCTCCACCTCTTATGCATAATTTCCAACTGAGTATGAGTTCACCGTGTTTTATTTGTGAACTCAAGACTTGTTTTCTCAGGAGAACGCAAGGCAGTGAAGTAATGAAAAGATGTTTCAGCTTTCAGGTGTTATTTTGGGACCCTGAAACTTGCCAGTATCAGTATGGTGATATCCATTTATAAATGTACCACATTTTGCAGAGCTATGATTATGTCTGCCTACAGGTGTCAAATTTGGGACTCCCTCAAGGTGTCGTCATGTTAACCCTTTCTTCCACATCTGCTCCTCGCTGCAGGCATAATCCTGGGATTTTCCCTGCGGCCTTATAACATGTCTTACCGTGACGTGAAGTTCTTCTCTTTCCCCGGAGAACTGCTGATGAGAATGCTTCAGATGCTCGTGCTTCCCCTGCTGGTTTCCAGTCTCATCACAGGTATGAACATCAGGCCATCAGGACACCACGGGCTGCAGATGCAATAACTCAGAAAATTCACCTCTTACTCAGATACAGATTTTGACACCATGGTATTCTTAACTTCCATTTTTTTCACAAAAGTTCTTTTCTTTTTGGAAATGATTTACTTATTGCACTAATAATCTGAACAAATAGGTGTGAGATGTGCACACCCAATGTTTACACACAGCACTCCCACATGGTTGTAAGCCACCGTAAAATGAACTGTTCAGTTGTCATCGGCTATTTTTAGTTCAAATGTACCTCAGATATCTAAAATAAGCACAACCAGCTGACGCTGACAGTTCACGTCTGCGTGACATTGTCTTGTTCTAAATTTATATCAAACAACTCAGTCACCACACACAGCACTACTGCATCTCCTAATATCACAAGAAACCCAAACATTTTTCCTGGCCTGCTCATTTGCAGCACGTCTGTATGCCTGAGTGCTAAACGTGCCTCCATACCTGTCTTCATGTTAAGCTCGACCCGTCCACTTTCTACTGTTATGCCCCCTAAAACTGTATGTCATTCAGCCTGAGGAGAAGGTAGTGCACAGCATCAGTTATGGAAAAAGTAGGAGCTCACTCTGACTCTTTTTGACTGTTTTGCAGGTAGCTTGCGCTTTCATAGCAGTGACGGTGCTGGTTGTTGTTTTGTGACTCCATGGATCAACACGCACATCATGAGTGGCAGAGTGAGACATCGGTTTGTTCAGCCGGCGCTGTTTGTTAGCTTTGGGCCTAGTGGCGGATGAGGTTAGGATGATCTCATGAGCAACAGAGAGACAGATATGCTTTGGACTTACAGTGCTGCTCTCAGTCACATGCTTGACCCATGTTGTAATGGTCTTGATGTTGATACAACACAAGCAAAGAAATCCAGGGATGTAGTGAGTTGATTCGACACTGTTGATATGGTTCAGAAATCGAGTCAGACACGCAGGGATGATTTCTCCCAAAGGCCTGTACGCCTGTCTGTTACTGAGCAGAGCCTCTGCTCATCATGGACGTGCAAGTATAGATAGAGATGTGGAACATGTGAGTTTCCAAAAACACTGGTCAGCAGAGGTGACTGGGAAACATAGGCGGGACATGCTGAGACCAGACGTCCAGTGTCTGAGCAGTGATTGACGGGGCAAGAAGCCAGTCTCCTGGCGAGATGAGAGGGACAAGCTGTCCGATAATAACCTGCTTTGTGCTGCAGCGAGGCGTAACATCAGCATCCTCTGACATCATGTCACATGACCGCAGCTACAACATGTGGAAACCAACAAAGAGTGCTGTTCTGCAGCTGGGTCATCTGTCACACAGCGCCTTTCTCGTGTGTGTGTGTGTGTGTGTGTGTGTGCCCCTATCATCAGACATAATGTTATGTGTCATTAGACTAGAACATGTCAATTACTATATTACTACTGCTGCCACTTGTTTGTACCATCTTGATATGGTTATTTTCTATCTGAGTATTTTGATTGTGCAGTTTGATGTGGACACAACATTACAACACGATAAAAACATACCTATGTTGTACATTTATGTATTTTTTTGTGCAGCAGTGCTAGTTTGAACTGACTGTATCTACATTAGCCTCAAAGATAGCATTCCACTACCAAGAATAAAGCCGACAGTAGCAGAAAGAAAACACATTCAAGCACAGTAAATGTACCAAATGTACTTCACATCTAGCAAAGCTCCAAAATGCAGATGACAAAAATATTGGAAAATATAAGGTGCAGATTTCAGCTCTGAAATACAGATAAGACGTATGTGATTACTGTAATCTCCCAAAGCCACTGGCTATCCATTCACTCAAACTTTGAATGGCACAAATGATTCTTATAATACTAATAGTATATTGTCATTCCACATCCATAACCAGCTTCAAAATCAAATCAGGTTTTCTGTGTAGAACTGAAACTCGTTTGTCCTTTGAAGGACAGTTGATTATCCACCGCTGCCTCCTCTTTACTGTGAAACCTGTGTGTCACAGTGTGTCATAAGTGAGGAGGTCCCACCCATCATTGTTCTCCTCATTGCAAAGTTGATTGGACTTCCTTACTGACAAGAAAGGATGCACATTTGATTAAATTAATCTTTAAATTATTAAAATATTTTAGCTCTTATTCTATCTTCTCCTATTGCAACAAGGACATGTACAAAATTTTTTTGGAGCTGTGATCAGCAGTCTGTCAGACATTTAGTAGTGTAGAGGTCACAGTAATTACAGTAGCTGCGAAACGTAACTGTTTCACCAAAGCATACACACACACCTGCACATGCTGCTACGCTACAACTCAGAGTCTTTGAGGAATCTTGACTTTCAAAACAAACAGGAGAATCAAGAGTTTATTAGATTATTAGGATTTGCTTCACTGAATCCAATATTTTGGCCAGTATGTCACACAACAACATTCTGAACATCTGCAACACAGCTGTAGACCTCAAGATTTTGAAAATTGTGACTCATCGTATGTTATTGGAAGTCACTTTCTGTTTCCAGTTTGTCAGATTTCTGATGAAACTAGGAGCTCAGTTGGAAAGTGATTCAAGAGGCCTTATTTTACTTTAGAGGACAACATGTTTAAATCTTGAAGAGCATTTTAACAGACCTTAGCTGTATGTTTATCTGTGTTTGCATTCCCACAGCATACTGCAGACTAGACTCACCACCTTTCTTATAAGAACTGATGTCTTGCGGCCTAAATGTACTTGCTGTAAGCTCTATTCCTTCAGCAGTGATTGCTTTACACACATGGCTTAGAGCACTGCTTTGAGCTATTTCAGAGGATGAGAGCATCAGAACTCCTATGGCTTCTTTCCTGTAAACACGTGGCCCCTGAGCAAACTGTCATGCTCCCAAGAATGAATTGTGCTTTTATGTGAAATGGGCTGTCCCAGTTGAAAGGGACTTGCCTCTGAAATTTGAAGCTGTCTAAAAGTGAGGTTAAATGGGGGATAAAGTCTGAGCAGAGTCCAGAAGGACCCTGAAAGGTAGGAAATGAAAGAAAGCACAACTAGGGAAACCAAGGATCCAGGATTATGAGAAATATGTGTTTCAGTGAGAGATTGAGAAAGAGAGAGAGAGAGAGAGAGAGAGAGCAGAAAAGTGCAACCCTTCATTGATCTTCATTCATAACCACATTTTTCCTCTCACTCAATCAAACACACTTCAGATTACCCATTCAATGTGTGTTTGCTGCAAAACCCACATTGTCCTCAGGCATTTCATTAAGAGAGCTGAGAGTCCACCACGGAGTATTTATAGAGCCAAGAAGTCCTGGACAGGGAGAGGGGATGTGGGCAGTAAAAAGAGGAAAAGGAGGATGATTATGGGGGAGGTCGCTGGAAGGGGAGCTCGAATGAAGGAGGGGGAGGGAGTTGAGGGGAAGATCAGGGTAAGGAGTAAAGACAGAAAAAGAATGTCGAGGAGGATGAAAACTGATAGTAAATAATTAGGCAGATTGTTTGTGAGTTTGTTAAATGAAGGTAGCAACATAAAGGTAGAAATAAAATATGAAGAAGTTATAAAATAAGTGTTCAACAAATGTCAACTCAAGGGTTCTAAATTTACAGACAAGATGTAAAAGTATGTAAGTCACTGTTAGTAAAATAATAATAGTAAATAATAAAGTAAACATTGGCGGCACGGTGGCGCAGCAGGTAGTGCACGTGCCTCACAGCAAGAAGGTTGCCGGTTCAATCTGTGTGAAGTTTGCATGTTCTTCCCGTGCATGCGTGGGTTCTCTCCGGGCACTCCGGCTTCCTCCCACAGACCAAAAACATGCTCATTAGGTTAATTGGTGACTCTAAATTGTCCCTAGGTGTGAATGTGAGAGTGAATGTGTGTATGTATGTTGCCCTGCAGTCGGCTGACGACCGGCTCAGGGTGTACCCCGCCTCTCGCCTGTTGACAGCTGGGATAGGCTCCAGCCCCCCCCCCAACCCTGAAAGGGATAATCAGGGGTATAGAAGATGAATGAATGAATGTAAAGTAAACATTCTCCCTCAGTAAAATCAGCCCTTGCAGCATTAAATCACTATGTAGTCACATGTTATTGGACGTGGTCCAGGTGGAGCTAGTTCTTTCATATACTATGATTTTATCACACATGCATGTAATACTTTATTCAAATGTGTCAGGATGTAAAATTACGTTTAGCTTCACAGAATTTCAGAGAAAGCATTGCATCCAGGGCAGAGATGCAGTGGAGCAGAAATATAAAGTCTTGCAAGGAAAAGGGCCTCAAAACTGGACTCATGAGAATGTATTGCTTTTTTTTTTTTTTTTTACCTCTGCACCTCACAAAGAATGGCACAAAAATCCTCTTCATGGGTCCAGTAAAGTGCACGTTCTCACCGAGCCTACAGACTGTCCAAATCCTAAAATAGAGAAAATGTATAAAAAGGTGTTGCAGCGCTGCAACTGACTTCTAATTTTAATCACACTCATCTAATCTAATGCTTATTCTGGGAACCTGCAGTCAAAAAAAACAAGACAAAATAATTAGCAGTTTCTGTGCTAAAAGATCTAATCTAAAGTGCTAATCTGTGTGCTATCCTGTAACGATTTTCATTTCTGCTAATTCTTGATTAATCCATTCATTTTTTTTGTTGATGAAATGTGAAAAGAAGTGCAGCTCACAACATCCGTTCTAGAGTCAGGTGTTCAGATTGTTTCTTTGGTCACCGGCAGTCCAGAATCCAGAGATATTCAGGCTGGCATCATGTAATCATATTAATGTTCAGTAATATGTATTCAGACAGAGATATTTACTGACTGCAGACCTTCAGGTGAAGTCTTTTAGAACTGTGGAGTCAGTCTTTGCCCAGCATCAGTGGATGTTAATTGCCCTCTGGACAGACCTCTTGCAGTTGCTATATCCTGCGCCCCCCAAAGTACGTCTACTTTTGTGTTTGACGAACATTCCCCACATGAGAAAGAAAGTCATTCTCCCTGCTCTCCTTCAATCTTGGTTCTTTTGAAAGGATGGAATTGGTGAGGCTGTGTCCGTTGTTGCCTGGACAACAAGCTGGGGATCATTGTGTGTGTGCGGGACTGACTAAGTCAACAAGTTTTCCCAGGGCTGTCAGAAAAGGAATAGGAGGAGAGCAGGAGATGCGGGGGAGGTGGATGGGGGGGAAAGGGTGGCAATGAAAGAGGATTGCAGCAATAAGATCAGCGTGCAAGAAAAAAGAAGAGGGAGGCCAGGAGGGGTGGTAGAGAGAAGGAGGTGAAGAATTCAGGAGAGGAGAATCAGGGAGGGAAGGATGAGGAGGGGAGGAAGAGGATCAAAAAGAACTGGATAAAAGCCTAAGTCCTGGGCATGTTGAGACAAGAGGGACAGAGAGGGCCAAAGCAGGGGCAGTAGGTACGCCCATGCGCACACACACACACACACACACACACATGCACTTTGGCATACACAGTGTCAGGGTGTCACTTATGAAAGGAACACACATATCTCCCATCACACAAAGCCTGCTTCGCCTTGTCCAGCTCTGAATGAAGATAATGGCCATAATAGGAGCTGACACTTTGAAAATACAGCGCCACCGTCATGCCTTTTGAGGCCGCTTGTCTGTTTCCAGTGGCTGCATTTCTTTTTACAACCATTATCCCTGCAAAGTCTGTTTAATGCTATTAAAGCTGTGGAGGATGGTTTAGCTCTCAGAGAACAGTTTTTTTTTTTTGTTCAGCAACAGGTTTGTCAATTCTTAAAACTATTTCTCTTTCAACCTGCAATCAAGGTTAAGTATAATTAAATTGTATCCAGCCCTCTTTGTAGAAATTCAGACTTCACCCCACATAGCAGGGAGCAAAGTATTTCTTTGTCACTCGATCATTATCTGTTTGCTCTGCATCATGCTGCATCACATTTGTTCTGTATGTCAGGCTGTCCCGTGTTTTCACAGCTGCTTTCTGTGCATCGGCCTGAGCTTTACATGCCTCGTAGCGCATACAGCTTTCGTCACAGAGCACAGATACATCGTTGTCGCTTATATTTCTTCATGAGCCTAATATTCGGTTGAGGTCAGGCTGTTAATCTGTAACTGACATGTCTGTCTGCTCTTTGTGTTCACAACAAACCAACGTCACACTTGAGGACATGCAGCACTGTTGTGTGATCAAATAAAAGTCAGCGATTTGCATGATGCCAACTCTGCTTTGAGGTGAAACCTTTTGGCCCCTGCAGCTAGAATTTAGAATATTTTATCTCTATATGAATATACAACATCTGAACAGCGTTTGAACAGCAGATGAACCCCTGGGTGCTGTACAGCAGGTGTTGTTTTTCCACTAGTAAAGGTCAGAGTCAGATTATGTTTCTTGCTGCTCTTTGTTGTCACAGATAGTTAGGTAGATAATTCAAATGGGTGTATTCCACCTGTAATTACGGCACACTTTCCCAGGCTAACTGTAAGGGACAGAGGTTAATGACACATGTATGCAAAGTCATGGAGCAGCATGACTGAAGATGATGTTTTTTTCCCACATGCAGAAACAACAACAAAGACATTATTTACCTAATTCTGACATCATTGCGTCATATATTGATATTCCCTCACTCTCCTGATCTTGATGCGACTATATGACTGCACCATTTGACTTTTTGTTACCGTGCTGAGCAACATTTTGTGTGTTGTAGTCACTGCTCAGCGACTGCTCAGTAATTGGGCATGATGTCATGGAGCTGCCTATAGCACTACATGCTTACAGCACTGCTGCTCCTTCTACTTACATGAGTAAGAGTGCAGGCACCAGGGGATCAAGACTTATTTGAGAAACTCTTTGGAGGATAAACTCTGTGGTGTTGATATGCGTTAACAGATCATGATTTGTCCTTTTCAGGTATGGCTGCTCTGGACGGCCGTGCTTCTGGTAAAATGGGTATGAGGGCAGTGGTCTACTACACCACCACCACCGTCATCGCTGTGATCATCGGTATCATCATGGTGGTCATTATTCACCCTGGAAAAGGATCCAAGGATGAGTTCCAGAAGCCGCAGAAGATAGAGCAGATCAGCCCTGCTGATGCCTTCCTGGACCTTATCAGGTACCTACACACATTTATGCACCTTGAACAACCAAATACACTCACACAGACACTCCAGTACACTGATTCTGTCCACAGAAATTTGAATTTATAATCCCTCATTTATTGCACTGTTTGCTTCCTGTTATTGCCCCTTACATTCAGACGGAGGAGCAAATATTTCAACCACAGCATGTAGTTTGTCAGTTTTTAAGCAATATACATTTATAATTTTAAACAATGTGCTAACACGTACCGCTTTGTTGTGTTCTCTAGAAACATGTTTCCTCCTAACATTGTGGAGGCTTGCACCAAACAGGTAACTCTCCAACCACATCCTCTCTCTTTCCTCATCCTGTAATTACATGAAATGTTTTATTCCTTAATTATCTCATTTTAGCATATTATCATCACTGCCTGAGTGCACATTTAGTATGGTTTAAAGCCTTTCCAGGACAGGGTTTCTATTACATGTGTTTTTGTTTATATGCTCACATTGCCATTGTCATTCATGTGGACTCTCGGACACTGGGAATTAACTTTATACCATCAGCAATTAAAATTGCCATCCATATGAAAACACATCAGATTTAACGTCTATAAACTAGTTATCTCAATCTCTGCTCATAGATCCAAAATTAATATTGCCATTAGATGTTTTACGGTATCATTTCAGACAGGGATCAAATGATCCAATCATTGACTGCCTGTGCTTACATGTGACACAGCTGAGTCGTTAATGAGGGCCTTTCTCAGTGTGACTTTCACTTCCTCATTCCACCACATTTTAGGCAGATGGAGGTGCCCTGGCAGCACTGTGACATTTTGCATAGCAGATGGTGATGCAGGAAGTTGAAAGCACACATAAATAATTGCTTTCTGAAATTCTGAATGTGCATTTTATTTTAAGGTACTGAAATTTAACATCTAATAGAATCTTTAATGGCCCTGAATCTCAAATGTTTTTCTGGAATAAAAGTATTTATAAAATCTTATTGCCTCAGGGATCAATCACTATTTAAGCCATCCTCTTTCTTTTTAAAACTCAGTTCAAGACTCAGTACGGCAAGAGAGTAGTCCATGTGACGATGACAGTGAACGACACGGTATTCACACTCAATGACAGCCAGGAGATAACCCGCGAGGAGATGATCCCAGTGCCGGGGACGGTTGATGGAATCAATGCTCTCGGCCTGGTGGTGTTCTCCATATGCTTCGGTCTGATCATCGGGAGCATGAGGGAGCAGGGACAACCCCTCAAGGACTTCTTTGACTGTCTCAATGAAGCCATCATGAGGCTGGTCGCCATAATCATGTGGTAAGTACCAGAGGAGATGGATGGATGAAGTGTTGGACCTTTCAATTGGAAATTCACAATATCACTCATTGATCTTCAGGTATGCCCCGATTGGTATCCTGTTCCTAATTGCTGGTAAGATCGTGGAGATGGAGGACATTTCAGTCATGGGTGGCCAGCTGGGAATGTACACAGTTACAGTCATTTGTGGGCTGCTCGTCCACGCCATCATTGTCCTGCCAACACTCTACTTCGTAATCACCAGGAAGAACCCCTTTGTTTTCATCGGTGGGCTGTTGCAGGCACTCATCACTGCTCTGGGAACATCCTCTAGGTATGCGATTGGGTTCAGAACCTCACAGACTGACAAGAAAATTCAAGGTCAAGGTAACTGTTGTGTGCAGGGGGATGACATTGCTTTGCTTCACTGCCTGGGAAACAGTTAGAAGACAAACGTACAAAAGACCATGAAATACAGTTCCATATATTAAGGAGTAATAGTAACCCGGAGGTAAGATTCCAGTTCATGCTTATTAAATAAACTACAGTTTTCCCACTCCTTCTCATCCTGTTCCTTCTCCTTCTATCCTCACTCAGTTCTGCCACATTGCCCATCACTTTTAAATGCCTGGAGGAAAACAACAAGGTGGACAAGCGCGTGACACGCTTTGTGCTCCCTGTTGGCGCCACCATAAACATGGACGGCACCGCTCTATATGAAGCCCTGGCAGCCATCTTTATCGCTCAGGTCAATGATTATGACCTCAACTTTGGACAAATCCTCACTATCAGGTATGCCATATACACTGCACTTGCGTTTCCACGTTTTGCAGATCCATTAATAATGCCATCAGTGACTGAAGATGTATTCAGATCATTTACTTAAGTAAAAGTACTAATACCAATACAATACTGTGAAAATACTCTACTACAAGTCCTACACTCCCAACCTTACTTAAAGTAATAGATACTTTAAGAAAAGTAATCAGCAAAATGTACCTGAAGTATAAAAAGTAAAAGTGCTCAATATGCAGAAAAATGATCCTTGTCAGTATTTTACTGTAATACCTTACTATAGCTCATAGCCTTGCCATCCCGTGAGAACCACGTATCTCACGCAGCTCAGCCCTGTTTTCAGCTTGGTGACAATGCATTTCCCAGTTTATCCAATAATTTATTTTGCTTAAAAAGTAGCAGAATTTCCTAAGCCAATAAAAGACCATTTAATCCTTCAAGTTTATCATAAAAATGTAAAGCAAAATCATCACATTTGGAGAAACCTGGTTTTCACTGGACAGAAGGATATGGAAAATTGTAATCTGCAAAGTAAAAGTAGAGTAAAAAATGCGATATTTGCCTCTGAGCTGTAGTGGGCTGGGGTAGAAGTATAAAGTTGCATATGATGGAAGTACTCATGAAAAGTACATGTACCTCAAATTATAGGAAAATGTAATTCAAGATAATTTGTATACTTTAAATGCAACCAAAAGGAGTGGATTCAGTAAACCTCGGCTTCTCTGAGAGTCAAATCAGTCTTTGGAGATACAAGAGAAAATTTCTATTACATTTGTCTTTCATTATGGCAAGAAATGCTTAACCTACGCATGTCCAAGCCTCAAAACCACAAGTGACAGCTTTAATGACTTTCTAACCAACAGGCTGACTGTTTGACTAGGGACAGATGGGGAATAGTACAGCCAAGGGAATGACCTCAGTACAGCCAAGGGAATGAACTTAAGTGGACCTCCTCAAAGCTACTACCAAAGAACGTTTGAGAGGTCAATACTGGGACATGTCTGTCACTGTTCCACTTCAAGAAAGCACTTCTGGACAATTCAAATCTCTCTCTGTTTGCCTTTTCTTGCACTTTTCCCATCAGTATCACAGCCACAGCAGCCAGTATCGGAGCAGCTGGAATCCCTCAGGCTGGACTGGTCACCATGGTCATTGTGCTAACGTCCGTAGGCCTGCCCACTGATGACATTAGCCTTATCATTGCAGTTGATTGGTTTCTGTAAGTATTGGCTCTGTGACATCTTAGAAAACAATTCATTTAAAATCAATAAATAGGAGTGAAGAAGGCTTAATGACAAGGAAATTAAGTATCGTGTGGTGGAAATTCAATCAAGTTCCAGCCAGGAGGATTTTATGGGCTTGAAAATGATCGAGCTGGTGTACTGTACTCTCTTGGCTGGATTACAGGACAGCTTCTAGAGACACTCCCCTCACATTCCACGTCCCTCAATCCATCTGGTTTTCATTCAGTTGGCAGCCAATCCCAGTGCAACACTCCACTTCCTCCAATCTACTGGCTGTGTTTCATGTGGTTTGCCGACTGCCTGCAGAGACTGAAACCATGCCTTCAGTTTCTTAATGAATATTTTTAATGTACACACATTTACAAACACTCCAGGTGGATTGAATTAGCACTTCATCATCAGTGGCATTGATTATTTCATACTCTTGTCTTTGGTCTTTTTTTCCCTCTTCTCTGTCTTGTCTTTTTTGGTTTTTGTTGTCTTTATGTAGTCTTCTATTGTATTGCATCGTTTTGTTGTCTTTCCTCCCTTGTTTTGTCTTGTCCTATCTTGTTTTGTCTTGTCCTCTCTCCTTTTGTTTTGTCCTATCTTGTTGTGTTTTGTCTGCTCTTGTTTTGTTTCGTTTTGTTCGTTTTCTCTTGTTTCTTCTCGCCTTCTCTTGTTGTATCTTGTCTGTTTTTGTCATGTCCTGTCTTCTCTTTTCCCTCCTGTCCTCACCTGTTCTCTGTGTTTCCTCAGGGACCGATTGCGCACCACCACCAATGTCCTTGGAGACTCCATTGGTGCAGGTATAGTGGAACATCTGTCTCGCCACGAGTTGCAGAAAAAAGACCCTGAGGTCGGCAACTCAGTGGTGGAGGAGGCAGACAAGAAGCCATACCAGCTCATCTGCCAGGAAAATGAGTATGAGAACGAGAGGCCTCCTGACAGCGAGACGAAGATGTAGGGACAAAAGTTTTGTAAGACCTCGCGTACATTCCTAGTCAAACCATTGTGCTGCATTGAACCACATTCTCAACTAAGCTCCTCTTACTTTGAAAGCCTTCCTCACACAAGATTGGAGGGATCAAAATAAATGTATCTACAGCTAGAATATATTTCAGCCAAGATGACTTCCTCTAATGAGTGTGAGGTGTGGACTTTCTTGACACACTGCACACTTGAAATGGTTCACTGTTGCATTGTTTTCTTCCTAAGAGTACTATATTTATCTGCCATAGGATGGCAGCTGTTTACTGTTAAGAATGAACTACTCTAGAGGTTGGTGGTCTCGGGCCTACATGCCATATTCAACTTCTCTCAGAACTGTGGTGACTAATCTCGCCCACTAGAGGTCAGTATTGCTGTGAGTCTTAACACCGCAGCTGATTACAGTCCATGCTGGTACAGACTTTTTCTGGCTTTAAAATTGTTGTTTTTGTCTTGTTTGGGTGGTGTTATATATGGACAGTGTAAGTGAAATGGTAGTGAAAATCTGTCCAGAGACTGATGTGAAAAGTGTTGGATACTGGCTAACTCCTTTGGGTAAAAGGGCTGTCTATTTACAGACTTCTGTACGGAGATCAGTGGCTTTATTTTCTATGATTTGATGTGAAGATTCAACTGAACGGATGAATGATGTCATTTACCGTGAGACACACATACTTTGGTCCCCTAAATGTCTAAACCAGGAAGTGCCATTGTTATGTAAACAAAGTTCATCTCGGCAACTATTATTATTATCAAAACTGACAAACCAAATTTTCAAGTCATTATATTTCAACCAAAAAAGGACCAAAATATATTCAAATTACTGTAGAATTTAATTAAATCATACCTACCCATGTCCAAGCAAATTGCCAATCTGGACAATAATACAGCACTGTTTCAAAAAGGAAGATCATGATTTTATTTCTGATTAATTGTAAAGGTAATTGTGAGTCGATCCCTTACGCAGGCCGTCTAACATGGGCATACAGCTAAACATTATTTGGTGGAAATGTTGAAGCATCACTATGAAATATTTGTTTTGGTAAAATGGTAGTCAGAGATATCTAATTTTCAAATTTCACTAGACGATACTCAAGTCTTGTAAATTCTCTATCGAGCTTTCTTCAGATATTAAAATCTAATGTGAATGTCCTTTGATTTAATATGGATGCATGTTGTAAAGTCATGGATTTCACCATTTTTCATTTTATCTAGCTTGAATCTGTAATTGTTTTGCATTGGAGCTAATTCAGTATATATAACAAATGTAGCATTTACATAGAAGTTGCTTTGTATAGAAGATTTTTCAGAATATACTGTTCCTGTATAGAGAAATGTAGATAAATCTGTACATTAATTGTAGAATCTAATTGTGAAGGGTTACTTGAGGATATTGTGTGTAAAGATGCTGTAACTCTTATCAAACCTAGCGACCAAACTAACAATCCCTCTAGCTGCTTTGGCAAATGCAAAACTGGCTGATTGAAAGGACCAAATGTTTTCCTTTATACTCTTGAGGAAATGGAATAGTTCCTTTGTTTACAGTTGCTGGTGTCTATCTTGATATGCCTGTTCTTCTAATGTTCCTCTAATTAATTCACACGTGAGTGTGTGCGCGTGCACACACACAGACACAACTGAACAATAGTTGTACTTTTATCTTGTATGGGTTTTTTTTTTAATAAAAAATGAAATCACTGTTTGGGTATTGATCATTTTATCGTGAACATTAAAAACAGGGATAGAACATTAATGTAAAATAAAATGGAGAATAAAACCCATTTCATAATAAACACAAAATACAAATAAGGTTCAAAATAAACAACACTGAATGAATACAAAAATGCATAACTTCAAGTAAAATACAACACTTTAAAAGAACTATAACACTGCATAAGTCATAAAACACTGCACAGTCATAGCTAGTTAAAGGATACTTTTTTAGCTTTCTTTTAAAAATATTTCATGAGCTGACTTCCCTGATATCTCTATGTAATGTGTTCCAGAGCACCAACCACTTTCTTTGGCTGTTGCTGGAAACCTCCAATAAACCAGCAGCACATCATCACAATGTTCTTCAAGGCAAATACTAAACAAGGGAGTTCGCAATGTAGCTTGGTCCTTGCCCATTAAGGGCTTCAGATATAAGGAGGAGGACCTTAGAAGGAGGAGGAGGCATTAGGGAGTAGCTGCCTGGGAATTAGCCATATTCATACCGAAGGGCTTCCCTGAGGGTTGACAGTATCTTGCTGAAGGTAACATTAGTGGTTGTTGGTGCTTGAGGGGAGAGCAGTTCTCATTTTCCTCCACCAACCCTGACCTTCCTTTCTGGAATTGGTGTTATAAACCAGGACCACCTCAGTCCAGCCTCCTTCATGCTATTGTCTCGCAATCAAACACAGCACTTTCTCTCAGATTGGCCTCATTATTTAACAAATGCCGATACTGACACCTTGAGGTCAAACATTGACTTCATCTCCCTCAAAACATTTTGCTTTGCACCGTCTGAAAGGCAAGTGCACCTAACATGCAATGATCCTGGTCTGTCTTTTATCCTGAGCAGATGAGGCAAATGTGTCATATTTTATACAATTTATCACACAATTTGAGATATTGTATCATCTTACATGCTTGTTCTGACCACTACTTGTCTCGTTGAATCTAATTAATTTTAAACTTTAAGCTTAAAATATGTAAGTCCTCCAGACAAGATCTCAAAATTGCCCTGACATAAAAAAAGAAACCATAGGTATTAATGCTGCAGACCATGAGCCCATCTAGACACACATACACACAATGGTGGAAATAAGCACCTTTCTTAAGATTTGTCCTTAAGTACAGTTAAGAGGTACTTGTACTTACTTTACATTTACTTATTTCCATTTTATGATACTGACATGTTCTGCTCCTCTGCATTTCATGTAGTACTTTTAACTTCACTAGATTTATGACTGCTAGTTACTAGTAAGATTGCAGTTTATTTAGATTTTATGGACAAAGTATATGATGAGCTTTTGAAATAGCCTAGCATGTATTTGTATAAACTGAAATGGCAGTAATTACCTTCAACATAACCTGCCAATACATCAAAATGCTGCTTGTTATGTTAATGCATCAATAATAACCCAATAATACAGTCACACTCTGAAAGGGGTCATTCTGCATGAGTGCTTTCCAGGATTTGAATATATGTTGCTCATGAAACAGGACTTTCACTTGCACATGAATATCTTTTAAAAAGCATTATGACTGCTTTACTTCTTCCACCACAGCCCACATAGACCTGACATAACAAACATACTATAACATGCATGTGAACTGCATAATCGTTTTAAAAATGAGTGTTGATCATTAAAACATTAGAATTTCGTGTAGTGTTTTTTTTTTTTTTTTTTTAATAGATATTTGTGGTAATTCCATGGCCTGTTTCATCTCCAGAATGATGATTTGTTTGTATGCATGGCCATATAACGTACCGTTGTAGGCTGCTACAGCAGAGAAGCAGAGAAGGTAAACATGTCTTACAGCGCCGCCTTGCGGCCCGAACACGAAATGTTGCATGGCATTTTGTTTGGCGCCGATGGAGGGAGTCACTCCTGAGATCTTTGGTCAGTCAGACGGCAGAACTTCCGGTCGGCATTTTGTTCTACGAGAGGAGAGCCTCTTGATGATCGCAACAATCGTCATATTTCTCATTTATTGTCGAAATTGGCTGCACTCATTGTTTACGTCGGCGCAGACCGACTGAAACTCCGAAGAACGAATGTTTCCCCATGAATGTACGTTGAAACATTCACCCTTGAGTGACGGAAGAAGAACGAATCAGTCCGACCCGGATTATTGTTGATAGCTAGCAAGCTAGCTCACCAGCTAGCTGGCAAGCCAATCGAGTTCCTTCTGGAGGAGCTGCGAGAGAGAAGAAAGGGGGAGCTAGAGATACGGACACGGACACAAACCAAGCTAAAACATTCCCCTCCCTTTGAACGCAACATCCGAAGGTAAATATAATCACCCATCTATCTTTATTAACCAAACTTTTTAAATCGCGATTATTAACAATAACATTAATAAATGTTCTGCTGCACGACCACCTACGGCGTCGTTAATCGTTGACCGGGAGGTAACGGAAGCTAGCGAACTAGCCAGCCAAGCTAGCTAGGTGTGTTTTTGCTCCACCAAGGCGCACGGCCTCAACTGGATGTCATTTCGCGAGCCCGAGGATTGGGCCGTTGCCACGGTATTGGAGTCTCTGTCGTTGCCTTTACATCTACTCACATTAACCCATCGCATTTTCCTCGAGCTCAGGGGAATTTCACTGACATTAATTAACCCCGAGTTGCGCTTCCTTGTATTATTTGAATTGCCGTCCCTTTATTTGAACAGGGGACAGCGTTAGAAGCTAACTAACAACACTTAGAGCTAGTTAGCATAACTAGCTAGCTATTAAAACACGACTATTGTTGTTAGCGAATGTGAGGTAGATAGCGTTAGTAATCCTAGCTGCTATCGTGAGTGGTAAGACTAGCTTCGCGGTTAGCTCGAAAGATCCAGGCAGTCAACTTCTTGGCAGTGAAACGTTGTTGGTTTTGTTAGCGGGCAGCGGGCTGCAGCCTGGAATTCAGCTAACTGAGATAAACAGTTAAATTGATGCTAATATCAGCTGCACGTTAGCAAAATGTTGGGTTGTAATTATTTTATGCAATTTGACTCCTAACGCTGTGCTTTAGTTTGCTGGAGCCTTTGGCAGGGCTAATGTTGGTTGCTGCCGTGTTTTGAAATGTTTTGACTGACGACTGCCTGAGCACAAGCTACGCTGCCTTGGCTGTACTTACTTCACTCTAGGAGTTTACTGGACAGGTTAGTGTTGTTAGTGGAATAGTAGATTTTTTGCTTCTTGATCACAACAAATGCAGTTTGGTTGCTTTCTGCAGTTTGCAGACAGCGTACGGTGGCTGTTGGCTACTGGAGGATGCAGCCCCCCACTACTGCCGCCACCATCACAGTGCATCTGTTCCTTTGTGCTGCCTCCTGCCTGTCAGTCTCACAGCTGTCAGCCAAGCCCCAGTGCGTACTGAGGAAGAGCACATAAACCGAGCATGTTAACGTTACAGCTCCCTAATGTAATGTTTACAATATCCATCTGTTGGTCGTATCGTACAGTTGTGTTGTGAAGAACCCGTTTCACGTATTTATTATTTGACCTCAGTGATCGGCTTGCGCTGAGGTCTGGTTGCAACCTTGTGTTTACAGATTTGCGTGTCCGGCAGAAGTTGCTGAACAAGTATTACATTTCCTTAGAAGTCATTTAAAAACGATTTCACATAAGGGCAACAGTGCAGTGCACTTTTGCATTCTTGGTTTGAAGACTGTGTACCAGTAATGACTTGGTCATTGCAAATATGAAATGCATGTGTGACAGTGACTATTGTGATGCTATCTGGCACTGTTTTGGGTTAGTTTTTTTTTAGTTTAACTCTTGCAGACACAACTTCTTCTTTGAGGAAGAATAAACCCAGATGTGATGCAGAGCCATGTTCTCTTTCAACAGATATAAGGAGTAGGACTTTTTATCTGAAATGTCAGTGAGTCCACCCGAGACTGCACAGAATTCTTCAAAAAGGTATTATTATACTGGTTTGAGTCATTTGTCTTTATGCTGTCTTGTCATTATTAATGGTAACAGTGTCTGTTTATTCTTAATTGAAAAAGCCGTTAATAACATGTTAAGGCATTTGAGACTAGTGCATGTAATGTCTTTGATTTTGATGGTTGTAATATATAAACATATTCATAATAATGTGTCATGGGGAGTAAAGAAGATAAGAGAGCCCTGCGCTGGCCTTCATTCAGCTTGTAGCAATCACGGTTATCCATGAAGTGTGAGTTGCATTTAAATATTCTGAAAACTGCAGCTGACTTTTCCCTCTGCTATTCTTTGACCTCTTGTACAGTTTGAAGGGTCAAGGACATCTAATAAGCAAAGGGATTTAAGGCAAATTAAGTGCTACATAGGGGCCTAATTTGTGCAGATCTATCATAATAAGCTGTGAGCAAAGAGCCCTGTGCTTTGAAATGAATGAAAGGGAATGGACTTCTATGGTAGTAACAAAAAGATTTACATCAGTTGACTACTCATTCAGTTTCGTAGTACTAGCAGTTAACTGTGTATAATAAGTAAAATGAAGTTAGACAAGAATTGGAGAGAAAATAGAGGAATGTTTATATATACTCACACTTGGTGTAACATCTACTGTATTACCAGGGCCAATCAGAGTGTCAAGGCTTATCCACTTGAGTACATTATCACTGGGGTTGTTTATTATTCAAAACGTGTACGTACTGGTGGCAGTATGATGCATGTGTACAGGCATACATTTTGCCAGCAAGCCCCCTTCTTTCTTTTAACCTTATAAGCTAAACTTTTAAAATGCAGAAATGCTAAAACTGGGTTATTGTATTTACAGCAGTTTTACAGTGTATCTCCTGCACAGAGATTGCATTGGTTTCCACTTTATTTGCAGCCACCAGATGTGTATACTGCATATCTCCTGTTAGGGAAATCTAAGTAACGTGACATTTAAATGACTCATAACATACATCAGTCAGTATACTGAGGCTGAACTCGATGTGTATCAAAAATCACATGCATTAAAAGATTGTATTCATGAATATATTGGACTCAGATAATTCCTTGTTGATTAGTTGCTACTTGCAGTATGTACCAGGACCATAACACAGCATGATTGAGCAGCAGGATAGTCTAATAGTTGGTGACCTTGTTCTCTATAATCGTACGACCTGGATTCAGTCTTCTGTGCATTTGTATCTGTTGAGCATTTCTTGAGTAAGAACATGATATTCCTGAAGCTGTGTCCCTGTATCCCAAGCAGGTTGCATCCTTATGGATAAGTAACATATATAGATAATAATACACTGGATATACGAGTGAAAAGGGTGAGATCCTGTTTAAATGTACAATGAAGATCGTGTCAGTTTATCTTTACTGACAAGATCTAATAAGACACATTTATTTGTGGCTTACAGATGATGCAGCAGGCACCATTTCTCCTTCACAAAACAACATCAGGGCAGACATAGTAGTATACACAGCAAATGCTTATTAATTCACTGTGCATTTGAATCAACGTGCCTGAGATGTTGATCATTTTATCTTTTGTATTGTTCATTTATTTTTATCCCCTCTTTTACTCAAATCTATGCTGTGTTATACTCATTCTGTCTTATCCTATCACTCACGCTTTTTTTTTGTCTCTCTCTCTGACCAACCTTCTCCTGTCCTAGGTGTCAGGAGATGTGAGGACGGGTGTCGTCCAACGACCCCCTGATCTACCTGTGTATCAACACACTCCCCCACCCTCACCTTCAGCATGAATGGGGATATGCCTCATGTTCCCATCACCACTCTTGCTGGGATCGCTAGCCTAACAGACTGTGAGTGACACACAGGCGTGTTCCAAACACATTGTCACAGTTCTGTCTCCTCTTCCAGTCTAAAATGCCAAGCTGAAATATTCTGTCTGAGCAGATGTAAATTTGTAATTGTGATTGCATATTCTGTCTGTTGCCTTATCTTCTTTCTGCTACTTTTCTACCACATGTCCTGTGTTGCTCACACTTGTTTCTCACCCTGTCTGTCTCTCTTTCTCATCTTTATTTCTTAACCTCCTCACCTCTGTCTTTTCCATCGTCTCCTTCTTTTCATCTCAGTGTTGAACCAGCTGCCCCTCCCTTCCCCTCTCCCGGCCACCACCACTAAGAGCCTCCTATACAATGGGAGGATCGCAGAGGAAGTTACTTGCCTACTGGGCTGTCGGGATGAGAATCTGGCTTCCCAGCTAGCCCATGGCCTCAACCAGGTCTCCACAGAGCACATGTGAGTGTATATGTAAATGTGTCTATATGGCAAGAATTGTGTCTTAATCCATAACAGAGAGAAGGGTCATCAGGCAACACCTTTGCCTGAAAATGGCTGGGTTGTCAGTGTAGTTTCCAACATAACTAAAAATTAGTAACTAAAAATTAATCAGTAAAACCACTAATTACATAAGGGTTGCCACTGTTTCCCCTCTTTTTATCCACCAGTTGATATGAAAAAAGAATATTTTGAGACAAAGACATAGAAAACTGAACACTTGAGAATAATTGTTAGTGCTTTACTGGTGGGCAAATTAGCTAAGATAAAAATAATCACAAAATTAGATAAAATCCAGTTTGGTGTATTTGTAGTAGGGGTGTGCATTGAGACGAACATTTTTATCATCTTAGAAATCATTTTATATTATGGTCTCTGTTATTGATAAAAATCCACTGCTCCACGGTAGCCCGTCTGTGTAGAGTTTGCATGTTCACCCAGTGCTTGCGTGGGTTTCCTCAGGGGGCTCCAGTTTCCCCCACCATCACATGTATCTTAGGTCAATTCTCCTGTCAGTGCCCTTGACCAAAGCACTGGCTTAGAGCAGGAGTTGGTCCCCGGATACTGCAGAGTGGTTGGGCTAAAATACTGAGAAAAGATTTTACTATGTGGTACGGCAATAAAGGAATCTTCTTCTCTTCTAAATAAATACCTGACAAATCAGTGTAAGTCAATACTTTGATGCAAAACCCCTGTAAATCCAATTTACATTCCAGTCTAACCAAACAATGTGCAACCAACAAATGCGTTTGCAAAACTGATGAATCTCCCAACTATGCATTATAGGCTATATATTTATGAAAATACTCATATATTTAGTATATTTAAATAAATGCAATCAAGGCTTGTTTGCATTCATGTACACTTAGATTTTAAACATGATTCAATATTGACTAATTCTACTTCTCACCCTCTTATCTTGATCTCAACATTTTATAATGTGACTGTACTTCTTTGTGTGTGTTTTCAGAGAGCTGAAGGACAACCTGGGTAGCGATGAGCCAGAGGGAGATGCACCAGTGCTGCTGCAGACCATGCTGGCCAGGAACCCTGGCATCTTCAGGGAGAAAAGTATGGAGATGCATACCTGTTGCACGATATGTCGTGAAAGCATGCGATCGTAAAGATGAGCTTTGTGTTAGTATTTCTAAACAAACTATATACTGTATTTTCATTTCTGAACAGATGTAATGCAGCAGCCAATGGTACCGCCGTACAAGATCACCCAAAATTCCATGCATAGTCCTGCCCAGTCTGCAAACTTCCAACCGGCTGCAATTTCTCCCAATCCACCAAGGTGAGCAGGGCTGCAAAACAGAGTCCAATTTATTTGTTGTAATTGTCATTTACATATTTTCTCCTGTTTTTATTTGTATGTCACAATTGCATCTCAATATTTGGTAATAACTTTGGTAATAACTAACTCTTTAAGGTAAGTTTAAGTGTCATTTAGTTTACCGTTAATCATAGCACTTCCTTCACCTTGCTTGCTCACTTTTATTCTCCTTCTTCTCTCTTCTACTTTGTCCAGCCGATTTGTGTCACCCCAGACTGGTTCCAGTAGTAGGTATATGGGCCAGCAGAACAGTCCAGTACCCAGCCCCTACACTCCGCAGAGCCCTGCCACTGGCTACATACAGCCCTATCCCCACCAACAGCCACCCAACTATAACCAACACCAACAGATACAACAAGGTGAGAGTGGTGTATGTGTGTGCTGCATGTTCATGTGCCTGCATGACAGGACACAAGTCTTTGCTGAAATATTGATTGGTCCTTCCTTCCTGGGGTGTGTGTATGTGCGCGTGTGATGTACATGATCTGTATGATTCATTGAAAGACATCAACACTGTTCAGACTTACATGTGAGGGTAACCAGCAGCATAGATGAGAGCAGCACATACGGGTAACTTTGTGCCTTGTGTCATGCCACCACCCCTTTTTTTTGGATAAAGCAGCCCTGCTAATAGTGGTAAAAGCAAATTTGGAGGTCTTTAAGAATACTGTATTCCTTTTTAGCTCTGAGGAGCCTCATGCTGTGGCCAGTCAAGCAAACAGTTATGTCGTTGTATGTTAATGATAAGCGTTGTTATTTAGAAAAAAAATCATAAAAATAGGGGTTTATGAGTATTGTTTCATTCTGCCTCCGTCAAAATGGACGAACAGACATACAGTATACAGCTGCTTTATTGAATCTCCAGGTAATGTATTTCCAACATCTGTAATTTTTTTTTGCTTTGGTTTAGACACTTTGTTTTGCTGTTTTGGTCGTCTATGCAATGTAATGTTACTGTGAATTAATTACATTGATGTGGTGAAGCAGAGCCTCTGTCTCTGTTCTGATAGCTGTTTGTGCTCATTACATGACCCTTCACTGTGAGCCTAGAGAAGTAAAAGAAGAGGTCGGTTTTAGCCTCACTTCCTGCATTACTTTATGCTGTTTACAAGGTTCATTATTAGGAGGTCGGACACCTCAATTTATGTGATTTATTAACATTAAAATACCCTCTGTTCCTGGTGGTCTTTCAGGTGGACACGCTTTTAAACCAGTCTCCATTCTAAAAGCAGATTTTTATGGTTAGGATATTTTTCACAGTAAAAACTTCAGTTCCACCATCAATAAAACTCTTGTTTGATTTGCTTCGATCGACAGGCACAATCAGCACAATGTCATTTATTAAGTAACATCACTAATTAACCTGTGATGAAGAGTTTGCCACAGACGTACACGCAATGACTGGCGTGGTCCCACAGTTTGCCACTTTGATCCTCTTTGCTGATGGCTCGCAGCCACAGATCTCTTCTTTTATGGCCCTTTGCTCTTTTGGGAAGTAAAGAAAAGTGGGTTTTTTATTACTGTTTGATGTACAAAATGTGACACAGCAGCTTTTAGGAATGCTGCCACTGTTTTTTTTTCTTTCAACTTGTCACAGGCCCTTTTACAGCTCTTGTTTTCAACCAAAAGGGGGAGTGGTGGTTCTGATGACAGGAAAGTGATGTATGCCTGCTTTCATGAATAGCATTAGAAAACCAGAATGAAGTGTGCTTTAAAAGTTTATTACGGTTTTATCAGAAGAGGTCTGTGCTTTGAAATGATTTCAGGTGCTCATGTATGAAACTGATGAGCTCAAGTTTTGCTTTCTCATGTAACAACACCTAGATTTTATCAGCTATACATTAATTGTAATGGAAAGCACATTTAATCTGTCAGGTGGCAATACTGTAAAATTATGTTCTTGACTTATCTCTTCTAAATGAGCTCTGCTTGCTGGTTTTGCACGGTTTGTTGCATGCGATTAGCAGCTGTGGTTTTATGGACAAGTGTGTGGACAAAATTGGGTTCCCTCTATGTTAAGCTGCGGTTATGCGAGTTGAGCACTTCCTTTAGTTGATTCACAGTCATAAGCCTCCTGTGTCGCCCCATTGCTTTATTGCTTCAGTAGCTTTCTTAGCCTTTTTTTGTCCTGTTTGTTTCAGATGTTTAACCAGTGATTTCGAGAATGTTTTATGAAAGTAACACAGTTGACAGCAGCACTTTTCTTTTCTTTTGTTTTTTGTGGAAGGCCTATTTCTGAATTCAAATATAAAACCTGCGTTCCATACTTGAAAACATAAAAAAATCTCTTAAAGTAAGAACTGGATAAAATATAGTAAAATTAAATAAAGTTGTTTAATATTAAATAATTAAACAGGTGTTAAGTAGGGTTGACAGTATTAGTCGACACTGGCTTCTTGTCATTGCTGCATGTGTTGGCAGATCAGCTTATTATGTATTTTTGAACTCCAGTGAATTTAGAGTTATGATCACTGCTATTGTCATCTTAAATAATCCAAATTTGAAAGGATGTAACAAAATTCATGCCCTCTGCATTTGACAACAACTGCGACAATTACGGCTGGTACAATAAATGTAATTGATGGAAATGTCGATGTTTTGCTTTAGAGTGCCTGCTGTGGTACATTAGATTTATTATAATTATTGTGCTCCAAATTCTGTGGTAAAATATCTGACCAACAACAGGAGGAACCAGTTTATTGCAACCATGTTGTGATTTACAGGCATCCGCTTCGTGAATACGTTAGCAGTTGACAGCCAAAATATGTTTGCAGTTTGAATGTGTAGTGGTTGAAATTTTAGTGATTCACTTACTTGTTTGCTGGGTCTCATGAAACCACATTTAAGTAGTTAAACCTTAAACATGTCTAATAGAATCCTTGGTCCACTAAACGCCTTTTTTAGCCAGCAATTTCTGGAAACATCTACAGTTATAAGAGATCATGTTATTTTCTTCTGTCATGATCAGCAGTGTTATAATTACCTCACTAATTAATGATTCTAATTGTGTGTCTGGCAGTGTCAGTGACCAGTCCCATGGTTCCAGGTGGCATACGAAATATCCACGAGGGCAAAGTATCAGGGCAGATGGCCAACGCCGCCAACCACCACTCAGACAGACACGGCACTGAGGACTACCTGAACATTGTACACCGACTGAGCAATGAGGTACGGCTGACTAGACTGGCTAAGTCTACAATGATATAAAAAGGTGTAATTTCTTTGCATAAGGTTTGGAAGTTTTCTAATGTGAGATGTTTTCTCAAAGCAGCGCTGAAGACGTCAGTGTGCATTAAAGTTCCTCAGGTCGCAGACACCAAACAGTCAGTATCTGCTAGTGAGCATTCAGGTGGTGAAAACATAGAAAACACTGTTAAAATGAGAAATATATGTTGTGCAATAGACTGCACAACGAGATGAGGAGGAAGACCAGATTTTACACACTGCCTACAGCTAAAGAGAAGAAAAGTAATTCTTAAGTTCTTAGGGGTGGTTATGTAATGATAACTAATTTTCTTAATTAACACTGGTTTTGAGGTGGAATCTCACTAGTTTTTGTTTTTCATTTTTGTTTTCATTGAGCAAGGATGCCCAGGAGAAATTGAAAGCTGTACAAGAAAACGCTGGTATAACCACATAAGACATGCTGCATAAGGCTCTGCTGTGGTGTTTGGTACAGAATTAAATCAGCATTATGGATCTTAGCAAAGCACGTATGTCAAATTGTCCTCCCCATTAGTTGTCTAAATATAATGGAGAAGTACCCACACGCTGGAACCAGACAAGCTTTGGGGGACTTGGGGGACTTTTCTTGGACTTCGTTTGAACTTTTACAGCAAAGTTTTGGTTGAAAGTCCAGTGTAAAGCTCATACCTGGTAGCTTACATCTGTTCTGTCTCTGTGTTGTCCAGGAGGGTGACTCCAGCATGAGGAATCCTTCTTTCCCTCTGAGGTCTCCACAGTCTGGCTGCTCCCCAGCAGGAAGTGAAGGAACGCCCAAACGTAAGGACATTGGAAGAGAAAAGGAGCCATTACAGTGTATTTTCACCCTACTTGTGATTTTCTTTTCAGTCTTAGTGTTCCTAAATGGTGTTGTACCTCATTAGAGTGGAATACCTCTCGTATTGTCAGCTGTCATCACTGAGCTGTGTCTGGTTTTGTGCACTTTCTTTTTACATGCCTTTGTAGGATAAATTTCTTCTATTCTGTGTTGCTTCCTCACAGCGGGCTCTCGTCCCCCGCTGATTCTGCAGTCACCACCTCCCTATGCACCCTCACCAAGGGAAGGAGGACCCGACCAGAAACAGCAGCTCCAGCAAAGGAAGAAAGCCCCAGTGGTGAAAGAAGAGAAAGATATGTACGACATTGTAAGCTCTCCAAACAAGGACTCTACGAAACTCACCCTTAAGCTGTTCAAGATCAAGCCAAATGAGTCCGATAACCCAGGTAAGTGAAGGTCCTATATCTGTCCTGATGGGATCCCATTGGTTTTTGTTTCCTACACCTCCAGTTTCAAACACAGTCACTTTCACTGCACTACAGAGGTGTGCTGCCCTCAAGTTTTAAGACTGAAAAGTAAATCTTGTCAGTCAGAACCACTGGAGTACTGGAAACCATCAGTCCTTTTAAATTCAACCCTGGAAAACTGTTTCTTGTTGATATTTCAGGTGATGTTGTACCTGGAATGGACCAGAACTCTGATACTATGGAGGCAGAACTGGGCTTTCAGCAGGTGCCTGTTCTCCAGCAAAATCTAGGAGCCAGGCTGCAACAGCAGCAACTCTCCCAGCAAGCAGGTGGTGCCAGTGGTCTCCAGCCTCCCAGTTCCCCTTATGACGAGGCAGAGCTGGATTCCCTTGCCGAAATGGAAAGGATAGAACGAGAGGCGGCTAGTGAGAAGTGCTCAAAGGAGGTGCAAGATAAAGGTGAGTAGGATATCTCTAAATATGACGATTTGAATAAAAACTGACATAGATTAGTAGTAAATGTACAACTTTATAGGTTTTATGAGTGCTTTGATTTATCTTCATGTCTCTCTCTTAACAGACAAGCCTCTGAAGAAGAGAAAACAGGACTCCTTTCCCTTGGAGCCAGGTGCAGGGGGACCAGGTGGCCCCACGGGTGCCCCAGGCAGCGGATCAACCGGAGGTGGCAATGCTGGCAAACTGACCCCGCAAGAGGCCACTGCAGCTGGGAACGGTGCCAGCCGCCCTCCCCTCATGGTGAGCATCGACCTCCAGCAGACAGGCCGAGCTGATGGCCAGCTCGACCCGTGTCTGGCTGCCCCTATTCCAGCCCTTGAGGCCCAGCGCTGGCCTGAAGAACCAGTTAGTGGGCCGGCTGCGGTGGAGGGTTCTGACACGGCATTGCGGTTGAAACCAGATGGTCGACCGGAAGTGATCAAGAACAGGGTCGATAAACATGACAGCAGGCGAGAGGGTCGGGAGTCATCAAAGCACCGACATGATGAGAAGTCCTCGGACAGACGGGGAGACATGCCCAAATCATCAAACCGTGGGGAACACGGACGAGACAGGGACCGAGAATCTGATAGAGATAGGAGGCATCGGAGTGAGACCGGTGGTCGAGACCGACGCTCCCCTGAATCTCGCTGCCGAAGCGACCGAGATAGGTCTGGCTACCGGGCTTCTTCTACTGGAGAGCCTGGTCGGAGCAGCAATAGGCAAGATGGTTCCAAACCGGCGTCATCTGCTTCTGGTGCTAAACTTCCAGATTCTTTCCCTGCTCATCTCCTGGGGGGCCATAGTGGCGCACTGAAGAACTTCCAGATCCCTAAGGTGATCTGGGCTGACCCAAACCAAATATCTACCAGTCATTCAGCTGTCACTGCCTGCAATCTCACAAAACCAAATCACACCACTGCTCACTCTCGTTTTTGTTTTCCCATTTGTAAGCATTTTGTTTATTCCTGGGATTCGTCTTAAAGATTCTGTTAACACATTAACACACACCTAACCATCTGTTAAGAGTAGAAGAAATTGTTTTGTTTGTTACGTTTTCAGTCCTGTGTGTAATCAAAAGGAAATACCTTAAAGAAATGCTCCACTGCTGCCTCTCAGATGTTCCACATAGCTACATTTCTGCTGTAAGCCCAAAAAAAACAACTCACGCTTCTATTTGTTTCATCCTTGAATACAATATCTATTATCAACAGTGTTCAGAGATGCCGCTTTACACACCACAGTAAAGTGTGCTGAGCCAATACTTTAGCGTGGTAGCAGATGTTGCGCTAGCAGCAGCTGAGCAGTCGATGGGATGGGATTGAGTCGCATTCTGAGTAATTTTATCCACAAATGTAAGATTTTCAGCACATGAATGAAAAGATACTAACAGTCTCAAGCAGTATGTTTATGATAAGAGTTGAAGTGATGACTTGATGAATAGTCAGTAAACAAAATGGCTCACTTTATTTATGAAGAAAAAATACATTCGCCAGCGTTTGCTTGCTGGTTAGCTAGTTTGTTGAAGTCTTTTTGTTGACAAGTGGAAATGTCCAGTACAACCCGTCACCCCAGCGGCTGTGGGGAGTTGCTGTGTACTGGCACTGCAGTGTTGACAAAGCACCATGTATTGACCGTAACCTTAAAAACTTAGAAAAATGGTGGAGTATTCCTTTAAGTCTTTGTTTACAGAACTTTACAGGAGACTAACATCAAAATCACTAATCTCATGTCAATCAGTTTGATCCATTGTTTACATTTTTATCTTAATTGATTTTTCTTTTCTGTAAACAAAGCTCTAAACTGTTTTTTTGGAGTTTGAAAGTCTTGACTTTGCTGGTCTCAGAAAGATATGCTGACTTTTTTTTTTATCCTCCCACAGATCAAACGTGATAAGGATGGCAGTGGTCCAACTGAAAGTCAATTGTGGGGCCAACCCAAGGTTAAACTGGAGAGGCTGGGATTGGTGCAGGACTTTGAGAAGAGGCCCAAGCCTGTCGTGCTTCTGAAAAAGCTCTCCGTTGATCAGATTCAGAGGATCATCCGACACAGCAAGTCTGGAAAGAACAGGCTCTCTTCAGGAAAGTCTGGCAAAAGTAAGAACAACAAGCTATGGAAGTGCAAGTAATACAGCGTTTTCCCTCTCTCTCTGTGCTGTTTTCCATTGTACTAACAGAACAATTACATTTTTTGTTAATAACTTGAAAATGTCATTGCCATATTTTCAGGTGGTATGGACCCAGCAGTTCTGAAGGAGCTGCCTCCAGAGCTGCTGGCAGAGATTGAGTCAACCATGCCCCTGTGTGAAAGGGTAAAGATGAACAAGAGGAAACGAAGCACTGTAAATGAGAAGCCCAAATATGCTGAGGTCAGCTCGGATGAAGACTTTGATGCAAATGGAGAGTGTGAGTCAAATTCTTGGATTCTTGTCAGTTCGTGCTACAAATCTTTGCACCAGATTTGGTCATTTGATTTGAGAAATATTCTATTCCTACACAGAAAGATTTGTATATTTAAATTGTGTTTTTGAATACCAGTTTGCAGATGTAAAGGATTTGTGTTATTCTAGTATAACATTTTTTTTTAGACTTTATGGCCTAATTTTTCATGTTTAATCTCTGCAGCTGCGAGGAAGCGCCATCGTCGAGACAAAGACAGGGCCTGGGACTATGAAGAAAGGGAGCGCCGTGGCTCAGGGGAACATCGGAAAAGCGGGAACCGGGACAGCCGGCGAGGTTCAGGGAGCCGCTACCGTGACTCCTCCGAGGACGAATCACCACCACCCAGCATGGTTGAAGGTTCGTACGCAAGTCATGTGCCCCAGAATTTAGGGCTGCAGCTAACGAGTTCTACCGTCATTTCAAATTCTTTCTTTTGAAATGTTTGATAGAGCTGAACAGTGTCTTTTGTCCTCACAGTTACAATCCCAATTCCAATAAAGTGGAAGACATAGACAGTACAGTTAATGTTTTACCTCATCAGCTTCACTGATTTTTGTAAATATATACTTTTGCTTAATGTGATGCCAGCAACATGTTTCGAACAAGTTGGGACATGAGCATTTATTGAGCGATTATGTTTTTATTTGCCTTTTACACTGCATCCCAACTTTTTTGATATCAGGGTTGTAAATTTGTTGCCACATTACATTTGGAAGTAATGTTGTTATGTACATATACAGAAAAATAAATAGATAAGTGACATGATATCACAAACTAGAAAGCATTAAAGGAAGTCAATCCATACTGTACTTGTCATTGCCAGATTATTGAGACAAAGTGAAATGAAGAAAATGACGAGTTTCTTGAAAAAACAAAACAAGACACAGTGTTAATTTTATTTTCAATCTGTATGCCGGATACCAAGCAGAACATTAAGAATTAAGATGACATTTCTCTCACTCAGTTGCCAGAAAAATGAAGATGAAGGAAAAGCAGAAGAAACGGAAAGCATATGAACCCAAGCTGACCCAAGAGGAGCTGATGGACTCTTCCACATTCAAGAGATTCTTGGCAAGCATTGACAACATACTGGAGAATCTGGAGGATGTGGATTTCACTACCATGGGTAAATATCAGTGCTGACTGGCTTTGAGACTGCCACCGTGGTCCATTTTGAAAACCTAGTGCAGCAACCTTGTGGTATTTTATTCTGACTTTGTGTAATTTTTTGTTTTGTGTTTTCCAACAGCAGATGATGATGAGATACCTCAGGAATTGCTGCTTGGCAAACACCAGTTGAGTGAGCTGGGCAGCGAGTCCGCCAAGATCAAGGCCATGGGCATCTCTAGCAGGGTAACTGTATAGTATATTGATATGAAGACTTCACTTGGACTGTTGTGGATATGTGATTGCGCTTTGAATATACGTCTGAATAATGGTCTCTGTTGTTGTTATAGATCCCATCAGACAAACTGGTGAAGCTGCTGAACATACTGGAAAAGAATATCCAGGATGGGGCCAAGCTCTCCACCCTGATGAACCACGTAAGCGCCCCTCCTCACAGTGTCTGTGTTAAATATTTGTTTGTGTTGGTATTTAACTAAACCTGATCCATGCAGTATCCAAGTATAGAAATCAACAGATAATGTCACTGGCTGCAAAAGTAGACAATTAATTGTTAGAATGATTCATGCATTCTAACAATTAATTTTCCTTTTTGCCTCCAGATAGTGGTTTATTTCTGTAAAATGAATTTGCATCCTTTTCCTTTCTAACCTCAGGACCATGATGCTGAAGACGAGGAGAAACTCTGGAGAGACCTGATAATGGAGAGAGTCACAAAGTCAGCAGACGCCTGTCTGACCGCTCTTAACATCATGACCTCAACGCACATGCCAAAGGCTGTCTACATTGAAGACGTCATAGAGCGGGTGCTACAATACACCAAGTTTCATCTTCAGAACACTCTGTACCCACAGTATGACCCAGTGTACAGGGTGGACCCACATGGAGGTGAGGATGAAAAAGAAGCAGCTTTATTTAATGTGATAATTAGATTTTTAAAGGAGCTTGGGCCTTTGACTGCTGTGATGGGAGTGAAACGAAATTTATAAATGAGTGTTAATAAAACTTTCCAAGAACTAAACTGATAGATGGACAAACTTGTCAGCAATTGATCTCTGATGTCTGAAATTACAGGGTTATCGCTGGAAAGTACAATTTTCTCTTTTTTGTTTGACTTCATAGACTCTTCCTGTATGAAAGGATGTGCCTAAAGCGCAAAAGCTTTGAGCTGTAGCAGAAATTACCTAACTTCACAGTGAGCGAAATCCCTAACACTTTGGGTGGAGATTAATTTGTAGAACGACCTGAATGACTCGCTGAATTGCATTTCAGAAATGGCTTCATAAAGCTGTTAGCTTTGTTATGATGTACCACAAAGTCCCTGCAGTTCAAGGGGAGTTAAATTCAACAGTGCCTTTTTTAACTTTTTAAAAGATAAACTGAAAGAGTGAACATGTGTAAAATCATGGTTCATGATCAAAAACATGTTGTCCATTTAGGTGGCCTATTGAGCTCCAAGGCAAAGCGTGCAAAATGCTCCACACACAAGCAACGTGTGATTATCATGTTGTACAACAAAGTGTGCGACATTGTCAGCAACATCTCTGAGCTCCTGGAGATCCAGCTGCTTACAGACACCACCATCCTCCAGGTAAAAACCAAAACTACTTAAAAACAACGTTAGACTGCAGTCAAAGTTTTCAACCAGATGATGATTCATGCTGCTCTTTTTTTTCCAGGTCTCTTCAATGGGAATCACCCCATTCTTTGTGGAGAATGTCAGCGAGCTGCAGCTGTGTGCCATTAAACTAGTTACAGCAGTAAGTATTTGTTTTTTCTCTCACTTAATCCAGTATACTACGCTGCAGTACTACTGCACAGTCTTTTTAGAGTTATGCAGAACTCTGAAGGTAGAGACTAACTGCCTTATTTACTGTCTCCAGGTGTTCTCACGTTATGAGAAGCATCGGCAGCTGATCTTGGAAGAGATCTTTACGTCTTTGGCCAGACTACCCACCAGCAAACGCTCCCTCAGGAATTTCAGGTAATTTGTTTTCTATGAATTCAAATTGAATTGCAGGGATGAGGCATCAAATGAGAGACTTGATTACTGTCTAGCCATCAATGTAGCAATGTCCCTATTCGACCAAGTCCATTATTTCCCTGGGTAACGCCCATAATTGTATAGAACCGTCATTCTAGGATTGCTGGGGCGCTGTGTAAAACGGAAAAACAGCAGAAACAGAATTCAGTCATTTGCAAATCCTTTTTGATGCAGTTGAGTACAGTATAAAGACAACATGTTTAATGTTCAAACTGAGAAACATAATTTGTAAATATTCAGTTATTCTGAATTTGATGCAGCAACACATTTCAAACAAGTTGGGACAGGAGCAACTTAAGATTGGGAAAGTTGTGGGATGTTCAAAAAACACCTGTTTGGAACATTCCACAGGTAAACAGGTTCATTGGTAACAGGTGATAGTATTATGATTGGGTATGAGAGGGGCATCCTGGAAAGGCTCAGTCGTTCACAAGCGAGGATGAAGCAAGTACAAGTTGTAAGACTCTACCACGCAAAAGGCCACATGTAAACAACATTCAGAAACGCCGCCAACTTGTCTGGGCCTGAGCTCATCTGACTGACTGGCATAAAGTGGAAAATTATGCTGTGGTGGACGAGACCATCCAGATTGTTACAAGTGCAAAGATCAAAAGCCAGCATTTGTGGTGGTCTGGGGGTGTGTTCGTGCCCATGGCGTGGGTAACTTGTACATCTGTGAAGGCACCAGTAATGCTGAAAGGTACAAACAAGTTTTGGAGAAACATCTGCTGCCATCCATGCCGTCATGTGACCTGACCTCTTGTGTTCTCAGGCTGAACAGCTCAGACAACGACGGAGAGCCGATGTACATCCAGATGGTGACGGCTCTAGTGCTGCAGCTGATCCAGTGTGTGGTCCATCTCCCCAATGACAAGGACACTTTCGAAGAGTGCGACAAAGTAAGAGACCGAGCCGGCACACAAAATCACCACGCTGACTCGGACTTAACTTAACACACAAATCCTTTCTCTTCTTCTTTTAGGTGGATCAAGATGTGTTGATAACCAACTCGTATGAGACGGCCATGAGAACAGCACAAAACTTCCTCTCAGTCTTCCTCAAGAAGTAATTATCGTTCCATTTTATACTGCCTTGAAATATGCTAAGTACTTTTTGATTACACAGTTGCGTTGTGTTCTGTCACTTTAAGTATTTAATAACATGTGCTGTGCAGACTAAGGTTGAAGAAAGAGGCTGAAGAACTGCTTTTTCTCTCTTAGAGCTACCTGTTATGTGCATTACTGCCACCTTTGAATGTGACCTCTGTTGTCTGCAGAAATCTGTATCAAACCACCGCCATCGTCATGGTGTGCTTGTTTTCCTCATGTGCTTGCTGGTACTGCTTGAAATACAGATGATTGAGGCACCTACTTATCAAAACATTGCTTTAAGCCTGTCAAGTAGTCAAACACTTTACTGGGTTTGGTGGATTTAGCCTGCTGACTTGTTAAGTCTTTTGATTTTCTTTTTCTTAATTTTCTGGTTCCTTCATGGCCGTCAGTCCCTGATTGTTATTGCTGCCATTAATTCTTTCTCATTATGCTTTCCCTTTCCCCTCCCTATTTTTTACCACTTTTCCTCCTCTGCATCTTTCCCCTCCCTCAGGTGTGGCAGCAAGCAGGGAGAAGAAGATTACCGGCCACTGTTTGAGAACTTTGTCCAGGACCTGCTGTCGACAGTAAACAAACCAGAGTGGCCTGCTGCAGAGCTTCTCCTCAGTCTGCTTGGTCGACTGTTGGTTAGTGTGACTCTTTCTGTAAACTGAAGATGCAACTATGTGTGTTGAAGGATTTCCAAGAATAGATGATCCAGATGAATAGCATGAGGCAGCTTTACCATACTCAGACAAAAGGGAACTATTTTAACACTGACACATGGACTGAAGAGGTTGCAGCTCATTATTTGGAAAAACATCCTCTCGTTGTATCTATTTGCATTTTAAGCATTGATTTTGTAGTTCCTTAAGACATTTCTATGCTAGTTTTGTACTTGCTCAGATATCTGCCATCAAAAGAATTGCTTTTTGATTTTCACTCATTGAAGTATGTAACAGGGTCCCATGTGTCCTGGAAAAAAGTTGAACAGTTTTCTAGTCGTGACATAGAAAATGAGAGAAAAAGTAAAATGTCCTGGGAAATCTTGTGAAGTCATGGAAACTTAATTCAGCATTCTCCTATTTTCCTTTAGCTGAGAACAAACTACTAGGCTCTCTATCAGAGCTATTCAAAATGAATAACATTGCCATCTGAAAGGGCCAAGTTATTTTCAGGATCATATTAACGTTCAAGTAGTGGTTTGTAGATGAGAGCATTTTGAATGGGCTGTGAACCCAAGTTATATCACATGATACAACAGCCCAACTGTATGTTAGGGTAATAGATAGATTTGATTTATGTAGTACTTGCAAAGCATAGAGCACAAAGGGCTTTCCAATTAAAATACAATGACAGAATACTAAAAGAGTTAAAAGTATAAACACAAGGATAGCCTTAATAAACAACACCAAGAGTAGGTAGTGAAAGTAGTGACATTATAACATCTAAAAGTTATGACCGTATACTTTTTAAATCAGACTTCCACAGAGGCGGACACATTAGTGTGTGGTGTGATCCCCGTCTGTCATACCAGCAAGATCATCACTGGAAATGATCTCCAGAAAAGTGTGGGAAACACTCAGATGCACTGAAGTAGATGATAACTCATCTTAAATGCACTGATGGGATGGGTTCATTTTTTTTCCTTTAATGCAGGTGAAAGCCAGTCTTGGCTTACAGTGTAACATGATCATAATGTCACAACATTGTATTTCTTGCTGACATATCTCTCTCTCTGCTCCCATCAGGTACACCAGTTCAGTAATAAGCAGACAGAGATGGCTCTGAGAGTAGCATCTCTAGACTACCTGGGCACAGTGGCTGCTCGTCTGAGGAAGGACGCAGTCACCAGCAAGATGGACCAGAGATCTATTGATCGTATCCTACAAGAGGTAGAGGAACAACTTTTTGATGACCTCACTCTTGAACGTAAAAGATTATGTTTATAGTGACAAAAATAACATCAATGTTTGTTACGATTTACCTCCTCTTTTGCTTGAAGGTTTGCATCCCAACCTTTTTATGCTGAATGTGGTGTGTGTGACACTTTCTGTGATCTTTCTCTCTGATTCTATAGTCTCCAGGGAACGATGAGACCCAGCAGCTGCAGAAGGCTCTACTGGACTACTTGGAAGTGAATGCTGAGACAGATGCCTCACTGGTGGTGGGTTTGCATTTAACTTTAAGCACTGGGGGCTTTGGACCTGAAATCTCACAGAAATTAACGTTTTTTTAATCAACTAAATGCCCCTCTTTGACCCCTAGTTTGCTAGAAAGTTCTACATTGCCCAGTGGTTCCGGGACGCCACCACAGAGGCTGAGAAGTCCATGCGGAACCAGAATCCGAAGGACGAGGACTCATCGGACGGACCACAACATGCCAAGGAGATGGAGACCACCGGTGAAATTATGCAACGTGCTGAGAAGCGCAAGAAGTTCCTGCGCAACATCATTAAGACCATGCCGGCTCATTTTGCCACACTGAAGTAAGGATGTCCTAAACATGAACTTAATGGATTATTCTTGCCTTTCGTGATTGCTCTGTCTTGTCTCTGTGTCTTTTTATTGTCCAGCTGCCTGTCAGTTACAGTCTCACTGCCAGTTGTATGACTGTGTCACCCAATTACACTCTTCCTCTTTGCCCTTCCCTCCAGAATGAACTCTGACACTGTGGACTATGATGACTCCTGTCTGATCGTGCGTTATTTGGCCTCCATGAGGCCGTTCGCCCAGAGCTTTGATATTTATTTAACACAGGTAGGATTTGAATATTCTTACCACAAGCATCTTTGCTTTTAAATGCGTCACGGAAGATAAATTCAAACAATATAATACAGGTCATATCAGGGCGCACTGGTTCGTTTGTGTTATCATAGGCTGGTTTTTATGTGTTTTTTTTTAATAGATCTTGCGAGTTCTTGGGGAAAGTGCCATCGCTGTAAGGACTAAAGCCATGAAATGTCTGTCTGAGGTTGTGGCGGTGGACCCCAGCATACTGGCAAGGGTATGTCGAGTGTTTACAAAGACAATTTGTGCCCGTGTTAAAATATGCTTTTATCTGTCCCATGCTGTTTTATCGTGTGTGCTGTTGTGTATTCAAGTTTTCTTGTAGTCTTTTTTCCTCCCATGCTTTATACTGACTGTTGTCCACCTCTGCAGTCTGACATGCAGCGTGGCGTCCATGGTCGCTTGATGGACAACTCCACCAGTGTGAGAGAGGCGGCTGTCGAGCTGCTGGGCAGATTTGTGCTCAGCAGACCTCAACTCACTGAGCAGTACTATGACATGCTCATCGAGAGGATACTGGTAAGATGCCAAATCGCATTGTAGACACATTATTGTGTGGTGCCGTCTTCCAATCCCCACATGCATTGTACACATAATTATGTACGTGGTTATTGATTACTGGCCTGCAATTGAGTGTTATTTGTCTACACAATCTACATATATCACTTAATGCTCCACGAACATCCCCACACCAACCAGTTGTATACATGTTGGGTTCATTTTCTCTATTTAAGCCAAGCCAGTAGTCTGCCATTGTGTTAGACATGCCTTGTTTCTTTTCCAAACCGTCAATAATTTGGAATATTGGTTTGACATTTTCTTTGCAGTCCGCTGTTGCGTAGTCATCTTAACCATCATCCTGTGCGTTGGCAGTTGATTGTTATGGCCCAAAGCCACCTGACATCTCCTTTGGTAATTTATCAAGTCGTGGTCCATTCATTCTTCACCTTGAAGATTGTCACCACAATATGTTTTCAGAGTTTTACTCTTCAAAAACCTTTAATGCCCTCTTTGGAAACTGTTCACATTCAAAACTAGTGTGGAAATGGAGCTGCTACTTCATGCACCTGTTTAACACGGTTTCTCGGGGCAGGAATGCTGTTTGTATTGGTAGCTGTGTTTATGGAAAAGCACTGCAGGGATTGAGTTTGATGAAAAGTAGCTTAAAATGGTTATTTTCTGTGATGTTTCAAGTTGGCATTTATATGATTGAAATAATTAATTAAGGAGCCAGTTTAACAGCAGCATGCCGTCCTGGATTAACTGATCATTTGATGGCCATTGTAATATAAGATATTGATGTTTAAATGAAGTCCACCACACAAGCTTTGTACTTCTTCTTTGTATTCAACGTCTGAGAATTGGACACATTGAAATTGTTGTGCCTGTTGTCATGGAGATGTTCAGGAGGGTTCATGAGAAGTTCACTCTTGATTACAGTGTTATACTGCCCCCTTTTGGCAGACAAATGTGATTGCACCCCATACAGATGTTTCTTTTGTAAATGAGCACAAACCATGTTTTTGATGTAATGCTCGCAGAACATTGCAGATCCTTTATGAATTGAATTGGTTTGATATACAGGACACTGGGATCAGCGTAAGAAAACGGGTGATCAAGATCCTCAGAGACATCTGTCTGGAACAGCCAACCTTCAGTAAGATTACTGAGATGTGTGTGAGGATGATCCGCAGGGTCAATGATGAGGAAGGTATCAAGGTATGGATCAACTGCATCTTTGTCTCTTCACACTTTGAGACACAAATATCTCTGTACTGTAATATGTTGATCACAAAAATAAGATGTGGACAAAGCTTAGATCAAAACCAGTAAGTCACGATCTTGTGTTTTTAATAGAAATTGGTGAATGAGACATTCCAGAAGTTGTGGTTTACTCCAACACCAGCCCATGACAAAGAGACCATGACCAGAAAGATCCTCAACATCACTGATGTGGTCAGTTTAACCTACTTACCTTTTTGTTGGAGAATGATATCCTCAACAAAAAGACAAAATCTCTCATTAACCTTCACCCTGTATCATTTTTGCATGTTTTGAGTGTTTTGCCTAATTTCTTATTCAGGTTGCAGCGTGTCGAGACACCGGCTATGACTGGTTTGAGCAGCTTCTTCAGAATGTAAGTGTTTGATTTTGTTTCGAGGCTTCAGATGGCAGAGTATATGTCAATGTTTAAAACCTTTTTTAAAACGAGCTTTGTCCGTCTTGTTCTAGCTTCTGAAGTCTGAAGAGGATGCATCGTATAAGCCAGCCAAAAAGGCCTGCGTTCAGCTAGTGGACAATCTCGTCGAGCATATCCTCAAATACGAGGAGTCTCTTGCAGGTAATTAATCACTTGACAACAACTTTTTTGATTTCCTTTTAAACCACTGTCTATACTTCTTGTTGAGTTAATCAGTCCTCCTTGTTTTGAACAGAATTAAGACATATAAATGTGTATTTATCAACAGTACTTGGTTTAACTTTGATTTTCTCTCTCCTCTGCAGAGAACAAGGGTGTAAACTCAACACGGCTAGTGGCGTGTATCACCACCTTGTACTTGTTCAGCAAGATCAGGGCCCAGCTCATGGTCAAACACGCCATGACCATGCAACCCTACCTGACCACAAAGTGTAACGTAAGTTGCGTTTATGAAATCCATTTTGTTATTGCCTAAGTATAAAGAAAATGATTATTCGTATTATGTAATTAATGCTCCTTTACACCAGCATGGAGAAATTAACATAATAAAGAATTCAATGCCCAATCTACAGATTAGTTTGAGCAGTTGAAACACAGATGGCTCATTTGATGATTTTAAGCACCATCAGTCGTCGCTGTTGGCACCTGATCTATCAGCGCCTCCTCGGTAATTACTGTCATTTCGTTTCCCCTGCAGACTGCCAATGACTTCATGGTCATCTGTAACGTGGCAAAGATCTTGGAGCTTGTGGTACCTCTGATGGAGCACCCCAGTGAAACTTTCCTTGCCACCATTGAAGAAGACCTCATGAAGCTTATCATCAAATACGGCATGACGGTGCGTGGCAGTGGCTTTTTAGGAATCTCTCTGGAATGCAGAGTGCACTCGTTGTTGTTGCAGAGATGACATGGTGGTCTTCCTTCTTGTCTCTAGGTGGTCCAGCACTGTGTGAGCTGTCTTGGAGCTGTTGTCAACAAAGTCACGCACAACTACAAGTTTGTCTGGGCTTGCTTCAACAGATTCTATGGTGAGATACACAGTTAGCAACTTGTTTTTACAGGGATAACACAAGTCTGCAAGGTTGAGCTTTGAATGTCACCTTTATCATAGTCCAAGATGAGGGAATATAACTTGTTTTTCATCTTTCAAAACGGCTCCTTAAATCTAGTGTAATCCCGATATTCCTTTCAAAGAGTGACTGTAGAGTTTGACCAAGCCACCAGTAATGGAGGTCTTAAAAATAACTTTAAATTCTTCCCCTTTTCTTTATAGGTGCACTTAACAAGCTGAAGATTCAGCATCAAGAGGATCCAAACAGCACGACGTTGGTAGCAAACAAGCCTTTCCTGCTGCGGTCGCTCTTCACAGTGGGTGCCCTGGCCCGACATTTTGATTTTGATCTGGAGGAGTTCAAGGGTACCAACAAGGTAGGATTGCAGTTGATGCTTAATAATATTTACATTTTTAAATGAAAGCTGTGGAAAGCAGTGGATTGCAACTTTAAGGCTCAGACGCTGGTAGAGAAAATGGTACTGCAGCTTAAAGTTAGAGCTTGGATGTGAAACCAAAGTCTTACAACTGTGTGTGTATGTGTGTTGTGTACAGGTTGTTATCAAGGAGAAAGTTCTCGAGCTGCTGCTATACTTCACCAAACATGAGGATGAGGAAGTCAAGACCAAAGCCATCATCGGCTTAGGCAAGAACCGCATTTATAAATAATATTATGTTTGACAAATATAAAGGTCACCACATATATTATGTGAAAACAATGTTCACCTTTGAGTGTTTCCAAAGACGTGACCGTGGGTCATGTTGTGTTGCTGAATCACTGACCTTCAGTGTCAGAACAGCAATAGTAAGGCCAGAGAAGCTGATTTCCAACAGATTTCTTTCCCAGCAGGTGGACACGACGTAGCTGGAGACTTACCCTTTACTTGTTCTTACACGTCTTTGCTTTTGTTATTCAGGCTTCCTTGTGATCATGCATCCCAGCCAGATGTTTGTGCCAGAGGTTAAGTCCTTGTACAACGGCATCCTGGCTGACAACACCTCCTCCATCAACCTCAAAATCCAGATCCTCAAGAACCTCCAGACGTACCTTCAGGAGGAGGACACGCGGATGCAGGAAGCAGACAGAGAATGTAAGTAAAGCTGTGGTTGTTGCTGTAGGTAGACAGCGTTTGGGTTCAGCACTCCAGTGTTACATCCTCTGATGGCACACAGATTTTGTTGGTGGCACCTTCAAGAAGGCACAGTGATAGTGACAGTAATATAATGGATGATCAACATGTTATATTTTGTGTCCCTGCAGGGAAGAAACTGTCCAAACAGGAGGATCTGAAGGAGATGGGAGACATCTCTTCAGGGATGAGCAGCTCCATTATGCAGCTTTATCTAAAACAGGTGTTGGAGGCGTTCTTCCACACCCAGTCCAGTGTACGGCACTTTGCTCTCAACGTCATAGCTCTCACACTCAACCAGGGTCTCATTCATCCTGTACAGGTAAGTTGGAGAACCACCCCACCCCCAGTAACTGATAGATGATAGTCCCATTTTAATAAGACATCTCCGGCATAGAATTGGACTCGTAGATTTAGGCGATCAAAACCAATATCAAACAATGAATTTTTCCTTTTTGCCATCATATAAGCAGTCAAGTTAAACCCTTGTTTACTTTCATTTAAACCTCTATTTGTTTGATAAACAGAAATGTAAACACATGCATACAAATGTAACATCATTTTTATCCATCTGTGCAGTGTGTACCCTACCTCATTGCAATGGGAACAGACCCAGAGCCCAGCATGAGGAACAAAGCTGACCAGCAGCTGGTGGAGATCGACAAGAAGTACACAGGATTCATCCATGTGAGTCGAGTTGTCAAGTTTCAGGATTGTTGTTCGTCTTGTTACTCGATTAATTAAGCCAGTTCTGCCATTTGTACCCGGAGAAGGAATTCTAACTTGTTCGACTTCAGTCATCCAGCAACATCTTTAAGGTCGAATGTGTAGGATTTAGGGGGATCTATCAGTTTGTCATAGTTTTTTTAATATGCATTACAGTATCCTATCATGTAATGAAGGCAAAAACAGTTTCAGATCACTTCAGTTATGTTCCATAACTGCTTTACTGCACGCACTGGTTTGTGGTTGAATTTTATTCTTCCATTGAAGTCGAGTGGATTTAACTTGACTTTATTGCTCCAGTGATGGCCATTAGACCAACACCAGGTTTACACATATTCAGTACATCACAGCCTTTTTCAGAATGTACCCTCGTGTAGTGCTGGAGAAATACAGCAATACTGAATCTGAGTCTCATTATTTTATTGGCACACTCCCATGGCAGCAGCTGTGCCGACATTTGTCTGATACTCTAAGTTTGTAACACTTCTCTTTCAACATATTCTCTCACAGATGAAGGCAGTTGCCGGGATGAAGATGTCGTACAATTTGCAGCAGGCCATCGATTTGTCTCGTGGGACCATCATTAGAGGTTTCAGACAGGACGAGACCCACTCTGCACTCTGCTCGCACCTCTTCACTATGATCCGGGGGAACCGACAGCACCGGCGAGCTTTCCTCATCTCACTGCTGAACCTCTTCGATGACAGCGCTGTGAGTAAACCTGCACTCATCTCAACACGTCATGGCACTCCTCATTAACTGCAGACCAAGAGAACATCTCCTTCGTTTTTCTCACATTTGCAAGCAATGAGTCTCAGCGAGGAGTATAATAAAAAGTGTTTTATACGACTCTTAGGGATACAGACAAGACCTGTGATTTTAAAGCAATGCCTTTTATAAAGAGAGGACAATTTTTTCAGAGGAGGCATTCGCAATTCAACAATTTCAAATACAGGCACATTGGAAAGAATCACTTCAGTCTTGAGAAAAAAAAGTTAATAGGATCAATGAATTGCCGAGCGAGCAGAGAAGAGCAGTGTGCAGAAGCTCCTTTTCTCAAGAATAAAGAGACGACAAATGCTGTGGAGTTGAAAGATGATAGATCCCATTATTGTACTGAGTTGCAGGCTCTTGTTTTTTTACCTTGTATGAATAGTTAAAATTGTAATAAGCTGAAACTGCAGTGTGAGTTCGTACCAGGCACTGACTCTCGCTCATGCTCTCCCCCTCTTTTCTTTCTCTCTGCAGAAGACGGAAGTAAACATGCTGCTGTTCATAGCAGACAACCTCGCCTGCTTCCCATACCAGAGCCAGGAGGAGCCTCTCTTCATCATGCACCACATAGACATCACCCTGTCTGTTTCTGGCAGCAACTTGTTGCAAACCTTCAAAGAGGTAGGATAGCATTTTTGAAAGTAGGTTGCATGTAAAGTGGGGGTGTGTTTCTCCTCGCTGGGGTTGAAAAAACCCTGGAAAAAAAAACACAGAATTCTCTTGTGTTAATTTTCTTGTCAATTTCTCCCGTCCAGCTTCTGCTCAAGGAGCCGAGGCGTAAGGAGAAGAAGGTGAAGAAGGAGTGGAAGCACACATCAGATGGAGAGGATGAGGAGGAAAAGATGAACTGCGATTCTCCCAGGAGTGATGAGGAAAGACACAGCAACAGTGATGACGAGAATGATGATGTGGTACGGCGGCCTAAAAAGGCCAGAAAACCTGTTGCAGACAGCTCAGAGTCGGAATCTGATCTGGATGATTTGGATTTGGAGGATGTGGACAAAGTAATGAGGCTCCTCCCAGACAATCCCACAGGTCTCTTGGACTTTGCCAATGCTGTTCAGGGCATCCTGTTGCTGCTGGTGCTCAAACAGCATCTGAAGAACCAATACGGATTCTCTGACAGGTAAGATCTACATAACCAAAATGAATCTGTGTTTTTCAGTGGGGATTAGTTTGACCAATTCCATGACCTGTGTAACCTAAAACATTTTTTGTCTTCCAACAGTAAAATTCAGAAGTACTCTCCAACAGAGTCAGCCAAGGTGTACGATAAGGCAGTGAACAGAAAAAACAACATTCACTTCCACCCACGACAAACCATCGACTTCATCTCCAACAACATGGCTCACGCCACGCTGACAAATGATGTCAAGAGGCGGATAGTCAGGCAGTACCTAGATGTAAGTCATGAAGCTGCATCAGAATTTTGTTCACTGGCCGTGTTTTATGTACATCACTGATTGCCAGTTAATCTTTTCTCTCTCTCTTTCTTCTCTTATCTGTCACATTTGGTTCTCGGGTTGATGTTTAAATGATGTGGAGAGTGAAACTTGTGTCTCAAACATTCTTGTTTTTCACTCCACACAGTTCAAGGTTCTGATGGAACATCTTGACCCAGACGAGGAGGATGAGGAGGGAGAAGCTTCTGCCAGCGCTAACATCAGAAACAAAGCCATAAACGCCCTACTGGGAGGCTCCGGCCCCTTGTCAGGACCCAGTCCGCGCAATCAGACAGGACCAGAGACAGATGACGATGATAGTGAGGGCGACGAAAGGACCCCAGGGGTGAGATACATGGATGCCCACACTATTTATAAAAGGCAGTATAAAAATGTGGGTACGATAGGACAACCTTTTTTTCTTCTGTCCTCTCTGCAGTCCTCTCGAAGGTCAAGGCGAGCAGGTGACTCCTCGGACCCCGGCCGTATGAGTGAGACAGTGGAGGCTATGGATGTGATTGCCCTCTGCTGCCCCAAATACAAGGACCGGCCGCAAATAGCTCGCGTCATCCAGAAGAGCTCCAATGGATACAGCATCCACTGGATGGCCGGCTCCTACTCGGGGCCCTGGGCAGAGGCCAAGAAACGCGATGGCCGCAAACTGGTGCCTTGGGTGGACACTATTAAGGAGTCGGACATCATTTACAAGAAGATTGCCTTGACCAGCAACCACAAACTGAGCAACAAAGTAGTACAGACTTTACGCTCACTGTATGCAGCGCGGGAAGGAGGGGCTAGCTAATGGCCCCCGTATGGTGTTTTTTTTCTTTTGTTTCTTTTCTTTTTCTTTTTTTTTTGACCCCCCCTGCTCCATTTCTACTTTATCGAAAATCCTCCTCTTTCCTGCTCCTCCTCCTCAACCTGCCACCTCCAACAACACAGCCAAACTTCACTGGATTCCTACCCTCCTCCTCTCCTTCCTCATTTTTGTAAGAAAACACAAGAGAGCAAGAATATTTGACACTACATACTTTTACATGAGTTATTCTTGCAAAAATGAAAATGACACAAAACATAAGACTTATTATATTAGAGGGACTGCTCATGTTTTGTTTGTGTACAAGTGCAGAGGATAGAATCCAGAAGGCATTAAAGGAATAATTCGCCCAAATTATCCCTTAAAAAGGCTATCAGAAAAGAGACCTGGAGGGAAATGTTTGTCAACATTGTTGTGGGAGCTCCTTCGCTGTTGTGCAGCAGATTCTAGTCGCTCATTTCTACTCCCACTGTATCATAGTTTAACACGACAAAAAACTAAAATGTTTATATCTCTGAAGACAAAAAAGCTGTAAAAAAAGAATAAAACCTTAAGTGAATGTTGGAAATTAGTCTTTTTGATGTTCTTATTAAAGTGTTTTTGGAGTTTATTATACTACTAGCACCCTGATGGTTTTTCCTTTTAGCTTTTAGATATTTGAAGAAAAAAGAAAAAAAGAATTATTTTTATTTTTGTTCACTTTTATTTGTCCATGCTGTACAATGGCAGAGTCCTCTGAATATAATTTATTCTATTTCGAACTACGCATGCAGTATATGTGGCCTATTGCAGGAGGATATTTTGTAAATGTAGATTTTGTTGTATTAGGTCACCCTAGTAATAAGAGGAAAGGGGATTCATACCCTTTCGGTGGAACAAATACTGCAATAAATTTTCTACTTCTCTTTGTCACTTGTCTGCTCAAAGTGTTAATCTGATCTTTTCATTTTGCAAATGAAGACCAGTGCAGGACCTGAATGCTGCTAAAGCACAGACAGACATGACAGGATGAAGGGTTGATCATTAAGGGAGAGATCCTATAAAATTATGCCAGATGACCGTTTTATTAGTATCTCTAGGCATAGACTTTAAAAAGAGCAAAAACAGACGAATGGTCATGATTTCTGTTTTTGTTTCAATAGTGCATGTATGTGTGTGTGTATGTATTTATTTTGAGCCAGAGAATCAGGCTACACCGCTGTAGAAAACCATCAGTAACTGTTTGTTACTATTATTTTTCATTGGATATTGTTATACCGGCTATATTAGGTCCATAAAATAAGATCACTTTTGAGAAATATGTCAGACACACTGATGATTTTAACAGTTATAGGTAATGCAAGGACTTGTGCAGCATTTTAAATATTTGTGGAACTGAGTAGGTAAGGCGAATATCCTATTTTTACTTCATAGCTTTTTAGACCACCGTTAAACGCAAATACAATTAAACATTTACAAGCTGTGTGTGTGACGCCTTTGACCAATCGCGTTTGTAGCGAGTATTCGAAGTCTTTTTGGACCAAACAGCTTTCCGTACTCTGGTGATGTCACCGCCATCCGTTATTTTGTATTGTTTTGGCGGGGCGTACACGAATTTGTCCGTTTGGATGTCCGATTCACTTTGCAAGCGATAACTTTGTACCTACGAAATATGGAGCGGTACGTCTGAAACTCGATGGAAAATCACTTACTCTGTATCACTGAAAATAATCAGCCAATGATATAGTGACAAAATGTAGTGCTTTCTTTTCACTTGGCTGCCAAGACGCTGCCAGAGAGTCGTCTTTATTGTGGCTCAACGTTAGCCACAGTTAGCTAACGCTAGCTACTTTTAATTTCAACGTTGTCACAAACCGCACTAACTACTTTACGTCAACTGTACTTACTAGCAACTCTTTTCATTTTTAGCTAGAATGCGGTCAATTCAGCGTTTTCAGTTCTGTCTGGTTTGGTAAGATACTGGATCAACTACACCGCTAACTTGGCTAAGCTTGTTACACTTTACAGTAACATTAACATTAGCTAGCAGTGCCATCTCTATTGACACTAGCTAATTTCAAAAGGTAGCCAACATTACCGCATTAGTATGCAGTGTTATGTATTTAGGGGGATCTTGTGAAACAGTCGAATAATCAATAATTAAACGGTATCTGTTTTCATTTCCTAATACGTTGTGTCCAGTGGAAGGATGAGTCGAGCAACAGGCAGACAATCGGAGCTGCCTATGCGAGTGCAAGACAGCAACAGGATGAGCATGGTGTATACAACGCCCCAGAGGTTGGTGTTAAATTAAAGGAAGTTAATGAATTTAGACATTGTAGTGAGTGAGTAAAGGTACTGCTTTCGTATACCATGAATTTCCTCTGATAATAGTGTCCAAAAATATTACACTGAGCTATCTGAATTTGATTTACACTGAAGACAGAGTAAGATACTGGTTATAGTTTTATGCCATTTCCTATTTGTGTGATGACAAACTGGGACACATACATCAAAGCAGTATTTAATCAGAAGCTTAATAGTTTAGACGTCTATGTATTTTTTGCATGTATAAACGTTTGTGAACTTGTGATGACTGGATGAAGAATATATGTATTGTTTCTTTACAGTAAACAGCCTTCATTTGGAAAGCTCAACATTCCCAAACCACAGTCTGTGACCTCCGAAAGGCGGACCAGCTTCTTTGGTGCCCGGTATGTGAATAATGTTTGTATTTAATACAACATTTTTGTTTAATTAAATACATTTCCAGTGCAGATGTTTGCAAGAAATTTAGACCAGGCATTGGTGTTAAATTAAGCTATACAGATAAAGACAACAATATATGATCAATTAAAAAAAACCTTATGTGGAATGACGCAGGAAAAAAGTATTGAACGTGCCAACTGAAATCTATTTGATACTTGCTTTTTCTTTTTGTGTTCATTCCACTTTATTGCGCGTAATTTTTTTTTTATTGATTTCAATGTTACTATTTCTTTATCTGTGGTGTTAATTAAGAATACCATTGTCTGGTCTAAATCTCACGTGAATAGCTGCATTGGAAATATGTTTAATGCAAATTTTTTGACACATTGAATATTGTGTCAACACAGATTGAGCCAGCACAATTACAGTAGTAGTAAGATGAAATAAAGTAAGTAATGACAATATATATCTTTACCTTACACAGTGTACAAGGAAACCTCTGTTCATAAATATCCTGTGAATATGAGTAGGTGTGGTTAAAGGACCATTGTGTAGGATTTATGCCAAGCAGCAGATTGCAACCAAATGAACACCCCTCGTCTCACTCCATCCTTTCCAAGTGTGTAGGAAACCCTACAGTGGCAATGTAACACGTGAAAAACATGAAGGGCCCTCTCTTGAGCCAGTTTTTGGTTTGTCCGCTCCGGGCTCCTGTAGGTTCCTCTAAGGTTACAAAAACACAGTAATCTTGCGCACCAGTACTTTAAAAGATGCTGAAATGAGTAAATTAGACCAGAGTTGATTATCCTGAGATTTGGTAGAAATTGCAAACCTAATGATTGTGTATTTTGCCTTTCCTTTACTACATTTCCACAGTGCAATTATTTTGAATGCAAATGAAATTAAACTGTTATTTCTCCTTGTCAGCTAGCGAATTTGTTTAGAGCTACAATGATTAATTGATGGTATGTTGATATTTTTGACTGCAGGACTAGTGGAGCCAACATGCCTCGCAACAGCACCATGTCAGGGTTCGGAGGAACTGAGAAGATCAAAGATGGCCGACCCCTTCATGATAAATCCTATGTGCAGCAGTGTATCAGACAGCTGCATGAGGTAAAAACACTTCACTGAATCTTCAGTTTATATACACACAAAGTGTTAGTCTGTTTTAACATTGCTACACCATTTATGCTCAGTACATTAAATCCACTGTATGGGATTTGAAGTTGTAATGTTTTATGCATTTAATGTGACTGATTAAATATTATTATTGCTGCCGATATCTGACCGAGTGTTGGATTTAATTGTAAGTTTACCACAAACGTGGTGTTGTCGGTCTGAGTGGGAATCCATAGTATTATCCAGTCTGATATTGTCTGTTATATTTTTTTAGTTCTTGACTGAGCAGGGTTACCCAGGCACTTTGTCAGCCAAGACCCTCCAGTCTCCCTCAACCAAGGAGTTTGTGAAGATATTTGAGTTCATCTACTGCCAGCTGGACCCAACCTTTGAGATGCCAAACTCAAAAGTTGAGGAGGAGGTTCCAGCTATCCTTAAAGCCCTGAGGTACATTTGTTGTGAGCCATCATGTTCGATCTGCTTCTGTAGTTTTAGAAACTGCTGATGCTCACTCTCTCTGTCTCTATTTCTCTCGCTGTTTCTGGTTTAAGGTATCCGTTTGTTCTCTCCAAGTCTTCAATGTATTCTGTTGGGGCTCCCCATACCTGGCCTCAGGCCCTCGGTGCTCTCATGTGGCTAATTGATAATGTCAAGGTGAGATGCAAACAACACTTTTCAATATGAATTACGGAGAAGTGTTTGCTAAAATGAGGTTCATTTGCTTAGGATGCAACAAAAAACAGACAAAAACTAAACAAATGTGAATTTTGTTTAATTAAATGAGTTAAAACCAGAGTTTGTGCTTATTCTGTGTGTCAGATCAGCTGGAGTTTGAGTAAGCAGGAGCTGCTGTTCAGTGACTTCTGTGAAGATGGTGACAATATCGAGGAAGGGGCTGAGTATAACAGGGTACTCTGACTTTTTTTCTAACTGCATCATGAGACTTAAAGGCCATACAGGTGTTCTCCCTCTGTATTTAAGACAGTGTCCTCAAATACATGACATGGTTACCCTTATTTTGTCTGTCTAAATCTTGTGTTTTGATTTTTTTCTTTTTTAATCATCTCTTTCACTCTGTTCCTGTGCAGCTCTTCTTGGACTACACAGCTGAGACATACTCAAAGTTCATGCAGGGTCAAGACACATTTGAGGATGAGGATGAAGCATTCCTCATGAAACTAAGTAAGCACAGCATCCCTTTATGACATCAGTTTTTGATAATGATTTTTTTTCTGTTTATATTTGAGCTTAATGTTAATTCAGTTGTTTAGATTTAGATTTCAGTTTTTAATGAAAAATCGAGTCCTCTCAAGATATTTGATGTGCTGTGTGTTTGTTCTCACAGAGAAGCTCTACAACATTGATGAAGCCCTGCTGTCTACGATGGAGGAGAAGTACAGAATACTTAGTGATGAGGTTGACCGACTTGAGAAGGAGAGCCAGACGGTCAGAAGATTTTTATATTGACACTCCCCATGTGTACAGATTAGAGTATGATTTTAAAATCTTGCCCTCATTACAGTGAGGGCAGTTGTCCTCCATTAATTCCAAGTTTACAGGGAGAAAATCTGATATTGTTGAAGAAAAAGAAAACAAACAAAAGGAAAGGAGATGAATGTATTTGTGACAATTGGAGGTGCAAACCATAAGTCAGAGAGATCATTCTTTTTCTCTCTTCTCCTGGACAGGACCGTCTAATGACCAGGAAGATGGAAAGGGTGAAGCTGCAGGCAAACCTCAACAAACTCCAGAGTTATCGGAGTACCCTGGAGTCATTTGAGGCGAGCCTGGAGAGCAAAGCTTCAGAACTGAATGATGAGCTGGAGAATACTGGTAAATACCAGCAATAACATGTTCAGTGTAACTGTGTCAGTTCTTTTGCAGGATGCACTGGATCCAGTGGCCATCTGATGATGCCCACTGGATCCATTGGAAGTACAGGGAAGTTCTTTGTGGGCCTGTGCACACTCAGAACAAACATAATAAGGATTCTGGTTGTGTGTTACCCAGATGTTTAAATAAACTGTTAAGTTGTCACAAGTGAGCTTATTGGGTTCTCTTCAACAGCTTTGAACGTCTCTTTCACACACAGATTGGATTTGATCTTATATACGTCATGTTTTTTCTTCACCTTTCTGCAGCCAGTCATCTGGAGTCTCTAAAACACGAACGAGATGAGCTGCAACACCTGCTGCAGAACCAGAAGTTTACTCCAGCTGATGTAGAGAGGATCAACAGAGAGAAGAGGGAACTCCAGCAGACCATCTCCAGTCTCAGCAAGTCTCTTGAAGATGCTGAACAGCACAAGTGGAACGAGGAGATCGCTCTGGCCAAAATGAAAGAGAAGGTACTATATGCACATTTAGTATGTTTGCAGAGTCCCATTTGGTAACAATGGTGTATAAGACAAATCATGACATGATATGATATTGATATGTGTATCAAGATACACATCAGTTTCTTCTAAATAGTTTGGATTAAATTGTGATGTTTTGTGTCTAGTTGTTTGCTGCCCAGTTGTAATCAGTAGTTGGTAACAGCAGATGTTTTCATCTGGCACACATTTTGACCTTTGATTTGACTTGTTTCCTTGTCCCTCCTGTGTCTGTCCTGTGCTGTTATTTCCCTCAATCTCAGGCGGAGCTGAAGCTGGCAGAGTATCACAAGCTGGCACGTAAACTGAAGCTGATACCACTGTCTGCAGAGAACGCCTGTGGTCATGATTTTGAGATCAGGCCGTTTGAGTTTGGACCTGGCAGCATGATTCAGCATAAAACACAGATACAGGTACTTCCAGCCAATAATCCTGTTTACACAACCATTTGGATTGGTACAAGGACAGACTTCCACATTCTGTATAATTGAGTATAAACAAGACTAGCTTACTGTCCCAGTGTTTAGTTATTTCCATATGCAGTCATTTGTAGATTTGGACATGCATCTTTTTATATTCAATGTTAACTCCATTGTAGGCTTTTGGAAATTAGATTTTGTTATTGTGTGGTGATAGATTTTGGACTTCTATGTACTTGTTCTGATCCATGTTTTGTGTTGTAGATGCTTCTGAGAAAGCTTATCAGTGATGTGGAGGAAGAGAACAGTCGATTAGCAGACATGAAACTCAGTCTGGAGGAGTCTTGTGAACAGGTAACAGAATTGTTATTATTTTGCACTATTAACTTTTTTCTCTAATGATATGCAATATTGCCAAAATGCATCTTTTTTCAAATCATCTTTTATACCAGTGATTTTTGTGTGTTTTCTCAAGGTGAATTCGAACCTCTTGGACAAGTCCAATGACATTAAGCAGCTGAGAGAGCAGATTCGCAAGCTGGATGAACTGTTGGATTGTGACATGCAGGTACAGTCCTTATAGTTCAGTCTACTTTATGTTGGTAGAAATACCAGATTATTACATGCAACAGTTGGCATCCACCAAATGGTGCACATGGAGCAGACCTAACCACATTTAGACAAGATGTGATTTATTTAAGCAGTTTCTGTTCTGCACTGAACTATTGGTCTTCTAAGCTGAAAAACGAATGAGTTAATGTAAACAAGTTGATGACATAAAGAGAATGCACAGTTGCATCATGCATGTACTAACAATAGTTTTCTGTGTGTTTGTCTGTGTAGGAGCTGGCCCGAGAGGAGGAAAACTGGGCACAAGAGATGGAGTCAGTGGAGAACCATCATAAGCTTCTTCAGAAGAAAGTCAATTGTGGTTATGACGAAGCTGTGCAACAACTGAAGGCAGCGCAGCAACAGTGAGTGACTGATTCATTGACAGTATCTATATCTGAGGGATTACTTCATCCTGCTGGAGCTCGCAGTCACTACAGAACAAATCATTGTTAACTGGCAAAATCAAAAGGCACAGGAAATGGTTTCAGCTTGATAGCTCTGCCTCATTTATTCGCATGTTCATGAAATGGGGCTTGATGTGTGAGCTTTAACGTCCTTAAAGTCTCTGTTTCTATTAGTGTAAATGATGATGTTCACCTCTTCCTCAGGTACCACCTGGTGTTGCAGGAGACCAACGAGGAGAGACGAACAGTAGCCAACAACCTTGCGTCTGTATTTACCACAGCTGCCAACCACTTGTCAATTACAGAGGTAACTTTCTCACAACTCTGCATCTGTCCCTCATACAGATAATAGTCTCTATCTCAGGCATACATTCAGGAAGAAAATGTACTTGAATTGCAGGGTGTAGGCCTCTGCAGCTTTTTTCCCCAGTGCAAACATCAAAGCGTATGATTCATATAAGAACATCTGACGTGTCTCCCTGTGGTTGAGATGTGACTGTGACCATCATTGACTCAATGTCTGCAGGCTTTCCATGAAGAAAAGATTTCATTGTATGAAATACACAAAAGAATTTAGACCAAAATGGCTGTTTGACTAAAGAAAGCGCTATAATAACGATCTTGATTGAAGCATAGTAAACATATTGTTCGTGCAAATTCCCTATGCCTGCTCTGATGGCAGCATTGCTCATATTGTATCTGTACCTCCATTCATGTTATTCTAATATATGAATGTGTAATATAACCGATGTGCTCCTTTACAACAGAAGTGCCTGGAGAATCTGCACAGCAAAGTGCAGCACCTCCGTTCTAAGACTATAGAAGAGGACAAGGCAGCTGTGCAGAAGATGCGGGAAACTTTCAAGAGCTTTGTGTCGAAGGCCAACAGTTTGTAAAGAGGTGTAAGGAAGGATGGGGGGGGGTGTCAGAGACTGGAACTCCAACAACAGCCAAACTTCAGAGTTCATACCATCCTCTCCTTTCTCATTTCTGTAAGAAAACACGAGAGCAAAAATGAAAATGACACAAAATGTAAGACTTATTATATGCTCATGTTTTGTTTGTGTACAAGTGCAGAGGATAGAATCCAGAAGGCATTCAAGGAATACTTCGCCCAAATTATCCCTTAAGAAGGCTATCAGAAAAGAGACCTGGAGGGAAATGTTAACATTGTTGTAGGAGCTCCTTCACTGTCTCTGAAGATAACAAAATATGTTAAAAAAGAAAAAAAAATCTTAAGTGAATCTTGTAAATTTGTCTTTTTGATGTTCTTATTAAAGTGTTTTTTGGAGTTTATCAGACAACTTGCACCGTGATTCTTTTCGGTTTTAGCTCTTTGATATTTGTAGAAAAAATGCTTTTATCTTTTTGTCACTTGTCTGCTCAAAGTATTAATCAAAGTTGATTGATCTTTTCATTTTGTGAATCAAGACCAGTACAAGACCTGGTCACTGCTAAAGCACAGACAGGCCTGACAGCACACACCTTCCCTCCTGGAGTTTGATTCATTTGGTCTGGACCAAGGGGACAAAATGATGCATTGGTGCATTTCAGTTCTGATCCAGTTCCAGTTCATACTGACTTTTCACAACTGAACCAAGAAAAGTAACCATGATTTTAAACCATGATTAATTTGTTGATTTGACTGTTTAGGTAAATGTCAGCCTGCATCATCATTGTGTCATTAGGACTCACGTGGGAAAACCAAACTCCAACGACAAGTTCGGGCATCACTGGTGCTGTTGTTTCATTTGACATTTTTAGACTTACTGTTATTCACCCTTTAAAAAAGATAATTTGTGACAAATCAGACACATTCAGGATGATGATGATGATGATGATGATGATGATGATTATACGGTCATAGGTAGTATTGCTAGGGGGAAATGGGTGTTTGAATGGTATATTGATACATTGAGTCAGGCTATGACTTGCTTTGCCTCTGCACCCATTTAAAGTTTCCTGTACTGAGGACAGGTGATGTTGTGCTTGTTGTAGCACAAAAAACTACCACTAGGTGCTGCCACACTATTTAAATGGAAATAAGTAAAGCTATAGGAAGTTACAAGAGCTTCCGAGAAATGACTGTGACAGTCCAGACTCTGCCAGCGGACTTACGCTCATTTCAATATTTGTGGAACTCATTGGGTGAAGTTATTACTCAATCTTCCACTCTTAGCTTTTTGGTTTATATTCAACTTTACAAATATGAATTAAAAGATTTTTTTCTAATCCTGGACTGATCTTCCCCCAGTTTATGTTTTACAATGTGTGTGTGTGCGCGCGTGCGCGCGCATTGATGTGCGTGTGTGTATGTGTGTGTGACGCCGTGGAAACGCCATGTTATTTTAAACAGCGTAACGAAGCCTTCTTGGACCTAGTGGCTCGCCGTACTCTATTGATGTCACAGCCAATTAGAGCGGGGTTTATAAACATTCGATTCACTTGGTAAATGTTTTTTCTCGGTCCGCCCCGTAAACATAAGCTGTCTTCTACGAAATATGACGCGCTACTTCTGAAACTTAACAGAAAACCACTTAAACTTATGTAGACTCTTGGCTTAACATTGGTAATGAGCTAATGAGTTAGCAAAGTAGAGGCTGTTAATTAAACTACTTTACGTCAACTGCAAAGTTAACGTTGCTAGCTAACAAGAAAACTTAGATTTAGTTAGAATACGACAAATTCAGCGTGTTGAGTTCTGTGTAGTTATATTATGTCACAGGATGAGTAACATTAGCCGCAGCACCAGTGAACTAAGTTGTCCAAGCGTCTGCCACAATTTACAATAACATTAGCTAGTTTGGCCATATCTACTGGCATTTATCAAAATGTAGCCAACATTATCGCATTATGGTCGAGCAGCAGGCGGACAATTGGAGCTGCCTAGCAATAGGATATGGGTGGTGTATACAATGCCCCAGAGGTTGGTGTAAGTAATTAAATTCAAACATTATTTTAAGTTATAACCTCATGCTATCCACACCCACACAACATTTTCCCGCTTTACTCTAGTAACAGGCTGTACCCAGAAATATTACAGTAAACTAGCTTAATTTGAACTACACTGTAGACAGAGTACGATGTTGGTTCTAATTTCAAGGCATTTCTTATTTGTGTAATGACAAACTAGGACACAAACCGTGCAAATGCAGGTGGAATGACAAAAAAAAAAAAAATATTTATAGTATTAAAAAAGCCAACTTTTTTTTTTTACTCTCTTATTGTGTTCAGCAGTTTAGTGCTTTTTCTTACTGAGTTCAATGCCTTTTTTCTGTCATTCCACTTTCTTGCAGGTTACTTTTTATTGATTTGAATGTTACTGTTTCTTTATCTATGGTGCTAATTAAGAATACCAAAGCCTGGTCTAAATCTCATGTGAATAGCTGCATTGGAAATATGTTTAATGAAAAACAATTTGATTTTTTGAACATTTATTTCCCCCACTGTATAAACAGTGAACCAAACACAGATTGAGCCAAAACAGTTGCAGTAGGAGAAGGCTGAAATAAAGTGAGCAGTGACAATATGTAGTCTTTACCTTATGCAGTGTAGAAAGAGACTTCTGTACATAAATATCTTGTGAATTTGACCCCGAAAGGTAAAACCTCTGAAAACCTCAGCTCACTGAACCTTTAGCTACTGACTCAATTTAAACCAGTGTCACAAACCATAACAAATTAGCAGAATAGATGTGGCTTAAAGGTACTGAAATGGGTAAATAAAGAAGAGTTGATTTTGCTATTCAAGGAAAAATCAATCAGATTTGTTGTAAATTGCAAGCCTAATGTGTGTATTGTGTGTATTTTGATTTTTTTCCACAATGCAGTTATTTAGATGCAAAAAATGAAACTTATTTTTCCTTGACAGTCATCTAATTTGACATTTTGCTGAATGTTTTGTGTATGTTAATATTTTTGACTGCAGGACCAGTGGAGCCAACATGCCTCGCAACATCACCATGTCAGGGTTGAGCAGATCAAAGATGGCTGACCCCTGCATGATACATCCAATGTGCAGCAGTGTATCAAGAGCTGCATGAGGTAACAACACTTCACTGAAAACATATTCAGTTTATATACACACAGTGGTATAACATTGCTGCATCCTTTATGGTCAGTACATTAAATGAAGCATTTCTACCTATACTGAGTAAGCACAGCATCTCTCGATAAAATTGGTTGTTTTAAAATAATAAATTGGTTTCTATGTATATTTGAGCATTATGCTAATTCAGCTGTTTAAATTTGTTTCATTTTTTAAGGAAAAAATAAAAAATCCTGTTTACACAACCATTTGAATCAGTCTGAAAGGGCAGATTTTCATTTCCTGTATAATTGAGTATAGACAAGATGAGCTTACCATTCCAGGTTTTAGTTATTTCCATGTGCAGTCATTTGTAGCTTTGGTCATGTATCTTTTATCTTTAAAAGTTAACTCATTGTAGGCCATTGGAAAATAGTTTGTATTTGTGTGTGATGATAGATTTTGGTATTCTATGCACTTGTTCTGATTAGGACCATCAACAAATATTCTAAATTCAAATATACATTCAAATTTTGAAAGACAAAACTGTTGAAGTCCGGCATGTTAAAATCCTTCCTATCATAATGTCTGGTGACAATAATTCCCAAGTCAGATGTGAAAATATGCTGACTGCACACTGTTTTCCCCATGGCCTCTCAACATTCAGTGAATTGTTGTGAGTTTATTTCAACAAACCTGGAGTTGGTGATGATTGTTGGAACAGTGAAAGACTAACCAAGGTTTATTTTGTTTCTGTTGAGAATGAAATGTATTTTCCGATGATAAAATAACTATTTCTGTCAATGGAGTCTGGTGGCTTTGGCAAGAGCAATATAATGACTGTTTCTGGTTAAATAAAATGGATCTGACTCTTTAACAAAAGGTCTGCCTCTGCAGGGATCCTTTCTATAACGTTGTCGGACACTGAGAATAACAGCAGTCGGTGGTAAAAACAAACACTTTTAGTGGACGTACATTGACGGTATGCAAATGGCCAAAGAGATTACATTGCAGCCTGTTTCATGGCTGCAGCACTCTTGTTAAATAGTGGAAAACCTAAAGAAATGTCTCCATTAATCACCAGGACACAAAAACATGGAATAGGGTCCATGATCAGATGGTAATTGACCGGAATTCCTCCGGTTTGTCCGGGACTTTGAAATCTTCCAGGAGATAATTCAAGAAACTGTGAATGTGTCATTTGTGTTTTTAGTTTGTTTCCACCAGTTTGTATGTTTTGTTATTGTTGCATAATATGTTTTTTGCAATAAAGTATTCAAACATTAACAAAAGCTTTGCAACAACTTTCTTCATCAGAGTAAGAAAACTAACTTCCTATGAATTCATGCATTTGACTTCAGTTTGATATTGTTTCAGGCAAACACTGGTTAACAAGGAAATGACAGGCATAGTTTCCATTTGTCAGTCTCATTTATTCTATTTTTACCAAGCACATTAGAGCATTTAAGTTCCACATATCAGCCAAAACCCATAAAAATGACTGGCTCATTAAAAATGAAACGTTTATTTTAGGAGTGAATGTTTTCTGCACCTCTGATCGGAGCATTTATTGCAAATCACTTGGCCGAGGCAACTTGAAAAGGGTATTTCTCCATTTCTTGATCACCATCATTCATTGTACGTGTGTCCAATGAACTCTGTGTGCTTGGCCTTCAGTCTTAGTATTTTTTTTTTTTTTTTGCATTTATATTCAGTCCAAAGGCTCCATCCAATATCCTGTGGCAATCTGTATACAATTCAAACCAGTATGGTCGACTTCAGGTTTTCAAAAAATGTTTTGAGAAGCTTTAAATCTTTGTGTCTGATATCGGCCGCAAGCCAGCGTTTCTCAGACTGTCTTATGAAACTTCAGGATTCACAGACCCAGAGGATCTTTTTCAAATGAAGATGTCTGTTTTCTGATGCAGCTGCTTTTGTTGGACATGGTGGTGTTGATTTATGGTTTCACAGAGGTGCACCTTTTTCCAATTCACTTGTGTTGTTCCACTTTAGCAGGAGAATCCGCCCTGAGCTCTTAACACTGTTAAAGTTGTACTGTAACTTTCACCGAAGTACCTAAAGTTCCTCTTTTTTTATTGAATATTTTTCTAGTTCTTAATGAAAAATGTCAGTGTACATGACTTGATGCATCAATATGGAGAGATATGTTTTTGCAGCAATATTTTTAATTCAGATCTTACAAGTACACTCTTGATTTGAACCGGAGAGTGGCACTACATTGCTTTGTTTTGTCACTTAACAGCTTTAGTTTTTCTTCATGCAGATAGTTTCTAATAATTTCTACCTGGCAAATCGCTGCTCTGTCCACTCGTTGAAAAGCATTGTGGGAAATATAGTAATAAGTTTCTGTCCAAATTAGAATAATGGCTAGTTTAAACAACAGAACGGGAAGATACAACACTTCAGAATGAAACAGTGGCAATTAATTGATTAGTCAATTGAAAGAAATTAACTAATTAGATAATTCATAGTTGTCATTTTTCAAGCAAAAACGCCAAACATTCACTTGTTCCAGCCTTTCAAATATGAAAATTTACTTCTTTTCTTTGTTTTATATCATTGGGTTTTGGACTGTCTGATTTTTTTTTGACATTTCATTGACTAATCATTTAAGAAAATGATAAAGATAGATCGAAGATAAAAACAGATAAATCGCTAAACAAAAAAATCATTAGTAGCAATACTTTTTTCACAAGAATTCATCATCATGGATGTTATCCACCAATTGAGTAGTTTCTGTTAGAAAGAGCTGCAAACAAGGCTGAAGTGTCATCCTGGAATTTGGGGCGATGGCTCGACCCTAAAACTCCACATCGTGTCAATACAGTCAAGTCAAAGAAGTTTTTACAAGGGGAACGTATGAAAACCGTCAGTGCTGCAAGCGTGAGAGAAATGTTTTGGCAGATGTGATGAGGAGAGATGAGGTGATTGTGAGGGGCTCCGCGGAGAGAGGGAATGAAAAATGTGATGGATAACTTCCACCACTAGCAGAGGCAACCCCTGTGTGTGTTGGATGGGGTGGTGGGTTTAGAGCAGAGGAGGGGCTGTGCAGGAAGTCAAAGGAGGAGAAAGGCCCGTACCATGTGTTAACAGCTACAGAGACTTAATTCAACTAAACAGGACAGACCTGGGTGTGTTTATCAGATCCCATATGGACAGGTGGCATCCATAAAAGCCATTTTACAAGACTCCAGACTGTGTGTATGTGTCTTTGCATGTGTGAGAAAATGAATGTCATTATTTGTGTATCGTTGAACCCCCAGATGCATGTACATGGTGGCCTAAATGTCTATGTGTGTGACTCCTTGTGCAGGAATTTGCGTGCGTATTTCTGCATAAACCTCTGTTTGTGTTTGTGCCTGTTTCCATGCTTCTTTACATGTTATGTGGTTCTTTCTCAAGCGAGTGTTTGTGCGTGTTCTCCTGTTGCTTGTGACCCTCAGCCTGTGTGGACCTTTTTTTTTTTCATGGATCACTGCATTCAAAGACATGCACCATGAATTCTTAATACGCTGTATGTTCCTGCTCTCACATAGGGGATGTCAGCGTGACCTGGCCGAGGGCAAAAGCCGAACTCTTCCAGGGATTGTGTGTGTGTGTCTAACTCTCATGGGGCCTCTCATAAGGAGGGGAGGGTATGCGATGGTGTGGATGTGTGGCGTGCACATGAGACAGAGACTCAGGTGCCAAGGAAAAACCCAAGATGTAAAAACAAAGCGGAGGTTATCTTCCTCCCTGCCCCGTGACCTGCAGAATGTGTGTTGTTACTTTACCGTGTACCACAAGGCTTTCAGCAGCCAATCTGTCATACCAGAGACAGGCAGACACAGTAGAGCAGCAAGGTGTTAATGTGGAGTCTTATTAGGGGTTAATCTCGCTCATCCGCCACTAGAATAATCTGTTCTACAGATGTGGGAAAGGGGGCAGAGAGAAAGGGGAAGATAAAGAGAGAAGGCGAGCTCTGTCTTACAATGCAATGCTCTACTATTTTCTTTCTCTCAGCTCCCTGTCAAAACACCATTGTGTAGTTGAAATCTGTCTTCCTTAGACCTACATTATGACCAGCTCTGGCATTTTGATTTCTGCTCCAGCGTCTAATTGTCTCCAGATTTAGAAGACAAATGAACTTGTGCTATAGCACAGAAATGACGCAACTACTGTAATAAGATTCAGATTTGAGAAACCTTGCTGTCTATCTCGTTGCCCAGGGGAGATAATTGTTGATGTTTTGACTTCAGCACGGTCATTAATAACAATAACACAACAATTACAGAAATAATCATGAATCCTTTTGTGGCTGTCAAGTTTCTGGTGCAACATTTGTTCTAAGTAAACTGCTTGTTTGAGCTGAAGTGAACTGTGTTGCTGATGTTGAAGTGAATGTTGTGCAGGATTCACAGCAGCGGGGTCTTTGTTAAGGTTAGTTTTTTGTTGTGTGCTGGAGAATGGGCAATATGTGCTTGTCTTCAGAGATTTGAAATGTCTTAAAGATAAGAATATAGACAGACAAATATTGTAGATCAGCGAGGTTTGTACACACAAGAAATGCAATTTCATGTTGCCTCAAGTTTTGTCACAGCAGAGAGTTTACATATTTAAGGGAACATTTTTCTTTCTCGTACTGATCACGTGGCTATTGTGCCGTGAGCTGCGGTTGGCTGGATGGACAGGTATGTTTCCTGTCCGTCACGTTCTGTTTCTCACCTTTGGAAATTGAAATTGTGCATTAAGGCAGTTGCATAGCTCACTATTTTGTGGTTTGTTACACCAATGCGGCTCAGTTTTTCCAATTTTCACTTCCATGTACATGCTCTTCTTGTTGGACTATTGCTCAGCTTTTAACACAATCAGGCCCACTAAGCAAGTTACAAGACCATCTGTTCTCATCCACTTGCAACTGGATTCTGGACTTTCTCACCAACAAACCACATGTAGCGATACCACAAAGTCTCTGTAGAGCCTCCCCAAGGTTGCTGTACTCTTCTTACTACAATCACAACTGCTCATTCATCCATTAAAGGGGCCAGATGCCACTGATTTTACACATGGAGATCAGTTTACTCATCATTACTCAGCCTGCAAAATCAGTTGCATGTACTTTCTTGCTGTGGAGGAGCTTTATTGAATTAAGAGAAAATAACCCTGATGATGTCATAGCCATGTCATTGGGGTTATCTCGGCTTGAGTAGAAAGCCTGAATTGCTAAGTGGGGTGCAGAGTTTGAAAGATGTGGGTGCTTACCAGGCAGAGAGGGCCTCACAATGTGATTCCACCGGGCACGGCAGCGTCATTTTCTGGCTTTTCTTCCATCCTCTGCATGGCTTCACATCCCACCCGGAGTGTTTTGCCTGCTTGATTTTGTGGGTTTGGCCATTTTTCTTTGAGGTCTGTGTGTCTACCATCTAAGTAGGCTACATAGTAAATGGGCTCTGTTTTAATTGTGTTTATTGTTGATCTGCCGCTTCTGTCAAAAATCGACTAGGTGCATAGTTTTAGCAGAGAGTGGAGAGAAACACAAGCATTGTGTGGAATGGCCACTATCAGCTCTGGTGGCTGGAAGACGACATTTGTGTACCTGGTGGAATCAAGCTGGAATCGATCAGTCAATTGTGTTACATTGTGGGATCCAGAGTTTTTGGAGGTTGACCCATACTAGGGACTAAAAATCAGGTCATGTCAGTCTTTGTAGCTTTGATTTTGCACCGATTTTATGAACTAAATCACTGGAATACATCTTTAAAAAACATTAATAGTGTAACAGTCCTCAGCTCATCAGTGCTGGTATCACAAAAAAGCTCCTGAATAAAGCCTAGAAAAGCCAAGTGTAACTGTGGTAGTGTCTATTTCTGTCATCATAAGTGTGTGTGTGTGACATCTTTTTCCACATGGTCTCCCACTGCTCCCGATGGATGCGTGAGGCCAGTGGTTCCTCCTTGTTATGGTTCCTTTGATGACAGTGTGTTGTGTTGACATTATGGCGGCTTCCTGTGTGACCTCAGCATATGTTGACAGTTTCCTGTGTGTTCAGCCTCAGTGTGAAGCGCTCTAATCAGGGTATCTTTTGTTGAATAATAGATTCAATGAGTGACCGGCTTACACACAGCAGGTTTTTCCATTTCAGCTCACTCATAATTCAGCAAAGGCATGAAACATAACAGTTTCTCAAATGTTATTCTTTTGTGTCAGCACAATTTATCCACAGGATGGAAGATCCACCACAGCCAGAAAACAACAGAGAAAGCGTGTCCCACAGTGACACCACAGTCACGTAGAGCTCCACAAAAAATGAAGAAAAAACAGCTGGTAAGCTACTTGAGCTTTACACATGATGATTTTCTTTGGATCAGAGAATGTGTTAGGGTTTTATCACGGATCATTGCTCAAAAGCTCATTTTAATATGAAGACAAATTCAACTTCAACTTTATTGTCTTCAAATTAAAATTTATGTCGCAGCCAGGTGAAACTGCACACTTGCATGCTTGAACACTACATAAAACATAATAAAATGATAAAACATATGGTAAACATATGTAGGACATATACAAAGACATTCAACTCTCCTTTCCATTGTTGTTCATTGTAGCAACCCTTAAACTGAAGAGTGGAAACCTATTTTCTATTTATCAATGGAAAATGTTTGAATTGTGCATAGTAGGATATGCATAGTAAAATACAGTGTTTTGTACTGTTGCAATTAAACTATATTGCAGTAGAAAAAAAAAAAAAAGCACAATACAAAGTATGTAATATTGCAAAGGATATTTGCACTGATATAGTGGATATTAGTAAAATGTTAAAACACAACAGACTAACAGGTATTTGGAAGAGTTTAAAGCACAAAACAGGCTACAGGTTTTTTTTAAAGGTGTAGTTCAGCGATTCAGTATGAACACTTGTATAAAGTTTGATGGACATGTGAGAGACAGATTAAAATAGAACAGTGAAAATCAAAGATGCTGAGACTTGAGGTATCCTGACTTTCAGTCCCTTGTATGGGTCAAGCTCCAAAAATGATGGATCCAACACTTCACATAATGCAAGTCACTGACATTTTTTAATGAAACTCTGCATGATGACATCATCAAGGTTGTTTTTCATACAAAAGTACAGTAAGACTTTCAGCTTGTTGCCTGGTAACCTCATGGTGCCAACAACATTAAATTATGGATTAGACAGTTGATCTATAATGAGTCAGAGAGGTTTAGAGGAGCTGGTTGGTGGATTTTGTTACCTTTGGATAGAAGGCGGCTAGCTGTTTTCCCCTATTTCCGGTCTTTATGTTGAGGGAGGTTAACTGGCTGCTGGCTGAAGCTTCAGATTTGCTGTCTATTTTCTCATCTAACTCTCAGGAAGAGAGTGAATTGCTGCATTTCCCACTATTGCTTTACAATATGTGATAATCATGTTTCGGTTTGCAGGTTTGAGACATGTTTTTGTAATTGCTGAAATCTTGCACGTCTTAAAAATGAAGTGCTATTCGGTTAGAAGTCTTTTGGAGAGTGCAGGAGAATGAAGAAAGGGTATATGAATTAAAGTTATTAACTCGATGTTTGTCATGCACCCAAAGTAGCCTGTGGTAGGGATTTTGTTTTTCCTTCTAGAATGGAGAAGACTTGTTTTTTCAGACTGTTGCTGTTGTTCTGTGTACCTCAAAGGTTAGAGCATGGCAGAAACATTACAGAGGTCAATGTTTTATTTCCTTTGTGGTAATCTCTGTTAAAAATGTGTCCACTTCACAGTGTTGTAGGGCACTTTCCACCATATGGCATGACTTAGATGAATCAAAGGGCAAATAAACATGGCATGTCATTATCCGCTGCCTTCTTTCCACATTTTGTTAGATCACAGTCAAAAGTAGCCTTCCAGCCTACAACAATTAGTCATCAGTCACTGTGTGTGTTCATATGTATGTGATATGTCCGTGTTAAGCTTCCGCATGTTTGTAAACATATTATTCTTGCAAGTGGATTTTTGTCAGAGCGAAACAATGTGTGTGAGTGAATTACAGGGCAACAGCATGAGATATCAAATTTCCATCAGTTCTGTCTGTGCTCACTCAGGCCTGGATGGCGGTTATTAAGGCACTACGACGGGGTCATAAGAAGGTCATTCTAGACTATGAAAGGTTATAGAGGGGTTATAAAGGGGCTATGAGTCAGAGGTTTGAACTGTTTGCTCCCTGCTTTCGCTCTGTGAGTCATTTTCTGGCTTAGTAGGATCCATTTCAGGGTCCATTCACCTCAGGGGGGAAACAGATGTCTGTTAGAGGATCACAGGCCTCTAAATACTTGTGTAGGTATTTTTGGGATCTTAACACACTAATGTTTGCATTTGGTCAGGAGCTAATAACTGAAATATTTGGTGGCAATTTTTCCCGTCTGTGTAATCACAATGTCGTGAGTCTGAACGAGGTTCATGCTCACTTTGAAGCACTCTTCCTCTGCAACATCTCTCCTCTGCATACTGTCGAGGATAGGAAAAACAATATATGTCATAACCAGTGAAACTTTGCTCAAATATTTAGATTTCACTGGGGTGTAAATCTGTATTTGAACTTAAAACAGTCCCTATCTTTTTGTTTTCATGCTGTGAATTTTCCCTTAAAGAACAGAGATGTGGAAACATTTATGCACTGGTACAGCTATTATAGAGAAAAACTTGCATACATGTTCAGAGGCCCATATTATTCTAGCATCCTGATGAGTGGTAGATTTATGTATACACACATGGTTAGGTGGTATGTCTGTTTTTGGTTGTTCTTTCCATATGGCTCAAGTTTAGAGTATGTTTACGGTTTGTGTTACCACACAGAGAAATTACTTTCTAACTGTAGTTGTGTGTTTGTCTGTGTTTATGTTATATTGTCAGTTAGATACTGAAGGCAACCTGTGTAATCTGCTATGTTCATCATATTTATGACATTTTCATGCAACACACATGCACAGTGCTGCATCTCCTTCTCAGATAAAGAACAAAGAGTGAGGTTTAGTGACACTTTTACTTAGTTGCTGATGAATGACAATATTTAATTAAATCCAGGAAATGAAACATAAACAAGGACACAATTACAGTTTATAATACATATTTACATAAAACAACATCTTGATGTCCGATATATACACAGAGTGAATGGAGAACAAAGCAGAAGACACACTGCAAAATGGCGCCTCTAATTAAGACACCATTTTACAGGTTTCTTTTCGAAAAACTTGGAAAAGGCAAACTTTGGCTCTGTTTCTGTTGCACCACATGCTGTTTGGTGAACCATGAAGATCATTTACATTATGTTAACATCACAGCTTGAAGGTTAACGGAAATTTGTTTTTAACTCTCACGCATTGAGTGAAACCAGTACATCTCAAAATCTGGTGAAATTCAAATGGAATTCTTTATAGGACATTGATTAAGGACAATTCAGCACAGTGGATGCTTGCTTTCCCAGGGGTGGAACCCAGCTTGACCAGTCTAACCAGTGACTCGCTCTGTCACCCATTCAAGGTAGACCAGTCCACTAATGCCCAAAGAATTTTCTTTAATCTTTGAATGAATTAAATATTTTCTTTTAATTTCTTTGTTTTCATGCTGGGCCCTTGATCTTGACAGTTTTTTTTTTCCAGAGTACCAATTTAAGACATTTCAATAACTTTTGATGCATCTTATTTATGAGGCATAACTGCAGTTACTTAGGGTAAAAGAGTCAGACGCCCTTGCTACAGATCCATTGCATACCGCTGAGGTGTTTATGGAGGAAGTTAGCGGTTCCTCCCTTTAACACCAGGGAATATACAGACACAGACATTACACACAGATGTACACGCACAAACGCAGGAGGCTGCAGATAGCAAGCCAAGACCTGCGTGTATTCACAAGGGGTAACAGAGAAGAAAAAATGGAAGAATGGAGGCCTGGAAACATTAATGGTTGAAGCTAAGGGACATCAAAACGCAGGGGGACATGAGGACGAGGGAAGAGGTGGGAGGATATGTGGAGATGTAGGAGGCAGTGAAAGATAAAAAGAGGATGGAGGGACCATGAGGAGCAAGAAAAGGGAGGTCTGCTGTTTCCTCATGAGGGCAGAATGAATGGTGAGTTAGTGGTCTGGCTTGCCTCCTGGGGTCTTAGACACACACACACACACACACACACACACATGCATACACACATGTGTTTACAAAGGAGATTACAGCAGTTCCACTCTGTACCTCTGAGTAGCAGAGCCATGTGTGGAAACGATGAGAGGAATGTGCACTGATGTATTGACAATGTAGGCTCCATATTTATAACATTATAACCTCTGAGGGAACAGCTGTAATTTGCTGTCACGTTACTCCCAAATTCAGTTTTATGCTGTTTCATTTTTTATGTTAAGTGACCAGGGTCCTTTAGGGAGATAGCAAATAACATGATTAAAGACCTGAAATTGTAATTATTAAAAAGAAATAGATGTTCCATCTGTTTAAAGTTTGTGTTTGATGTTTATAGTAATTTCCGCTTTTAGGGATTTAGTGTAGGTTTTGACCCAATCGTAGCAGCACATATACAAACAATTTGTGCAGACATTTGTTTTTCTGGCCCCATATTTCTTCATGTTCAGGAGAAACACTCACCTAAAACGCAGCTACATTGAGATTAAGTGTTCATTAATGACCGTGGAAACAGCAATTGACAAAAATAATTTATTTATACTTACAACTTTCTATTCTAATTCAGATTAGTTAGCTAAGAGTTTGGTTAGCAGTTCAGTTAGCAGCTAAAACAATTTCAGGTTAGCTAACAGTTTAGTTTAGCAATGAAACGGTTTGCTTATAGTTTAGCTATCAGTTCAGTTGTCCAGCTTAAACAGGTTGGTTTGGGTTAGCCAACAGCTTAGTTAGCAGTTGAAACTATTTCTTTCATGTTAGCCAATGCTTCAGTTGAACAGCTTAAACAGTTTGGTTCAGGCTAGCTAACAGTTCAGTTGAACGTCTTCAACAATTTCTTTCATGTTAGCTAATAATTTAGTTTAGCAGTAAAACAGTCTGCTTGTAGCTGAGCTAACAGTTCAGTTGAGCAGTTTAAACAGCTTGGTACGGGTTAGCTGACAGTTTAGTTAAGCTAGCTAACTAACATAGACTACAGAAGTTTGGGTTAGTACCTTGCTCAAGCCACAGTTAATAGCCAACCTGCTCTTAGATACCGCCTACGCCAAAAAACAATTGCCACCACATTGTGGTGGACAATAAAGTTGTTTTGATGGAGAATGTGAATCTTAATAGATAACAACTGGAAGCTCTTCACAACAGTTAAAAGTTTATCTGATGAGTAGAAATGTCCCTGAGCTGTACATGCTGTCTGTCAGTCTAAGCACAAGCATGTCGCCTCTTATTTAAGCCTTGATGTTGAAAGAAATAAGAATTTGCATACATGTTTCACTGACGTAAATCCTAGCTGGTCAAATATAAAGTCTGTGTGCTTGTGTGTCTTTGGTGGTGTCATTGAGGATCACGGCTCTTTCACGCAGGCCGTCACATCATCTCAGCAGTTTCCTCTTTGCTTGATGTAGTGTGTCACATCGGAGCGGACAGCTTCCACTCCAGCAGGGCAACTGTCCAGACTGTCTGTGAGCTGTTTCTTATCGTTATGCTCTGACAACACAGACAGAAGTGGACAGAAAATCACGTCATCAACCAGCGTGACTTTCACTCTGTCTACACATCTTCAGCTTTGCCTGTTTGGTGCGAGGGCATTCAATCAGAAAAGGGTTTACACACATGAACTCCCACGAGCACTTCAGGGAAAACAGAACAGCAGAGGTTAAAAGTTGTGAAGGATTTGAAACAACTTCTATTTTTACATTAGTTAGGCTGCAGGGCGCTAACAACACACTCACATTCTGCAGCTTCATATGCAACATGTTGCTTTTAAATGGTGTTAAAATAGCAAATTCAGACATATTAAAGCTAAAGTAACTGGCCCTCTCATCTGCCACAACGCTGAGATTTACACTTGCTTGTGTGGATGCACACAAAGATGCAGCACAGGTGTGAAGCTCAGGTTACAGTTGAATATTTAATCACCTCTCACCACCAACACGCTGGGGATAGTGTTACATTTGTACCTCCTGCCATTTCCTTCTGTGGCACTGAAAGTCGTGTCAAAATATTGCATCTGCTGAAATACGATATGCTGACTTAATTGAAGTCTAAGTCACATATTAAAACTATCAAATGATTGCATCATACCTATGAGCTGCAGAAACATCTCAAGATGCCCCTGTTCTTTTGATCTCCTTTTGTAATATTTCACTCCTATCACTGTCTCCTGCAAGCCCAGATGAAAAATAAAACCCCTGCAAAGTTCAAAACATTTCCCAGAGAAGCTGACATTTTAAAAATAGGAGGGATTTGGAAAATCAGACCCCTGATGTTGTGGTGTTTTATGATGGTGTTGATTGTTCTCTCTTTCTGTCTTGCTGGCCATTGGATAAATCAGTGTGTATTCCTTCTGCAGTTTACTGTCGTGATGACTGATAACACGTGTCTGTACAGTATGTGTGTGGTAATAGTGATGAGTGGGGAGCCTGAGGATGGTGGTCCAGACTGGAGGTTTGGCGATAGTCCAGTTGACTACGATCAGTTGAGTGCGGTTACAGCTCTATGTTAATCCCTCTGCTTCTGCTCTGTGTTGCAGCCAGTCCAATGAGAGCAAAGCAGCGTTTCTTAAAGTACGGCTGAGAGCAGAGGCCCGTTTCTTGTATGAATCACAAAAATATAGCTTTACATTGTTTTCTTTTTTACTGTTTATAATAAAATAGCAGAACTTTGGCATCAAACCTCTCTCCTTTTATGTTTACCTCTATGACCTTCAGGCTTTTCAAGTTTTTGAGAATTTCTGATTAAGAGAGTCAGGAGAGCAAACTGCTTTTATCAATGTAAATATAAGAAGATAACACATCTCGGAGCTTCTTTTGATCTTGAAAACAGGGTGAGACAGCGTCAGTATTGTGCTGTCATCACATGTCTCCAATTGGTGTCTGCTTTGTTTTCATCAGCAATGCGTCCCCTATCTCCTTCTGTGGTTGTCTTTAGAATTGACTCGTCATATAGCCTGAGTCATACTGACAGATTCCAGAGCAGTGGCATAAAGAGCTTCTTGTGGTTTGACAGATACCTCATGAAGACCCACGAAATGTCTCTTACAGGGCCTAACTGTGATTACATTTCGGTTATCGTTTGTATCTTTTCTCACGCCAGCTGGTACAATGGTGGTCGACAAGGCTCTGCCCACAATTGCTTCCTCTTGTAAACAAGCTGGTTGCTGATTTGAATTGAATGATGAGAATTTGAGCTACCATGGAGAACTGATGGAGAAACCATCGTGAACCCAGAGGCTAACACGAAAAGGAAGCTTGCTTTTATCCCGAAAGACTGAGGTTGACTTTTAACAGCAGAGTCATCAGATTGCTCAAAAAATCATGGGAGAACTGAACTTCACGTGCCCTCTGTACCCTAAATAACTATTAGAAAAAGGCCTTTGACTGCTCAGCTGCTCCAGCAGTTACTCAAAATATTCATATCATCTAATAAATATCTATATAAAGCTTTCATCTTGTTATTTGTTACTTTCATTAATTCACATTTAGCTTTTATAATGCTTAACCCAGAGTTGATGGGATGTTTCAAGCTTTGCTTTTAAAGGGTCACTTCACCCAAATTATGAAATGGATCTTTACAGATTTTACTAATTCTAAAATGGTTTTACTGGCCCAGGTTTTGAGAGAGAGCTTTGAGACTCCTAGTGAAACCAGTGCCCCGGTGAGTCTGGATAACCAAAAAAACAGTTTTTATTCAAGCTACCTTTTTTTAAAACTAAACATTGAGGTTTTTAGATTTTCCAGAGCAACCACTACATTGCTTCTGGAAATGTATTTTACTGCTGAATGTCTTGCAGTTTTTCCATGAACTGTGCACCACAAGTGAAATTCTATTCACCTCCACGGTATTGAGATTGCATCTCAGATCTGGAAACCTTGGCAACTAAATCCAAATGTATCTGCATGTCTAGACACCACAACACATAAGAGAATTATTTTGTATTTTTTACAAACCAACCCTTGAACTGAAGTTAATGTAACATTAACCTGTCAACGTGTACAGTTCTGCCAGTATTTAGCACCTGTTTGGAACACCATCCCCTTAACCGCTAACGCTTGTGTTGTGTTACACTCTGGTGGAACATAATCCTTCATTACAAGCTCCTCTCACACCATGAACAAAAGACTAGGAGACTCATCTGACTAATGACGCTATCCTCTGACTGTCAGTGGGCTCTAATGGTTTCCAGCCAGAGCCGATGAACTCGTTGCGTATATTTTTGACTCTAATTCTTTAGTACAACTGCATCATCTGTGGCTTGGAAACTAAATTAATGTGAAGAAGAAGTAGTTATGGCTGTGGAAAGTGTTGACTCAGTGTAAACTGACAAAAAAGGAGGAAGCTCGAAATGAAACTGGCGCCCATTTTCATTTTGATTCTTTTTTTTTTGATGAAATTATTGCTACTTTAAGAAACCAGTTTTGTACTAAAGTTACTGGCTGCAGATTTTTTTTACTATCATAAGGTTACCATGGTGATATGTTCAACGTTTAAGCATCTTCATGCTTTCTTAGTAGTGCCCAGAACTGTAGAGCTAAACATGCCAAACAGTGAAACCCCAGCTGTCAAACTGGATTAATCAGCGACTCTGAGCGTGACCGGTGTATCATCTCTGCTTGCAAAATGTCTCACACAGAATAACAATGTTGTTTACAGAGATAATGAGATGCATAAGAAAATAAGAGAGACTTGGCTTGCGCAGTTTTGCCCTGTAGTTGTTGAACCAGGCCGCAGTGACTCACGGCTCAGGAGACAGGCAGAGGAAGGGCTGTGAAATGTGAGAGAGCAGGGGATGGATCAGATATCGACCACACACATTAGTTAAGCAAGACACATCTTTTCTTCTCATGTTCTCCAACTCCTACATCATTGTCGTCTCTGGATATTTGCCACCGTTTAATCACACTGTCTTTTCGTGGTCCTCCCTCTCTCTTCCAACATTAGCTCTTAACTGCATGGCTCAATTCTTGCATGTTGTTGTCTTTATGCTAAGAACTCATCTTTCATTCATCTATCTTCCATCTTTCGCTATCCGACTCGCCTTCCTTTTATGCTTATAGGTATTGTGCTGTAGGTATAGATACTCCATTCTCTTTGTGTTTAATGCCTGTTTCTGTCATTTGATAACATCAGGTTCTATTCATCCTTTTAAATAGTACACAGGACTCAATAGAGAATCCCATCCCTAATGCACCCTTGCTCTATTGTTCCTCTCCCTCTTTTACACGAAATCTGACAGAAATACAATGATTAATTTCTGCTGCCATTCAGTTTCAAAGTTCAGTTTTCCCTTCACTTGTTCTTTATCATTGTCATGTTTATTTCACAATTGTATGGAGTAATGTTGGAAACACTAAATCTTGTTTGTTAGTAATTACAGAATACACTACACTATGTAGAATGCATTTATTAACAATTAAATGAGACAGTTTAAAAGTGAAAACTGTATAAAAATAAAGCTGTAGTTATGTTTTTAAAGTGAGGATATCTTGTTTCAACACTAATAGCAATTCATCTGAGGAGGACATGAAATTCGCAGTAAATAGTCACAATTCTTCTAATCATGAGAACAAAATGTTTTAGCTTTTCTCAGGTCACCGGTGAAAAAACAAGAAAAATTGCAGTCAAATGACACTAAAATAGCAAGACATTGAAAACGTTGAGATAGTGAGAAAAGTGTTCCTTTGAAGAAAAATTTTAAAGATGCCCTGGTAAATTTTTGACCACTAGTAGCGCTATAGAGCAATGTTTATAAGAGTGTTTTTGTTTGTATCGTGCATGGACTCAGGCACATGGATGACTCGATGCACCTTCCTGCCTCCAGTTCCAAATATTCTGCTGATAGTGTGGCGGTAACAAGCAATGACATATAGCAATGTGACAATAAAGGCAAAGAAGAACACTGCAAGCTAGAGAACATGCATGAAAGCCAAAAAAAAATATGAACATTTTTTTTAAGGAAGAAAATGTATTCAACTCCTTTGTTAGAATGCACTGTGTGTTTGGTGAGAAACACTCAATGCAACTTTGGAAAAATTTCCTTATCCTGAGGAGTTTTTGACTATGGAGCCATGTTTTTAAAAGTCGGTCCCCATGTTGTTTGAGGATGCACATGTGCATGTTGAAAAACATACTGCTGGAGATTTAAAATATATATTTTTAAAAATCAAGCTTTACAAATGCTTCATAAGGGAGGAAATGCATTCAACACTTTTGTCAGGATTAGAATACACACAGTAAGTTTTGGTGAGAAACACTGAATGCACACATGACTTTATGAGGCAACTCCACAGAGCTCCATTAGCATAAGTTCCTGATGTGTAAAAGATCTTTTTGCAATGTAAACCCAGTCTTTTACTACTTTCATGTGGAAATAAATCATAAACTTATTTGATTTAAACCTTTGGCACACTCTGACAGTAATAAATAACATTATGAAAAATAAAATAAATATCAATAAGTTAATAAATTCAAGATTTCTTAAATACATTTCATATGTGTTTTTACATGTAACATATGTGCCATACAGTAGACAGAATGAGTCTGCTGAATCATCCGCTGTGTGTGATCGATGTCAGTCCTTTAGGTTGAGTATCCATGGAAACATTAAAATCACACTGAACACATTAGCGATCTCAGGTGTTAAGGAAATTGTGGATATTGTGATTGAGCTAAGGAAGAGAAGAGGATTGTTGGGAATCATTGCTTTGGGGTGAAAAATGTAGTGATGCCACCTCCTCTCCTTATTTACTAATGGACTAAGGTCATACACGGCCACACATAATGCCAGAAAGTTTCCTCACAGTGAGAAAAATCTGAAGAAAAAACACTCAACGTCATATTTTTAAGTGGGCGTGAATGTAAAACTCCACAAACCCTGACAGCAGCTCACACTCCCTACACACAACCACATTTCCTCGCAGAGTGCTTCCTCACGGTGTGGTAGACAAGGTTGTCGTCCAGAAACGAGAGGTCATCGTCAAACGCTGTTGGCCGACAGCAAGCCTGAGGAGGCGTGTCTTTGGAAGGGAGCCTCCTGTTGTGAGCGAGGTTGTAAAGGATTTTGTCGTAGTTGGTCTCGGACTTCCTGCAGGGTCCAGAGCAGTACCTGAATATCATTTCCTCGCTGGAGCGGTAACCCAGGCCGAGGTCCGACACATTGAGGTGGATCTGTTTGAGCATGCAGCCCTGTCCTCGTCCATTACCTCCTCCTCCCCCAACCTTCCTCCCTGTCTTCCCCCCTCTAGCTCCTCCTCTTCCTCCTTTACCACTCTGCTGGTTTGCCCCCTTCTTCCTCTCTGGCCTTCGCCGAGTCCTGCTGCTCAAGTTTGCTTTGGATGGGGAGGAGGCGGTGGAGGAGGAGGTAGATGGGGACACGGTGGGCGAGGAGGAGCGCCGTATTCTACTGATGGTCACTTTGATGAAGTTCACCACGTCTTCAAACTCATTAAGGGGTGGCTCCTCCATGGTGTCTGAAACACATTAAGAGAAATGGCACTCTTACAGGGAGGCATCACACTGGGCAGCACATATTGTTTCACTTGAACTCATCACTCCAGCTATTGGACAGATGCAGCGTTGTGTCATCAGAGCCACACATGCAAATGCAGAAACGGTACACATTGTTTTGTTTTTGCAGAGAATTCCATCTGATCTGATTCATCCCAGTTACAAATGGATCCCGGTCTTATTTATGTACCACGCAGTTGTATATCTGAGTGGACTGGTTGCATTAAAGACACGGCAGCAACTATTTGTATGTGGCCTCCTGCCACAAACCACTAGGGCTAAATGAATTAATCCATTAGTGGATTAATTAATGATTTGTTATAGCGTCTTAGCTGTGAGGCCTTCCTGCTTTTTTTGTCCTTTGTGACAGTAAACAAGCAATGTGAACATGTCATCTTGGCCTTTACGAAAATGTGGCATTTTTACGTTTACAATACCTTTCATTAACTAAACAATGAGGTAAATAATCATCATATTAGTCAAAAAATTTAAATAATTGTTAACTGCCAACGTACATACCATAATTTGATTCAGTCAAAGACTAATAAGCACGTTTCATGTGGGTGTTGAACACTGTGGGAAAGGTATGAAGAAAGTAAAAACACCACAAGCCACCAGCTCTGAATGAGGCAGGCCTAATTGCTGCCAAGACATCAATGCAAATGTTTTAATAACCGAATCATGCATTCTAAAATATATCCATATAAATAAATTGTTTAGTATTTAATATATTTTTTCTGGAGTGAAAATGTTCCAATAGAGCGGCCAGTTCCACGTGTTTTCAATTTAAAGTTTTTCTTTCCACTGGACGCATAACAATGCCATTATTTGTTTAAGAAATAAAAAGAATTCATGACTCAGCAAGCCAGCTGAGTGCAAATGACTACTTCGGATGTTTTATTGGCACTTTGACGCTCTACACTGAACCTCAGGCTCTTACATTTTTCCGCTCCAGCGAGCGTCTCTTCCCACTCCGCTGTGTCCGCCTCGGCGCGGTAGATGCCCGGGGAAGTGACGGACAGGCGGATCTGAACCGGCGGGAGCTCAAGGGGACTCTCGGCGGCGCGCCCTCGTCTCTTGGTGGACGTGGACTGCTGTGGGCTCCGGAGCAGCGGGCTGGCGTGCACGGCGCTCAGCAGTATCAAACAAGTGGTCAGGCTATCCCATAACTTCATGGTCCACTTCAGTCCGACAGAAGGACATGGCGCGATGCAAAATCAGCAGGTATCATCTGGCGAACGCGATTAACAGCATACTGAGGACGTTTAATAGTTGGAAAGGAAGAGGTGCGGCGCGCTCATCAGCTCGGGTTCCTGCCACTGAAAATGCTGCGGATCAACGTGTTATTGCCTGCGGACTGTAAACTGCACGCTATCACTCACATGCCAGCTGGCAGCAGCGCAGCGCAACATCCAAGGAGACACGAAACCAAACGCAGACGCGCAAAATGCAAAGCCAAGTCTCCACTCTTGCTTGGAAGACAAAATTTAGTCCCAGTTTTCGTCCTTCACCCGGGATCACACTGCAGTGACTCCTGCTCATCCCCACACACCATCAATCTTGACTGACCGTGAGGAGAGGGAGAGGTCTGCTGGTGACGTCTGATGGACCATCCTCTGTTTCTTCCTGTCTCCACCCATGCAGACTACACACAGGGATGGAGGCCAACTTCGCGGCTGAACTCGAGGTCCAGAGTTGATGCGGGTGGAGGAGTTCTGTTATGAAAGAGGCTCAGTCTGTGTACTCAGATGGCGAGAGGGAGAGAGAAGTTTCACACTTTCCGCTAACAATCCTCCAGACTCCTCACCCTGTTTTTTCAAGTTTGGTTGATACTGGATGGGAAACGTGTTTCTAATCAGCCAGTCAAAACAGACCCAATAGATTGTGTTGCTACTTTGGACCACAGTGTGCTTGAAATCAAGCAGTTGTGCAGCTAATGAGCAGATGCCTTTTAACATCAAGGGGATCAGAGCTGATATCAATTACAGAAACTGGATGTTGAAGAAGTTGAGAAGTTCTGCCAGAAGAAAATTATTTTGAGTTTTGCAAAAGGTATAAAGCATTGTGTCAAGATGGTCTGATTGTTGCAGAGTAATTGCATGTTTGAGATGTGGCAAAACATCTGTTTCTGTATTAAAGGCTCCAATGTCGCTGAGACACACAACAAACTATGTGGACCAGCGTCTGCACGTGTGTCGGCTGTAAAGCAGCCATAGCGAATGTCAATAAGAAGCTGAGAACTGAACTGTGAATTAAGGTGCAGATTCTGTTCTTGCTTCACTTCAACTGTCAATGATGCTGTAAAGTAAATTCCATCTTCTTATGAAATCATATGTGGTTATTTATTTCTGTCCTGCTGGTAATTTTTATGAGGGGATTACAAGGCAGAGATGTGGGAGAAACTATGTTTAGTCATTGAAACCAGCGCAAAGATGAATGAAAGTGATCTGAGGAGTTTATGTGCCTGCGTGTCAAGTGCTTTCCTTCCAAGAGTGGTTATTCAAAGTTGTTTATTTCACTTTAGTGTTCGCCACAGTAAAACTAACTGACGCTCACACAGCTGTAATGTTTTAAGAGACTTTGTCCAGGGTAAGCAGAACAAATAGTATACATCTCTGACAACGCACACCACATGATTCAGAGTCCAGATGGAACAAAGTCCAGTACATTTATATGGAGATGACCAAAGCAGAGACCAACGTCACTGAAATTGTTTATGCATCTGAGTGGTTCAGTGAGCAAATTCAATTCCTCAGATTTAGTCTTCTATACATCAAGAAGTGCTGTAAAAGGGCAGTTCAAGTTTGTTTGTTTTGCTTTGTTTGTTTTGTTTTGTTTTGTCCATCAAAGACACACACTGAATGTCTGCAAATGTGCAGACATTTCTCTGCTTTGTGCTGTTCATTATTTTTTACAAGAAGGAGACCCATTTGTTCTTAAGAAGCAGCTATATCCTTCATTTTCTCTGTTTTCCTGCAGTGATTATTGTGGATAAAATGTACCATGGTTCTGGTGCACGCAAACTTTTTTCCCCAGCAAAATGTTTCCAGGAAAAAGAAAAATGTTGCTGTTTGCTCTCCCGAATAAAGCTGCTTCCTCTAAGATAGTTCATTCCCCATCTTTACAAGGTGGATGTGAAATACATATATCCGTATAAACATCCATGCACCCTTGAAGTGTAGTGTTTCATGATGAATCATGTTTGTGTCAGTGCACGCACACATGTTAGCCATATTGTATTGTAATCATTTTACCATGCAAATCCACTTGAGCATCCAAGTATGCTCCAAATATATATCATACAGAAAACCAGTTGTCTTCCGCCTGTGTTTTTAGAAGTTAGCCTACTAATCACTCAGAAGAGGCTTCCCTTCCCACTGACTTGCTCACTTAACTGTATGGAAATACATCATCCTCAAGCAATTACAGCAAATATACCAAACAGATGTCCATTTCCCCTCTTGCAAGGCATGAGGGTTAATCAGGGGCTGATCAGCAATTGAATCTGTCAGCCATTTTGGGGGCTCAGTTTGACTCATATGTAATGGGCTAATTGCACGGGTCATTTCACCCGTCATTATCGGCCAGCATGAAACTGCAGCCCTAGAATGGCTGATGGGAGGGAGCTGCTGACAGCTGGAATGGACGTCTGATTTGGGACATGGCTGCCGGTGTAGTAATTAGCAGGAAAAAAAGAATATCCTGACTCTCCACACTAACTGGGAGAGAGCGGGGAGATCAGTGATAATGGCTTGTGTAGTCCTGTTTTCTACATTTACACGTGTTCTGATCTTATACATAGAGGAGAGGAGAATCTGCACTTGTTATATGCTGAGCTCAAGGTTCTTGGGATGGCAGTGTCTGTCAGTCTCTCGCTTCAGTCTAGACTGAAATATTTGAAAGTCTACTGGATAAATCACCATGAAATTTGGTGCAGACATCATCAGGATGAATCCTAATGACTTTGATGATCACCAGACTTTTCTTCTAGTTCAACGGTCACATCAAAGTTCCACTTATCCAGAGAAATATCTCAACATCTACATGATGGATTGGCACAAAGTTTAGTACAAACACTTATAGCTCCCAGATGATTTATCCTTATAACTTTGGTGATCCCCTAATTTTTTCATCTAGCGCCTGGTAAGTTTGACATTTGCCTTTTTGAATGAAATGTCTCAAAAACTATCAGACGGATTGCCATGGATTGAAATGTCCCCCTCAGGATGAGTTGTAATAACTTTGGTGATGCTTTAACTTTTCATTTAGCGCCGTCATCAGGTCTAAATCTAAACGTGTCTAACACTTTGGTTTATGACCAAATACGTGCAAACTTAATGACATTCCATCAGCCTCAGCTTTTTTAGTGTAATGCTATTTATTGCTAATTGTAGCCTGTCAACACACTAAACTAAGATGGTTAACATATTGCTGCTATGTTAGCATGATGTTAGAATTTAGCTCAAAGCACTGTTGTGCCTAAGTGCAGCCTCACACAGCACGACTTATGGTCTCATTTTATTTCCAGTTTATTTCCACTGACAGCCAGCCTGTGAATTGCCTCAAGCAACTGCCAGGGCTATGGCTCAGGGGCAGGGGAACTGATCACCTTTAAGCCCTTGAAGGCAACTTTAAGCATGGTGGGCTCAGTTCACTTTGGATTCACTTAATCCAGGATGTGGACTTGCATCAAGTTAGCATTTAGAATGGGAAGTTACCAAAAGTAAAGAAATAACCAAAGATGTCTTCCTAATCATCTGGTCTATAACCTTGATTTCCTTTGTAATAGTATTTGTAGGAGTAGGACATACACTTCTTACACAAAGTAATATGTAATATACATTAATGTTGTTCTTAACATGGTTTGGAGTGCAAAAGTAAGAAGTTCCCTCGCTGATGACTTTATCACTATTCATAGATGTGAGTGTTGGACGGATCACTGTCTACTTGGTAAAAATCCCGTCCTTTGGGAGCCGCAGTGGCGCTTAGAAAGTAATCCACACCATATGTACTGTGGTGCTGCTGCAGCCTCGGGGTGAGGGTGATCAGGCTACAGGAGCTGTAAGAGTGGATGCCGTCTGCTGAGCTGAACTGCTGGGACTTGGCTCAGAAATGTTAACATGGTGTCTAACTGTTAGGATGTTTAAAGTGGTAAAAACTTCGGTTCGCTATTCGTCAAAAACGATAGCGAGCACTCAGGCACATGATACACCAAAACATGCAGCTCAATTGGACTCGGTGTGCTATCGTTTATCTCCACAGGTGTCCACATATGTTTATTCGCGTCGTAAGATGAAAATTTTCCATTGAAAGTGATGGGGACGAGGCGAAAAAAGTGAAAAAAATTCGACCTTTTTCAAAGGACTACTGCTCCGGCATACATTCACCTAGAGACACCATTCCAACTTTAAAAGGTAGACACAAGTCTTGTACATTGGTGTATTATTCCACGTTTTGATAGGTCGTATAGTTTTTGATCAATCGCTGTTCAATGACCACGATCAGTTTTGGAGAAATTTTGAGATCATAAAAATGGACATAAACAGGGATAAAAAAAAATGATGTAAATAAGCAAGTAATGGTAAAATAGATAGTAAAAGTAAGATAGAATAGAATGAAAATAAGGACAATGCACAACATGAGATGGAAAATAAAACCACAGAATAAAGTATAAGTGAAACTAGATCACATAGAAAGCATAAAATCAAGTCAATCCACAGCTTTGGTCATGAATGAGACACGATAAACAAACGCCCTCAGGAAGGATGGTGTACAGTTTTCAGAGATGCATCTCTGAATCATGATGGTACACACGCTCAATTAATTAGTGATACATTGCTGAGCACTGAACACTCTTGTTATTCTGCGCGTTTCTTCTTCTTCTACTTATTATTATTCATCTTCCATAAAAACGATGACACACTGAAGAGATGACACTTTGCACCTCATCTTCTCTTTCATTTAAAATTATTTATGCATAATTAACATCATATTTATGCTGGAAGTGCTGGAGGCAGCAGCAGCACTCACCAACAGTTCTGTCTCAGTCATTTTAGTACAATCAGATATGTAAAAATGTGTTGTTTTAAAACCTTCTTAAATGTTCAAACACTGCGTTTGTTTGTACTCGTGCACACATCGCTGGAAAGCTGAGATTCCTGTGATTCAACTGATGCAAACCATTTCAAGATACAATCACGACAGCACGTCCAACAAACGGCAACAACAAACAACTGATTTTAAACTTTAAGCAACAACTGAACGGCGTCGCCCCGTCTTATATGTCCGACATGGTTAAGACACATGTGCCTGCGACATCACTGAGATCCTCTGACTCAAACCTACCGATTGTTCCTGAGGCCAGAGCTACAAGGCACAGACGAGGTTGATGTCATTTGAAATCAACAACAATCGAGTATATTTGTGATCTGAATATAGAAATCAGGATAATAATTATAATAGTAATAATAAATAATAATATAACCTGATTCTCCAGATGGTTTGTCATACAGCTTGTGACCTGGCCTCTCAAAATAAGAAATAATATGAAAATTAATGAAATGGAAACAAAAGAAAACCGAACTGGTGGAGACAAAAAGTCAAGACATTCTGCTGCTGGATGTTCAAGCCATTTGAAAATCTGCAAATGTTCTTGTAGAGATCATTGTTGACCTCTCATGCTGTGGTGCGCGGTGAAGCATGCAGATCCCATCTGATGCGAACAGGAGGTCCTGTGTTGGTGTCTACATCTCGAGCCTTCTCTGCTTGGATGAAGAAGGTAACAGGAGGTCCTGTGTTGGTGTCTACATCTCCAGCTCCCTCTGCTTGGATGAAGAGGGTAACAGGAGGTCCTGTGTTGGTGTCTACATCTCCAGCTCCATCTGCTTGGATGAAGAGGGTAACAGGAGGTCCGGTGTTGGTGTCTACACCTCCAGCTCCCTCTTTTTGGCCGAAGATGGGAACAGGAGGTTCTGTGTTGGCGTCATCTGAAGGTTCCTTTTTTTCACTGAAGTAGGACTCAAAGAGCCTTCTGGCACTTTTAGTGACTAAAGTGCCCACAACACAACACCCTAACCCTTTTCCAAGACAAGTAGATAATTTATCATTTTTTTGGTTGAAGCAAAAGACAAGCCAGTGTGCCTAGTTTATGGGATGTAAAAGCTTGTAAAAGCATCCTCACAGCTTGAAAAAAGCTAAACCGAACCAGTTGCAAGGACAGATGCTCTAAGACAGTCAGATGATTGATTACTGATACATTTTTTCATGATTAAAAGTTCATTTTTTCAGCTAAGTCCCATTAAGATCACAAAATCTAAATTTCAAGGGAGACCTGGCCAAGGTAGCAGCATTACAGTGTTACAAGCAACATGCATGCAATCATTAAAAAACACACAAATACAATAATAATAAACTTTCATTATACAGCACAATTCATACAAAAATGCAACAATATAAAGTCAAATAATAATGACGTGTGATAAAACAATGAAAATGAAAATAAAACAAAGACAAAATAAAACAGCCACTTCAGGAGAAAGCGATGTAAAAAAGATGTGTCTTTAGACGTTGTTCAAAGGCTAGTTTTTATGTTTTTTACTCCCTATTTGTCTCCAGTTTTGTAATTGGTGTAACATTATTGCAAACTGCGTGGCTGTGTAAAACTAAAACGTCTGATTTCATGTGAGGAATTACAAGTGGAGAAAATTACATTCAATATTTTCTAATGCAGATGAGAAACTGGATTGGAAACATTGAGCCTCCAGATGTGCTGGCTGCTCATGCACATGTGCATGTAGGACTTAAATGCTGCCACTAGTGGACACTGTTTACCACTGATGTTATCTGTGCTACACATTTCTAGCATTAAAGAGCATGACAGGGGCATTCATGCCACCTTCTCTGTTTTTTCTTCCTTTAACTTCTGTTTAAATACAATATCTTGCTTGACTTGTAATGGATGAAGTGATCAGAAAAAATGTACTTCATTGTTAAATATATCTTCAAAATGTAAGCATGTTAAACTGATAAAAAAAAATAGTTTTGTGGTTTGAAAGGACAACTGATGCAAATTAAGACTAAAATCAATTTGCTGTGATGATGTTTTTAAAGATATTTGCAGGGTGGTGAGAAAGAACAAATTAGTTTTTTCCACCAACAAATCATGCCACATGCTTCTGACTACAGGCTGCTGTTTTTAGCGCTCATACCAGGAAACAATTTTCTAAACCACCAGTCTGCTTTATTTGCTTGTGTTTGATTGAACTGAACAGTAAGAAATAATTTCTTTACATGGATGAGGATTGTTTTAGAACTACCTTGCATTTCCCTCTTGGTTCCCTGAAGCAATAACATTAGACAATGTTATTGTTCCTATATAAGAATTGGTTGGTTATTTGTATGACAGTTAAGTGAAAAGATATGGTTTTGGTTGGACTTTAGCTGCACCTGCTAGTGCATCAGCTTCTCTTTGTTTCCCCTCAGTCTGTCCAGTGTGTCCTGTGTGTTTGCATTTGTCCAGGAGATGGAACCAGTGAGTTCCCCTTTCACGCAACACAGTGACCATCATCTCAGACTCTGCTCATTGAACCTTTGAGTGTTTGGCTTTGGTCATAATCATCCTCAACTGCTGGATTATCAAGTTCCCTGAGAGTTCTCAGTTTGGTGCTCAGGGTGTTGTCAGTCCATGCCGCTGCTCTGACTGAGTTTTTAAAAGTTAGATCCAAAGATGAGCATCTGTTATGTTGTTCATGTACGTATGAGGCATACAATTCATTTTGGTTTATCTCTTTTAGGCTGAAGTTGATGCTGATATTGACTGTCAGTAGCTGAAATCTATTCTTTTTGTTAGATATTTTGGAATTTTATGACCTAAAATGTCAGCAGAGGAGAAATAGAAACTAAATTTAGATGTAACATACGATAATGTAACCCTATAACATCCCATTGAAGATGTTATTGTTGGATGTCTCTCAGGTGTGTCAGAAGCTCCATCTGCCAACCTGGGACATGGTTGAAATGTAGAGGAAGGTTTTTTATCGGCCTCTTGATAACCTTCCTGTCACATATTGAATAATAAAAAAAATAACAATAATAATAAACCTCATGATAATAGCATAGGAAATATTGTATATCAGTGATCAATCCAGAACTCAGTCCAGAAAACATTTGATCTCTGTTATTCCTGCTTCACTGAACACTGACATTGTCTGCATCCTGTTGGAAATATTTCATTACCAACAACAGAAAGTGTTGCAAAGCCTGTGTGAAAAATGAAGGGTTACCTTTGCATAAAATCAGCTTCCTCTTGTCCACACAGAGGATGTCAAGTGTCTCTTGAATGAGATGATATATCATTCTTTCACTCTGACCTCTGCAGAGGTGTGCTGCTCTGGGTTTTTCTGTCATATTTTCTGATTGCTTCATAATGGCAGGTGAACAAACTGGAATAATCAGATCACATTTTGCCTCTGTGACCCAGAGAGTATATCATTAACATAAGTGGCACGTGGAGAAAGATGGAGGCAAGCAGACTAGAAATGAAGAAATTGATAAGATTGATTTAATGTTGCTTTTGTTCTGAGGGTCTTTGATTGTGAGTGGCATGATGTGATTTTTTTTTTTTTTTTTTTAGCTGCATAACATGAAGAAGGACAACACCAGAAAACAGATAAAGACAATGAGTAAATGAGGTGTGTGTGTGTGTGTGTGTGTGTGTGTGTGTGTGTGTGTGAGAGAGAGAGAGAGTGAGTGAATGAGAGGCTAATTGTAAAGCACTGTATAAATGCAGCCTTTTATTATTAGAACACAGACCCTAAATATCTGTTTTGTATTTCTACTCTCTGTAGCTGCGGATCAGGGCAGAAATATTGCATCAGAATTAGATAAAAGGATTTTCAAATTATTCTGAGCAAATTGATGGCTTGATTTTACATTCTCGTTTTGTATGGTGGTGGAATATGTCTGGCTCAGGAAATGAACTCTAAGTAGATGACCAGCAGAGTGGAAATGAAAATGGCTTAACAAATCAGCCTAGTTTCTGGCTGCTGGTTTGATTTTTCTTCCACTGTAACTCCAATATAATAATTTACTATAATTCTGGGGGGAAAAAAGTTAAAAATGTGTTTCTCCAGAGGAAAAGTTTGGGGTAATTTACATCCTACATCACTGTTTGACGCTGATTTGTGCAGAACACGTAATGGCTAGAAAATTTACTTCATCAGTGTTAATAGTGCCTGGTACCTCTTGTTCATTGTTCTTTCCAGTCCTCCTTGATAAGAAAAGTGCCTGTAAAGTGATTTGGCTGAGCTCTCCCTCTCTCAAATACACACGCACGTACACATGAGTTTAGGCACACACACGCACGCACGCACTCACAGACCACTCCTCTTACAGGTTGAAATCACACCAAAGAACATACAATCAGCTGGGCGGCACGCATTTATGAAAAACTGTCCTGCCGTTGCTTTGGGGGGCATTAATTAATGGATTTCTTGTCTTGCCCCCTCTGTGCACATGGGCAATCACACACACACACACACACACACACACACACACACACACACACACACACACACACACACACTACACTTTTATGGAGTGTCTGTTGCTTGAGCGGCTCCTCTGCCTCTGCGTCAAGACACGCTCTCCATCTGTGTCCAGTGCGCGGATTAGAGGCTTATTATCCTCTTAGCTCTAAATGGCCCCACGTTCCTGCACTCCGCTGTCCATCTCATCTGCTGTCTGAGACTCGGAACGGAGCGTGACACGAAAGCGAGATTCATGCGTAAAAATGATCGTTCCTAACAGTCAGTGGTTGTAGTCGTTGCGCATTACGCGTGGATTGTCGGGGCAGCCCTCTCCATCGTCCGTCTGCGCGCCAGTTGGGACACGGTGGCTGTCTGTCCGTCCGTTAATGTGTCCAACCCACTGATCTTTTGCAGACTGTAATCTTATCAGTGTCAAACCGTAGCTGCCCTTTCCTCTCGGGCAGTTCCTGCTTGTCTTTGGATGGCGTTTGCGCCAATATTTGGATAAAAAAAAAAAGATTTTTATGCGAAGACTTTTATTTGCAACGGGATTGGTTAGATTTACAGTTACAGGCGCGTTTGATTGTGTGATAAAATGAACATTTGACCGTTTTAAACTTTCAGCCAAAACAAGACATGGAACCTACATGTAAAGAAAGGAGTCTTTTATACTTACTTCTCTTTGCAGTATGCACAGCCAGCGTCTGCTTTTGTGCGAGAAGATCAAACGTTCGGAGGTCTGGTAAGTTCACCCGCTGACCTCTATACCAGATTTGATAAGGTGTAATAATAATAATTTATCTTGAATCATTGTGGATTTATTTGTGCTTCTCTTTCCATTTGTTTGATTGCACCAGTACTTTGTCACGTCGCATTTCAGTTATTACGACTGTCCATGAAACGTAATGTTGTAACATTAATTCAGCTGAGAACAGATCACAGCAAGTGACAGCATGTACCGTCCTTAATCTAGACTTTATGGTGGTAAAAGCTAGAAAATATGAACTTTGGATGTTTATTATCAGGAAAACACACCACCATCATCATTTAATCTCCATTAGAGCATCTAAAAAGGACACCCACCCCTCTTTCTGTAAGGTGCAGCAGCATAAAAGAGCATTTTAATCACAGTCTGTGAGCTAGAAATTGTCCACAGTAACTGCACTCTTCACACTTCCAGATAAGTTTTGCCCAGGACTTTCATGGCTAAGAGGGAAAGGACATAATTGGTTACAAATTGTGATTTCTTTAAAAATATATATGTTTTTGCAGAATATGCCAATATCTGTCAGAGATAGATACAGTAGTAAGAAGGAAAGAAAGGGGAAATATTCAGATTTAGACCAACAGCACACCTATTAACAAACTTGCCAATGTGCTCCTTTGGGCAGAAAATCCCTGGATGTTAATTTCATCACCTCCACAGTGCCTCTCTCTCTTTCCCTCTGTCTCTATCTTTCTTTGATATCCTGCTACCCTGAACACTTTTTCCGTCCCAGTTTCTTCCCTTTTCCTCCTCTTTCTCTCTTTCCATCACTTCCTCTTTCTCTCGCTGTCAGTCTCTCTGTCGTATTTCTCCCTCGCTCGCTCCTTCGGACCCACAGGCCATAACAGGCTGACTATTACATCTGTCTGTCAGCACAGAAAACTCACCACAGTTGGGACTGCCATGCAGAGGGCGACTGGAGTTCTGTCTTCATGACTGCCAGTGACATTTGTACTTGTTTTTTTTTTTTGTTTTGAGGTCTTTCAAGCCTCATTCTGAGGGAGGGGAGAATGTCAGCAGGGCTTGATGTCCAGATTAATCACATCAGCCTTTACAGACCAAAGCTGCTAGTACTAGAAAGAGTTAAAATTGAATGACGTCTCTCCCCAAGGTGGTCTTACTTTTTTCAGGGTTTTGACAGCTTTATTATGCCCGCTTATAATAAGCTACTGAATTATTTATAGAATTACCCAGTAGCTTTATTTCTTACACTTACTATAATGTATATCTAAACTTATTAACTTGTTATGAAAATCCTGCTTTTTAATAACCCTCTCCATCATGTCACTCGGTACAAACAACAGTGTTTGGTGAAAGATAATGAGGATATAACCAATATGAGGAACGCTTTCTTTTTCCCCTACAGATTCAGTGTTTATATGCAGTTCCTTCAGCGATGCTTAAAAGCAGCACGACAGCATGCGTCTCAGTGATCATTCACTTTTGGATGACTCAGACGGGGAAAGAGCAGCGCTTCTAAACGACTGACTCTGAAAGAGATGAATCAGAGTGATAGAACAGGTGGTTTGCTCTGAGAAGAGATGTCTGAATTTAAGACTGAACAAGTGTTGATCAAGTGAGAGCAAGTATTACAAGAGCAGCTTTTAGATTTATGGACAGAGCAGTGAAAGCTCGACACAAATAAAAAGCCTTGTGCCTAATCCTGCTTGAAATCTCTTGTCAACACCTGATAACAGATGGAAAAAAGGCTTCATACAGTACTGATGAAGTGACAAACAAAAACATCTGTTAAGGTGCTGTGTGCCAAAGTTTGCGCAAGAGCTACACTGATTCTTGCAGGAATATTGGTATCAGTGAAGAACAATAAAAATTGCGTCAGATAAATGCCATAAATATGTTTGAGGTAATATAGAAAGAGTTTCATTATTGCATTGTTTGTTCATCAGAGAGCACTGACAAGTAATCACTGGACCTTTAAAAAAAAAAAGTCCTATATTCAAATATTGATACTGGGACTAGACTCAAAAAGCCATTATCAGTCAAGCTATTGTTTGGACGATACTTCAACCTTAGATGTGGACAGTTGTGCTTCATTTCAAAGGAAACATCACAAAACTGTGGACTTCCGCAGGCTTGCTCTGATTGTGCCAAACTGCTAGTTGTGTTCGGTCAGTTTAGAAAAGGCCTGTATTTGTTGTTTGATATGTACTGTATGAGATGCTGCAGCTGCTGCTTCATTCTTTGTGGAGAGAGCATGAGAGTGTGCAGTTTCGTGACATTGTGGTCTTTTTCTGCACAGTGGTCTCCATTGTGCTTTGCTGACTTGGGGAATCTGGGTCCCATTCATGTGTGGAGTGGATAATACCACAAATGGAAGTAACAACAACCCCAGTCGAGCGGTGTTTCTGGGTCCTTACACACAAGTGGAAGGCACAGTAGCAATGGCTGCTAATGTGGCCTCTATCAATTAAAAAATTAGTCTTTCTATGACTAGATTCA
>JBBMOE010000008.1:6745642-6829446 GCA_037975065.1 Chaetodon trifasciatus
TATATATATATATATGTATATATAGATAGATAGATATAGATGGCACTCTCCTACTCCAGGGGATGAAGCTGGAGCTGTAGAGTTAAAATGGTCACAGAGCATTTTACCAATTGGATATGTTTTCACAATACTAGAAATGTCCAAAAACCAGCCTCAGGGCAGTGTTGCTCAAACAATGGAGTTTGTGTGGTTCCTGGAAGGCGAGCTGAGGAGACACACCACAATCTAGCCTTACCTGCCAAAAATAATGCACCAGTTTCAGGAGTTTGTTGATTAGGGATAACTGTTTCACTTGAGTATCAGCTTTTCTACCCAGGCCTACACATTACACTACCTTTCACTGTAAGCTGCTGCATACTGTATTGATGGACATAAAGATGAATATTGAAGAAGTCCTCTCTCTGCTCTAATTCTGTGAGTTTGGTTTGCTGGGTCGCACCCTTGGGGAGATCTGGACGATCAGGGAATTCAGCTGACATATTGAATCACCCACTCGGATGGAAGAGCAGGGAGAAGGGTTTAAGAAAGCAGAGGAGACTGGAGAGGATTCAGGAGGACAGGCACAGGAAGTGGAAGAGGGTCGTCACAAGAAATAAGGAGGAGAGGAAAAGGGAAGTGGGAAGAGCAGTGTTGTAGCTACATGAGATTTCAATTTACAGAGCTCCACTTTGCTGTGTTAGCTTTTGTTTGATCCCAGTGCCAGTCTATGGCAGGGATCTCTGCACCTTTGTCTCTTTGGCATGCAAAGGTCAGCTGTGGCTTCTGCTTTTTCTTTTGAACTAAACCCCAACATTGTTTAGATCTTAGAAAAATTAAATTATTTCTTAACCTTGACCTACTGTAACTATGCACTGTGCAGAGAGTAAGAGATAATATATCTGTAAGAGTCTACTCTTAAATCATATATAAATTAATTCATGTATAGCTGGTCTATATTGTTATCTAGCTGTGGAGCATTTGATGGTCTGGATATGACAATCCTCCACCTTGTGTAAATGTTATGACATGAGTGTATGACTCTGAGGCCATAAGGGTCCTTGTCTGCTCATGTTTCTTCATGAAAGCTTGATAATGCATATACAGTAGGTCATCAGCGGTGTTAATGATCTATACCTATACAGCTCCATCTCTGTGTTTCTTCTGTAAGAGGCTTTTGAAGTGTTTTCAGGCCACAGTTGGACACTGGACACTGCAATCACAATCTCATGAATTGTCACAGAAGCACTCAGGGTCGAATAACTCAGAACATGAAAATAATGACATTTGAAGTCAGTCAGTTGATATATAAGCCAGCTCATCGAGCTCCAGGTTATGTCATTTCATACGGTCCTTTTTACACCCCTCATATAAACTAAGGTAAAATACTGTGCAGGGTCTGTTTTGATCATTGTTGGCTTTTTGGAAGGATATTTGGTTATGTTCAAAACTCATGGAACTATTGACCAGTGGTGGATAATGTACTGAAAACCAAGTAAAAGCACAATTACTCCAATGAAAAGTGACTCAAGTAAAAATAAAAAAGCGCCTGATTAATAAAGGCTGTGAAGCCAGTGGAAAATAATGAAAAAACAGCACTTGTGGATGAAATTTACGGAAGTATAAGCACTGAAGTCAGCATTGTGTTAAAGCTTTCTAAAGCACTACAATTTAAAAGGCCAACAGACCACTGGCTCCAAACGTTGATCTTTGATGTCATTATCATGACATCAAAGATCAACGTTACACATGTAAAATTAACATAGCTAACGCTAGCTACATTTTCACTTCAGTATTTGCAGTGTCCTTGCGGAGTTTAAAAGAATTTTTAAAAATGGAGATCTCAGTGTTTTTCAGGAATCGCAGCAAACGCTTCATCATGTAACTGTTGTTTTTTCAGATTCTTGTATAAAAAGTGCAGAGATGAGAGGGATTACGGAAGTGGGTGGTAATTCTCTGTTTATCACACAACACCTTTCACATTTGAGCCACTGTTGATATACTGTTGACACTTCTCCCCTTATATGTTTTCTATTTCCTCCACTGATTTGTCTTTCTGTGTGTTTGTATGAACCAGATCGACTGAGTCCTCCATTAGACATCCAGCTGGAAACAATCAACTGCACCGCCTTCAGTGTACGGTGGAAGATGCCCAGGCGACATGTGAGCACCATCACTGGATACAAGGTAGTCACAAACTGTGATTTTACGTTAAAAATAACACAGGTGTAGCAGAACTGTAGCTATCATTTTCATTTCAGTGTGACGAATGGTAAATGGGTGATGAATATTAAAAAGCTCTTTGCTGTTATCAGTCGTCATCAATATTAAACTCATAAATTCTTATTGAGCTTAAGGTAAGATGCTCCATACAGTTCATTCAGTCGGTCCTCCTACCTGTCTGTGCCTCTTGACAACTTTAAATCTGGCTATTTTAACATTTGATATGGGGTCCCACAGGGCCCAGCTCTTGGCCCCTTACTGTTCAATCTATTTATGCTGCCACTTCGCTCCATCACACATCATATGCAAATGATACAAAGTTGTATATTTCACTTTCAAACAATAATCTCAGCCCTATAAACAGCCTTGTCAACTGTATCAGCAGCATGAGAAATCTTGGTGTTATCTTTAATTTGGAACTTCACAAGCCACACTATAACTAGGACAGCTTTTTACCTTAAATCCATCTTGTCTTAGTCAAAAGCTGGTTAATGCATTTATCTCCTCTGTGCTAGATGACTATAATGCCTGTCTTCAGGACCTCCCAGTAAGACTGTTAGGCGGTTTCAGCATCATTCAAAATGCTGCAGTACTCCCTGTTACGAGAAAAAACACACATATTACGCCTATCACTGTCTCTCTCTTTGGGTGCATGTAAGTGTCGATGTTCATGTACGTGAATGGGGCTGGGATGAATAATTTGTCCTTTATATGCATTTAAATATTCATTCATGTTCTTTTTGACTTTGTTCACATTTGTAGTGTGTGAAACACTTTGAGCTTACATTGTATGAAATGTGCTATATAAATACATTTGACTTGACAGTTTATATCAGTGATGATTGCAGTCCAGTCAGCCTCGGTGGAAAAGTTTACCAGAAGCCATTTCTGTGTGATGGCTTCCTTGCTTGGTCCCTGGCACAAATTTAAAGAATATCTGAGGCAACACCTGTCATATGGATGCAGTTAAAAACCATGAGAAAATGAAAATATTCAGCTTTACAAACAGCGGGCTAAAAAACACGCACCTACACCTTCCCTTTAATAACTCTTTTTCAAAATGCATCTAAAGGTTTTCAACCAGGCAAACATAAAAACAACTTGTCAGCTGTGTGGTAAATCAAATTTTCTCTCTTTTTTTCTTGAACGGATGCCCATTTCCTTCTGCAAGCTGCTGACGGTTATTCTGCTTTTAAAGTGTCCGTCAAATTCATGTCCAGCAGGGTGGCCTTGAGGACTAGATTGATATTTTGAAGTTTCAGGTGTTTTGATGGAATGCCTTCACTGCCAAATTTATGCTTTTTTGGGGGCAATATAGCTCTGAAAGATGTGGCCACTAAAAAATATTTAGTGTCTTGTCAATAGATCGTTTTGCTTTGCTCTTCACATCCATCCATCTTTCCTTCATTCCTTCCTTCTTTCCTACTTCCGTCTTCTGTTGTTTGTTTTGAGTCATCCATTAACAAAGTGTGGATCAATATGACTTTGTGTGGTCTGCTTTTGACCATATGTCTGCACTAAGAGGATTAGCCAGCCACCTAGCTTCCCCACAAGTCACAGATAAACATGTGCATTCATTTGGCCAATCACTTTGGAAGTTCATACATAATCCTGTTTCCGCATAGTATTTCCTCCTCATTATGCTGTGTTTATGTTGATAATGTAGCTGGTTAAAAACGCGATGCTTTAATCCAACATAGCAAACATTACATTTACAAATGTCTGCCAAACCTAACACTGCCAAAACCAACACTTTTTAGTTTCAGTGTGTATTTATATATGCCCTTCTCTTTGATTGTGTGTGTGTGTGTGACTTTCAGGTCTTCTATACAGAGGTGAGGAATGGCCGTCCATTGGGTACCACATCTTTCATGGAGGTGCCGCTCAGCTTGGACATGCTGACCACTGTGAGTACACTGACTTAATGCTGCTTTAAGTATGTCACTTTGAAACCATGCTTAGAAAAAATTGACTATTTTTATTATAAATACCACCCAACTTTGATCTGCCTCTAACTTCCTGCAATGTGGGAAATCTCAGCTGTGGGAGCCAACAACATCTTTGCAGTGCTGGTTTATGAATACACAGAAACAAATGTTTCAAAAGCAGTGCTACCCTAAAAAGAAAAAATAATAAAGACAAAACATTTAGAAGATAAGGCTGGAAATATTCTTCGTTTTTTCATATTGGCAATAAATGCCATAGAGCTCCAGTCCGGTGAGAATTTCAAAATAAAACTTGATGAGAAAAGTTTCAGGTGACCCTTTCACAGTCACAGTTTGGTTAGGCCAAGGAAAGGATGATGGTTTGGGTTTGATCCATTTTCTCACTCCGATCTCCTCCCCATACTTTGTGGCTTGTTATACTACTTTCATCCTTTGCTCTCATGTTATCGCCCCCTGCTGGTACTGCACCTTCATACAAGTGTCTACATTTCACATTGAGGCAGGCAAAGCATTACATACATTACATTACATACATTAACATGCTATGCTGCAGTGGATTGGTGGGTCTACTCCTTGCTCTGCCATGATACTAGGCTGCAACATGAGTACTGTAGTTTACTTGAAGTTGATCCCACTTGCACCGTCCTGCTGCCTTAATACTGCACAAACATGTATTTATCCACAAATGAAAATAGTTTTGAGGAAATGCACTATTTACTTCTGTTTTAATAACATACATTAAAAACTAGAGTGCCCAGCTGTTTTAGGAAATTATTAAGTCTTTTTTTTAATGAAACTCTGTACTTGGAACCTGTTTTTTCAGATTTACATCTTAACCAAATGGGTTTGGGAGAGGAAACGGAGGAAATGTTGTGTTTGATCTTCCCATGGAATTTGTTGATAATAAAAAACGTATAGATTGAAAATGGAAACCTTATAATTGAATATTTGGTTAATATTTGATTCAAATCCATCATCATCAAAGCTTAAATGATTTTAGAAAATCCTTTCTCACCATGTATAGATACATAAAACTACACTGGTGAAAGTATGTTCGTATGTTTTGGACCTACAGTTAAAATTATGACTCGATGCTCGATGCGATAAGCTCAAACATTTATGGATATCTCTGCTCTTATTCTCTCAAAGGGGCAATTCGACGGACAAGCGAGTTTTGTGAGTATCATAGCCTTTTTTTTAACTTAATTAGATCCTGTCACTGCTTTCATATAACATTTAACATTTATAGCTGGAAATGACTTATTTTCCACTTAGATTCAGAAAGAATCCCTAATCAGTAATTTAATCATCTCCCCGTCTTCTTCCACCATCTTTTCTCCTTTTTCTTTTACATCCTGTCTTCTCTCCCTCTAACCATCTATGCTGATGTGCTTTTGCTCATTTTCCCCATGTCTATCTGTATCTCTCCCCCACATGCCGTCTTCTAGGATGTGGACATCGGTAAGCTGAAGGTGAACACTAAGTACAGAGTCAGTGTCGGAGCGTATGGTTGGGCAGGGGAGGGTAGACCCAGCATGCCCAGAGACATCACCACTGCTTCACATGGTAAGAATATGTGAGTAGCAGGAATCCATTGAACAGTTGATGCTACTGTTTCTACCACAGTATTGTCAATATCTGTCACTCACTTCAGTTTCTTTCTGTGCCATCAGATATGTGCATGCCCCCGTCGCCCCCAACTCAGCCTGTTGTCATGGCTGTGTCTGACACAGAGCTGGCGTTGTCATGGCAGCAAGGAGAAAGCGAGGGAAGCGCACCTGTCCTTCACTTCCTGGTGGCTTACATCAGGTCAGTCTTAATTGATTGATCAGCTTTCCGTTTATTGAAGTGGCCTTTTGAAACTTCACCAGCAAAGCATTGCTGCTGCCAATGCACGACACACATTTACAGATTGAATGTGTATATGTGCACACACCAGCTCATATAGACACTGATCAGGTGACGGGTGGAGGGATCAAGTGAAAACCCTTGTTCCGTCACTCACTGGCAGTGTGAGGGAAGGGGAAAGGATGACTAGTTTTATCAGTTGCCTGTTCATTCTTTGGACCAAACTGGGTGAAGACAGTTCAGCGAGCTTTTTATGTTGGGGGCCAAGCAATGATCAAACCCAAACTGTCGTTCCAGGGTTTCTAAAGATACCTCATGTGAAACATTTGCAAGCAAATTTTGTGAAGATGATGCACAAAACTAGTAGAGATTCTGATGGAATAGTTTCTTGCTCAGTTAGATGAGAAGATCAGCAACACTCTGCTGTCTGTGCAGTAAATATGTAACTTGAACCAGCAGCTGGACTGCATCCAGTCTTTATGCTACGTTGATAAGAAGACATGACAGTGGTGTCAATCCTCTCATCTAACTCTTAATTAGAGCACTTTCTTATGTATAAACTCAATTAATGGGCTTTAGGCTTTTCAACCACGAGCAGCATTATATTATAAAACAAAACACTGTTCAAGCATCATGCTAAGAGAACATCAGCTTGTATGTTCGCACATTAATGGGTGTATACAGCTGCACATTCAGCCTCCCTGATCAGACCCACTCGTCGTCACATTGCTGTCATACAGAATACACAGCTCTGTTCAACAGTGAATTTCGTGAGGCCTTTGCTGGTCTGCTGTATGTAACCATTTGTGTTTTGACATGTCGGTCAGTTGGGACATGAGAAAGATCGAATTTCATTCTCTGTCACGTAGTATCCAGCCACGCATGCAGACACACACAAAGTACCTCACGTGTCTAGACGAGTCCCCAGGTCTCAAGGAAGTCAAGGAAGTTGAGGTCAAAAATAATTAAAATAAGAAAAAATGACCCCTTAATTGTTTAAATAAAAAAAAGTTGTGTAAAGATATAAAAGAAAACAAGCTTAAGAAACAGCATATTGTTGGTTTTCATGGTGCAGCGTTAACATCCTGAGACTGAGCAAAGAGGCAGAGACAAAGAGAGAGAGACGGAAGCAGAGAAACTGTCACTTACTGTGACAGAGGAGACATGAGTCAGTGTCTGTTTTTGCACGCGGGGGCATTTTCCACACAAAAGGACCATGTCAGAGGCAAATCTTTCTCTGCTTACATCAAAAGAGGCCTTGCTGAAGAGGGACATTGAGTGGTGGTGAGGATGACCCTATTCAACAGATAGTTGTGGCTCCAGGCGCACAGTTTCAGTGCACAAATATGGCAGCTCGACATGGAGGCTGGAGATGACGGGCAGAAAAACTGAAGTTCAGGAGTTCACCTCTGATTTTTGCTTTACTTTTTGTTTCAAACTAAGGGCTCCGATTAAAGTACAAAATAATGCTTTAAGACTTAAAGGGCCAAATAAAACACAATGATGAAAGTAACATTCAGGATTCAGGATTCAGGATTCTTTTATTGATCCCCGAGAGGAAATTGTTTAAATCTCAGTGAGTTCCTGGTTTGGATTTGTTTGAAAAGTTATTCTGCACATACATGCTACATATCACAACAATTACTTTGAAGGTTTTCTGAGAATGACTTTTTAAATGTTTTTTGCATATTGAAAATTAAAATTTCAGAAAGCAAAACCTAAAAACATCCTTTGTCATTCACAGGCCAGAAATGGACACGGAGTGGACATACATCCGTGAGCCCATTGAATCGAACTCCATGGTTTTGAAGGGGTTATTACCGGAAACAGAGTACCAGTTTGTTGTCAGGGCGGTCAACGTGCATGGAGCGAGCCCACCCAGCCACATCAACAGCCCCGTGCGCACTCTTGGTAAGACCGACCGCTGATCTCTGAGCCGACGCGCTATGATGTGACAGCCAAGAAAGCTTAGTCTCCGCTCCCTCGTTAGTCGGGTTTCAACCACATTTCAAAACAAAGTCTGTTTCAGTTTACTTTCAACAATACACCCACACAGAACTAAACAGGCTGTGCTTATTTTTTGCATCACCAAAGTTATCATCACAATAAAACATTTACCATGTTCGACCGCACTGCATAAACACCAGCGTTACTGTGGAGACGGTCACATTTTTATCCCAGCGTTGCGAAGCAATGATATGTTTCAGAAACTGCATTTCCAAGGTTCCTGTGAATTCTGCCAGTTACAGTAGATGCATCATTTATAGATGCAACCAACATATAAAAATTAGGACTTCACTGTGCAGAATATGCTAACTTTATTATATTGACATATTTGACCTTTCTCACGTGCTGGATGCTCGTCTACCTCTCTGAACAAAAACATGATGCTGATTGTTTTTGGTTTGGGGATGAAGCGTATCATCACCTGTAGTTCCACTGAATAAGATTCAGAAATCGTTCCATTTTAAATGTTCATTTTCCAATTTTCTTGCAGTTTTGTGATATTTTCTGTGTTTTGTTTGTCTGTGTGAGGCTCAAAAAACCTCTGCAAAGCACCATGTGTAGATCACGTCGACTTTCAAGTGAAAACGAACAGAATAAATGCTGTTCATTTCAGGTATTGCCAGAGGAACACAGTGTACAGTCAGTTTGCCCCTCTCAGCATTTGCTCAAATGTAGGACAACACCTGGCAGTGTGTCAGTGGGCTTTTCTGACTGGATGATGGAGATATAGAGCATCAGAGTCATTTGCTTTATTATATTTGATGTAGTGGTACAGGGGGGGAGGGGGACAGGCAGGACTGATTGATATTAAAACACACAAGCGCACACACACATTCACACAGGTGTGCAAGGCATACATACACATACATGCTGTAGCAGCAATGTCTTAATGTATCGAGGACTATGACATTCAAACAGTTTACCTACAGATTTAAGGCTCGTGTGCATATCAGGCTTTAAGAGTATGATTATATATGACTATTAACATCAAACGATCACGTAGACACAATCACATTATGCAGGCTTTTTTTTCCTCTGACCTACAGACCACACTGCTTATACATGTGGACAGGCAGCTTCTGCTTCACACGCTGTGTTAGCTGTCAAACTGCTGTAAACTGCTCTGATTGTATTAAGTGCCTGAGTCCTGCCGGGCTGCTTAGAGCCAGAGCCAGAAAGACAGACATGTAGAGAGAAAATAGCTGAAGGAAGTTAAGAGTAATGTCTACTAGAGTTACATGAAACGAGATAAAATGAGCCAGTTTGACAGACACAGAGGGACAGACGGACAGAAACCAGGAGATAGAGAAGCGTGGTTTCTTAGCAGGGGATAAAATCGGGTTACATTCGAGTCTCATCAGACAGGATTAAGGACGGGATGCCAGACCCCTTCTCTGCCCATCCACACCCCCGATGGATACACACACACACACACACACACACACACACACACACACACACACTCACACACACACACACACACACACACACACACACACACACACACACACACACAATGCACCGCTGATTGAGTGAACAGCGGGGGTGAGCTTGACTGACTGACATACTTTTCTTGTTACTCTCTCTGTGACAGTTCTTGTGTGTGTGTGTGTGTGTGTGTGTGTGTGTGTGTGTGTGTGTGTGTGTGTGTGTGTGTGTGTGTGTGTAGCAGTTGGAAACAGGGTGGTATGGATTGAGGGGGACTGTTACACAACAGAAGCTTAATTTGCTGAGGGATTTTTTGGGCATTTCCCCCCTCCTTGTATGCCAGCGCTCAGATTTAATGTTATTAGGCTGTGCTAATTAGCGCTTTAAATCTTGACAGCCATTCAGGCTTAATAGTCAAGTTTCTGTGAGATATTTGATTAATTAGACAGTTTTCTTGTTTGTGTAAGTTGTCTTAATGTCAGTCCGGAAGTATAAAATATTTTTCAAATCCCTAACATGTCTAACAGCATGGCGAACTTCCAGCATTTGATACTGTGGAGGGGAGGTGGAAGAGCAAGGAGACAAGAGGGAGGGGATGTTGTTATGTAAGCTAAGATTAAGCCTTCTCAAGGTAGAGTGCGCGGCAGGGGAGTTGTCACACTGAACATGCACAGAGCCGTTTCTTCATCTTTTCGTAGACTCATCATTTTTGTTTATATTTACTCAAATGTACAACATACATCAGGTTCAAATGTAAGTTTAACATATTAAATTGTATGTGCCACATATATTAATATTATATTACCAAATATATTAATGATTAATGTTTCAATGAAGGGAGTACTTCATTAAGATGTCTTTTTATTTATATTAACTAAACCCAGTCAAGTTGTATTCAGCTATTTATATTGAGAATAGCATAGTAGAGTGTATTTTTGCAGCTGTAGTAGCTAACCCAAAAAGTTTGCGTGCTGTATTCACTGTCTCGATTTGTCTTTATGCATCATGAGCTGCCGTCCTGTATCGAGGAGACACGTTTCAGTACGTGCTGCAGCAGCCTGGATACAGGCTAACAGGTAGACCCACTGGGCCAGAAGCTGTTACCACCATTCAGTGACTGCGTCCTGTGATCATCAGTGATCGTCAGTGAAATGTTATCACATTTCCTGGCCCATGATCATAACCACAGTACAGCCATGACCAGAGGAGCCAGCCATCACTCTTCAGTCTCTCTGTTTGTGTAACTTTCATATGGATTTTGGCCCCCATTGTTATTTGTGTTACCATTTTCATTGACTTGGTCATTTTGCGGTAAAATGTCCAACACATCCTCATACCTACATTGTGAAATGGTCGCAGTTTGCTTAAGTTTATGCCCCAAAACTACTCGATTAAGGTCATTGTTTAATATAAGAATGTACAAGTTGAAATAGGTTGACATTCGGTTTCACACAGGACAGAAACAGCAGTCTCTGGCTGCAAGTCCTGTGTTTCTATGACCCATCCATCCACTCCACCTTCCTCCATATGCAGTCTTGCTTTATGTACTACATCATCTGACTTCCTTCTTTGCTCCCGTCATAATTACTATTAGATAATATATTTACTCACTGCCAGGAGTAAATATATTACTTTGTTTGACCCTTCAACCATTTCAACCACAGCACTCATCATGTGTTTTCTTTTACAACTGTGAAACTTTGAAAGAATGAAATAAAGATCCTGTATCTTTACTGACATTCTGAACAGGTGCATCAGATGTTGGAAGTGGTGATTATGGGCGTTACATCACAGATTCAGGGATCAAAGATGAAGATGGCTTCGACATTGATGACTCTGACTACGATATCTTCATCGAAGAGGTAGGTTTTTACGTTCCACAGCTGGACACGTAAACATTTCAGATGTATTTAATCTTGTCAATCAGATTTAAAAGCTGAATACAAATGTGGGGTATACTGCAGCAGACTTATATATTTATTTCTCTATAATCACTTTTCACTCGTCTGCTTCCTAGTTGAAGCCGTTTCCAGGTATCAATCAGGACAACAAGAAGTCCCAGCTCCGCTCACGCTCTGGGCCGCCATCTGGCCGGAACGTCGTTTACCGCATGAACACCATTGTTCCTCCCAACGTTACTGCATCTCCAACGCCATCCACCACCACCACCACCACCTCCTCCTTCTTCCCAGACTTCACAGATCTGGTTTTCTCCACCACCTCAGAGCCCAGCACCACCACTGACACCACAACTACCATTCCACCTACCACCACCATGTAAGATTGATCTCTGTTTGAAGGAATCCGTTTTACTTGATAAGATGTAACTGCTGTTCATCAGCAGGTTTTTTTTCTTTTTAAATCTCAACAAAATCATGATTCTCATTGTTGTTCTTCTTGCTTGTTGATGGCTAGATTGCTGTCTCTCCCAGCTTTCTGCTTTCTCCTAAAAGTCACCTACAATTTACTTTTTTCATGCTCTTCCACTTAATTATTTGATAAATATGAGTCTGGAGCAGTGAAATGTCACAGCTGTCGTTCTGGCTGCGATGTTCAGCATATCATTAACTGCAGCAAATATAGAGAGGCCCAACTACCATTCTGTTGCATTTGGGTGAACACTTTGCTTTTTGCTATTTGATTCTTTCCATAAAAAACAGAGGAAAATGGTATCTCTGAGGAAAAGGGCCGATAAAACCCTTGCTGAGGACAGACCTGATAATTCAACAAATACATTACAAAAATGCATTTGCAAGCGAAGCATAGTTATTAGCTAAACCACTGATTTGCACTGCAAATACCTGGTTTCCTCACAGGACTGAACAGTAAACTTCCTTATCTTTCTTCCCCTTCAATCCACCTTAGCATCACTTTGCCCACCACCACTACCACCCCAACCATGTCTCCCTGGAAAGGTGAGGTGCCTCGTGTGTACGACCTGACCTGCGATGATACTGTGTGCCCCCCTGACAGCTTCTGTCTCAGTGATTATGACAGCGGAGGCTCACGTTGCCACTGCAACCTCGGACGAAGAGGGGACACTTGCTCTGAGGGTGAGTAGTCGGGTACCTGCTTTTAGTAAAAGTGCTGTGATCAAACTGCTCTCAATAGTGTGGTTGTACACATGTAGTGCTTCCAACCTTTTGTACCTACAGACATGAAATGTCAGAATTTTGTCCTTTCCTTTTGCTCTTCCTCAGTGGTGCAGGTGAACTTCCCCCGGTTCTATGGCTACTCTCACATGACGCTTGAACCCTTGAAGAACTCTTACCAGACGTTTCAGATCACTCTGGAGTTCAAGGTAAAGTACCATGATTTTTTCCCACTGATTTCTGTCTTTCTGAAGGGTGAAAAGAGCGTTGAAGCAGTTTCTCTTTGGTACAGGCAGACTCCGAGGACGGCTTGTTGCTGTACTGTGGAGAGAACGAACACGGCCGTGGAGATTTTACCTCTTTGGCTCTGGTGCGAGGCAAGCTGCACTACAGGTGAAGAAGACAGTGACTCACCTATGAGTCTATCTTCTCAAAGGTTTGGCTGGTGGATAAAAGCAACAAGTAAAACTTTAAGACTACCTGTCACCTGCTACTGAAACCTGAGTGTAAAAGAGAAAACAAAGAGTTTCATAAATGCTGGAAAAGAATGGAAATTTTTTTCTAGCAACCAGTTTATACGGGATGCCTCCCTCTTGTGAGCAAAATGACCCAAAAAAAAATGCCCCCTGTTAACCTGCTATCCCCCTCCTTCTTCCCCAGAGAAAGTTCAGGGGACAGAGTGATTGTTTAGTTAGTCTAGTCTGCCTGGCTCATTGATCCTTTATGAGACTGATGTTTGTGCAAGTTAGAATCTATGGCCTCGTCCACGGCTCTGAAATAACAGCAGCCGAACAACTGTGCTGTGTATTGATAAATCCATGGTGCTGTCCGTGGTGCTGAAGTAGAAGATGGATTTGTAATTGTGCCTTTTCTCTCAGTCATGCCCATCTGTCAGTTCCATCTTGGACCTATATTCTCTAAACTTACACAAAAAATACTCAGTTCTTTAATATATTATAGCCTATAGTGCAGTGTCACCCTCATGATCGAAGTGTCAACCAGTAGTGTGTCATCACGGAAGAGCGAGAGGATCATAGAGACACACTGCTGCCTGTAGTATTCCTATATATTTCTATGATCACTCGGTTGTGCCTGTGCTATCTTCAGTGGGGTGTTAAAACAAGCAGAGGATAGATATGTGATATATTGTGGACAGTTTCTAAACGTAAAAGATATAAGGAGGAATTAAACGGGTACATTGGAGTTAAATAAATCACCATTTTCTTCATGTCCTACAGGTTTAACTGTGGTACAGGAGCAGCTCAAATAGTCAGTGAGAGTCGTGTTGTCGTTGGTCAGTGGCACACAGTCACCGTCTTCAGAGACGGCATGAGCGGCTGGCTGCGTATGGACAATGACACCCCCATATCTGGACGCTCACAGGTAACATTAACACATACAGGTGAGAAGATGAAGGCTGCGAACACTGTGCAAATACACAAAATATTCTAGATATTTTCACTTAAATGTTTTAGGAATCTCTTCCTCTGTATATTTGTTTTAATACAACCCGATGAGACACTGCTGACAGGATTCCCTTTCAGTCTGTGAACGTGTTTTCACACTATTAAAGAAGGACCCACATTTTGTTCTCCTTACTCTTTCAGGGTCAGTACAGTAAGATCACTTTCCGCTCCCCGCTATATGTGGGTGGATCCCCGAGTGCTTATTGGCTGGTCAGGGTGACAGGGGCAAATCGCGGCTTTGTCGGCTGCATTCAGAGTCTGACCATCAACAACAAGGTCACCGACATCAGGCCCTGGCCTCTGGGCCGGGCTCTGAGTGGAGCTGATATAGGTGAGGAAGCATACAGCATGCGTGCAGTGCTATTTTGCTTCTGACCATGTCACCCATAACGCACTGGTTCTTCTCTCGGGTTTTGGTGCTCAGACAAGTAGTTTAGTAGCAGTTTTAGAGTTATTGTTATTGTCTAGATTGTACAGAGTGCTTACTATAAATGGTCCCCATTTTATGTACCCTTTTCCCCCCATGACCATTAAAATAGCCTTTTAATAATTTGATTTTAGTCAATTTGTCATTGGCACTTACAATGTGTTGATGTCTTTCCAGTTATCTATATAAATACATCACTCTTCCTTAATCGGTTCTCATCTCCCTTTCGCTGCTTGCCAGGTGAGTGCAGCGACAGTGTGTGCGACCTAGTCAGCTGTGCCAACGGTGGAGTCTGCTTTGCAAACCGCGCTGATGGCTACATCTGCCTCTGCCCGCTCGGCTTCAGGGGAGCACTTTGCGAAGAGAGTGAGTCAACTCAATTTTCCTTTTCCTCACACCTACACAAGAAGAAGAACACATGCTTGTCTTTTTTTACAAAAGCTGTTTTCTGCCGCCGTGAAAGTAGAAAGTCAAATCTCTTTGTGGTTTCCTCTGACTCGATGGCTGTCATAGACTGCCACACAGACCTTTTAAGGTAATTACCGAACACTTGAGTGAAATATGAAGGAAAAGTAGTCTAGATGAGGATTATTATGTCTTATATAGAGGCAGTGGGATTGATTGCATGTCAGGCCAGCTCTCATGCGATAAAACTTTCCACTTTCCACTTTCCATCTCCTCTCCTTCTTTTTCCTCCTCTTCACTTTAATCATCTTAATGCCTTTTCCAAACTCCTTCCTCTGTCTTCCCTCTGGCTCTTTTCTCTTCATGTCTTCTCTCCAGGTTTCTCACTGTCCTCGCCTCTCTTTAATGAGACAGTGTTTTCATACGCTGTCATCCCGTGGCCTCAGTCCTCTCAGAGCTATCTGTCCTTTATGGAGTTTGAGCTGACGTTTCGGCCGTCCATGCCTGATGGGACGCTGCTCTACAGCGACGACGCAGGCAGCGGAGACTTCTTGGCTATCAACCTGGTGGACAGATATGTAGAGTTCAGATTCGACTGCGGCTCTGGAGGAGCTACAATAAGGTACTAAGGAGATGCACTCTCATCCTCCCCTCAATCTCCTTCGATTTCTCATGGCTGTTATATTTTCTAACTAGATGGTTTGTATTGTATGTGATGATCTGTGATGCAGGAGTGAAGAGCAGATCAGTCTGGACACGTGGCATGAGCTGAGGGTGTCCCGCACAGCAAAGAGTGGCATCCTTCAGGTGGACAGCCAGAGGCCAATGGAAGGAATCGCTGAGGTATTTTGCTTCTGTTATTTAAAGCGGCTTTGTGGGATTTTCTGACCACAAGGGGGCAGAAAAACTTCACTTACTTATACGTATACACGTTACTTATAAATGACAGGCTCTATAAGAAACATTTGTCCGATTAGACATTCAGCAGAAGCAAAGCAGCACGTCTGCAGCAATCACTTTTTAGCCCCGGCTTTGTCCTCTAACTCCTCAGAAAATGTGACACTTTGAAGAGATGACTCTTTAAACTCAGTTTAACAAGTATTACTTCTGTGTCATCATCTTATTATATAGAACAAAAAGTTTTCCCTGTAGGTTACAAAGACAAAAAAAGACAAAATCTCATCATATATTCTATTCTTTCATCTGATTTGGGCTCTTGGGGTCGAAATTATGATCATCAATATCTGATCAAACAGGACAAGATGATGTCATCACAGCCATATACATTCATGTGGTATAACTAGATTCATTTATGAATAGTTGACATATATTTAACTAATATCTCACTGTTATTTTTACTCTTCAGGGAGCTTTCACTCAAATCAACTGCAGTTCACCTCTTTTTATTGGCGGAGTACCAGAATATGATAAAACCAAGAGGACAGCAGGAATAAAAAAACCTTTTACTGGAATTATTCAGAAGGTATTATCACATCCACACAAACTACACAACACCTGTTTAAACATTGGTATGAAGTCAGAGTTTTATTTGGTGTTTGACATTGAACACATTTCTTCAATCTGTTGCATAGGTTAAAAAACATGATGCTTTTATATCAAGCGGCCACTTGAATTTTCCTACCTCCTCTTGCTTTCTCCTCCTCTGTCTGTTCCTTTTTTTACACCTCCCCAGCTGATACTCAATGATCGCACCATCCCAATAACAACCGGCTCCGCTGGTGGAGTTAATGTGGCAAATTCAGCACACCCATGTGTGGAAAGTCCTTGTGCCAATGGAGGGACCTGCAGACCAAAGTGGGATAGTTATGAGTGTGACTGCCCCCTAGGGTATGATGGGAGGCACTGCCAGAAAGGTCAGCCACATATGACTTACTGTCTTTTTACAGAACATAGCAACTAAATATGTTTGGGGTCTTTTTCTGATGCTTTTTATGTAGCCAGTAAACATACTATACGTAGTGGGACACTGCCGGAGCAAAGAGCATGTGAGCTTTCAATAACGTGACTAAGTGTGGGAGAGGAACTGCTATTTCACAGTTTGGTGCATTTTGATTAGAGAGCATCAGATGTAAAATTGATGATTCACACTGCTTATCAAAAGAGCTAAAAAACTAAAAAATACATACATTTACATAGTCGCAGTTAACTTTCATTTTTAAAATCACTTTTAAAGAAATGAATGACAGTTATGCTTTTGTGTACTACATGGCTGTAACCATGTGGAATGAGCTTTCCTTTTCTGTGGGATTAAATGTGTTTTTTTGTCATGTAATGTCATATAACATTATGTATTGGACAACCTAATCCCTTAAGCCTATCTATGTCTTCTCTGTGTTGAACGCTTTCACTGAGCAGAGTGTGGGAATTACTGTTTGAACAGTAAGTTTTCTTCCATAAACAGATATTAACAACCTGCACGTCATAATAATCTTAATCTGAAATTACGTTTGAAAACACTAAATACTTCTTTACTATAATAGATTTATTCTCGTGTAGTAGTCCTGTGTTTTAGTCTGAGTCAGTAGACATGCTGATGCTGCCACCTTGTGACGGTATGAAGTAAACACATGTGTTCTCTGCCCAGCTGTAACTGAAGCCATCGAGATGCCACAGTTCATTGGCAGAAGTTACCTGACATACGACAACAGAGACATCCTGAAAAGGTCGGTCGTGAGACGGGACTGTAAAAGGATTTTTGGTGCCGTGTTCAGTTACAACATTCCACATTAGCCCTTGTTGTAATTGCTCTTGCAGTATATGTTCAACAAGTAAATCTTCATTTTTTTAGGGTGTCTGGGTCCAGGACCAACCTTTTCATGCGTTTCAAGAGCACAGCCAAGGATGGCCTGTTGCTATGGCGAGGAGAGAGTCCAATGAGACCAAACAGTGACTTCCTGTCTATGGGTCTTCAGGATGGTGCACTAATCTTCAGGTATTTGTTTAAAAAGCTGTTTTGTCCAGTCATTCTTACTGAAGTGTTTGGGTTATAACGTTTCTGGTACTGCTGGTAAGTCCTGCTTTCCACATGGTTGCCCTTCCCTGCCTTTTTAACAAGGCCTAGGGAAAAAAAAGGCAGATTTCAGCAAGAGGAGAAAGTTTAGTGCAACAAGAGGATGAAGGTGATGGAGAGGAACGCTGATCCCACCAAAGGGGAGGGAGAGCTAAGCAGCCAGGAGAGGCAGAACTAAAAAAAGACCTGGAGTCTGAGTATGACCTGGGAAAGAGGCCGTACCATCCAAATGTGAACCCGTTGCACCCTTCAGCTAAACTCGTTGTATTTGCTTCCATATTGTTTCTAGTTATAACCTGGGCAGCGGCATGGCTAACATTGCTGTCAACGGAACTTTTAGCGATGGAAAGTGGCACAGAGTGAAAGCTGTGAGGTAAGCTCTGAAAAATCTCTTTCCAATATAATAATAATCCATTGCGGAGATCCATTGTGACATACATGGCAATGCTTTGCTTTCGCTTGACTCAGATGTTAACCCTCTGAACCACAAGCATTGCAGCACTGCAGTATATGTTTCCTGCTCGTCTGTGGGAACAGCACAATCATGGCTAGAATGAGGGAGAACTCTTTTGTGTGATGTAATATATTGCTATGAACCATAAAAAAGAAAAGTTTAATTTCTTCAATAATTTATTTATAAAAAATGAAGCTCAGTGACTTCACCAAACTCCTCGTTAATCCTGAAATCTGGAGAAAGAGGTGAAACCTAGATGGAGCTGAGGGGGGCCAAATGAAGCCTGGCTGCTAAAACCTAGCGGCTAGCTGTCACTGAAAGCGACCACGCTCATAATGATACATAAGCTTAATATAACTTAAGATGAGTTCTATAAAAATCCACAAACAGGGAAATGAGCCACTGAGACCAAAACTGTTCTTTGTACAAGGCTGTAAATATGTTTCTCTCTGCTGTACAGTTGGGCATTTTAATATGGGGGTCAATGGGGCTTGACTCACCTTTAGAGCCAGCCTCTAGTGGTCATTTGTGGAACTGCAGTTTTTTGAAAGCCTGAAAGCTTCATGCACCATAGGTTCTGCATTTGATTGTAGCTTTTAACACAATTGTTTATGTGTGTATTCATTAAGAGAACCGGTCTTCTCATCACTGCTCCTCTCACTATGCTGTCTCATCGACTTGTCCTCCAGCTGCAGTCAGGCAGTGCATGTTCATGTGTTTTGGGGGAGGGGTTCTGGAGGGACACATGATGGGAGGGGATGGGATTTTAGGTGATATAGTTTCAAAAGCCAGCTTAATCTTGCTGGTTCCTCCAACAATTCAAACTCCAGATTTAAGTACTAACGGCATGCAAAGTGTAATGAAAGTAAAATAAAATGTGCCATGTCAAGAATTACACGACACACTCTTTTTGGCATTCGCTAATAAATTTACCATTATCACTCATATCTTCAGGGATGGCCAGTCAGGGAAGCTGACAGTAGATGACTATGGAGCAAAAACAGGCAGGTCACCTGGAAAGATGAGACAACTGAATATCAACGGACCCTTATATGTTGGTAGGTGGAGCTCACACCTCATCGTCCCATAAATGACTGTAGATCAAACAGCAATTTCTATATTCTCTCCCTCTTATGTCTTTTTCTCTATATTCTCCCTCTGAAGGTGGCATGAAAGAGATAGCTCTTCACACAAACAGACAGTACATTGGAGGCTTGGTGGGCTGCGTGTCCCACTTGACACTCTCCACTGATTATCACTTAGCACTGGTGGAGGATGCTGCTGACGGCAAGAACATCAATACCTGCTCCAACTAGAAAATGCCTTCAATACACAAAGGTCCATTTTTAACAGGAGTGAACGCCTCGGCCAACTGATTTGTCATCATGAAACTGACTAATCAGCACCAAATGAGTGAACACTGAAAACAATTAGATTTTGGTCTACCAGTTCAGGGCTGACATGCTGACACATGACAACAGCAAAAAAAAAAAAAAAACCCACCAGAGGATCTTACAAAGCACAAGTACTCTGTGAAAGGAGAAAAAAAGCTTAGCATTGTGGGTAATGAGGATCTTTGAAAAACCTTTTGAAGGACATTTTTTTCATGGGATGATTCCAATCGCATCTTTATTTTTTTCTACTGTAAATCCTTATTTGATTGCTCGAAGAACCAAGTGATCCGAAGGATCAAGAGTCATCACAAGTTTTTCATGAACCTGACCTAGAGCAGCTAGCAGAGATAAACTTCTTTGTAGAGGATTTTGGTTTTGGTCCTAGAGGATGTCTGTTGTTTATGTTGTGGCATTTGTATTCTTGTTCGTGATGTATTATCAGTGTGTAGACTACATTTTTGGAAAGTCTGATTGATGTCAGTTTTTTGTAAAGGTTGCTAGTTTTGGAGGGTGAGGATGTCAGCTGCACACAGTGTTTGTGTCTTTATACCTTTTAGTTTACATGCTCCTTTATTTTGAACCCTCTGATGCCAGTCACACGAGAGTCTGATGCTGACACGGCGAAGCAGCCAAAATCCTGGAGAAACTGTGCGTGACAGTCTGTTACTATGATTGGACACAAACCGCAGGGCTGTGGACTTCAGCCTTCAAGCTGAGTTGGTTTCTAGCTTTTGTTTTTTCAAACCTTTTCTTAAATTTAAGCAGTTCAACATGGTCAATTTAAGGCTTTCACATGCTTAATATTGACTTTTTAAAAAGGACATTCTGCCAATGTTCCATCTGATCTCCATTCTTTTAATTATTCATGGTGAACTAAATTGTTGTTGCCCCCCCAAAAGTGACACCAGTGTCCAAATAAGATGCCCAGAACATATCCAGTAATAAATGACCAGATATTACATGAATTTTGAACTTATTTGAAGGGAATGACAGGAAGTCAGTGGTCGAATACTGTACAAACAAATAAGTGTCTCTTGTCTGAAAAGCATTTGAAATGAGGTGCATCCAATGAAATACACCGTGTGACTGTGGAGCGTGAATGTGCACAAGTGACGTGATCCACCACTGGGTGATTTGATGGGTTTGACCCTCCACTATACAAAATGTAGCATGTATTGACTGTATGCATCTGATGGAACATGTATGTTATAGCTGTTAACCATAGACTGTAGGAAAATGTTGATGCAGCATCTCTGACGTCAACATATGTGTCTGATGATCCATTTAAAGCTTTAAGTTTCAGTTAGTGGAGCCAGATAATCAAGGTCTGACCTGGGTGGAGCTGAAATGGGATGAGCAAGCAGGAACCACCTCGGCTGTGAGTGCACATCCCAAACATATGACTACTCAAGCCTTAATATCCCTCTTAATATCTTAATAATCGATGTATGGCCCTTAGGAAGTGTATGTAAATATACATGTCACCATTTACTGTATGATGAAAAGCTGATTAAAGAAAGACACTTTCCAGGCTTACAGTCACATCCCATTGTAAGACAATGAAATAGAAATGCATTAAATAAGTGAAATAACATTTTCATTTTTAAAATTAAGAAATGTTCAGTGTTTTTGTAAATTGATGATGGCTGCCTGTCAAAAACCACGCTCTGCAGTACATGCTAATAGAACAGCCTGCCAATTAAATAACCTGCTAACCGAATTTGTGTCATGGCTTGTCATGAATAGTCATGTTTTACTACTGAACGTTGTGTTTCTGCGAGTTTGTGGTTAAATGGGCTCAGTTCAAGCACTGAAAACAACACTCTCATAAATCACTGTACATTGTGGTCACTGCTTGTTATTTAATCACACCCCCCACACGTCACATGGTATTTGTCATGGAATTGACAAAACAGCCACGGAAAAAATGTCAGACAGCAGAGGCAGCGTGCAGCAACGGAGGTTTGTTTTATACATAAAAAGGGAGAAGGAGGTCACAAAACTGCAAATCACATCACATCCTGAACAGCTGTTCTAACAGAAAAGAGGTCAAGTCATCAGCAACAGTCATAAAAGTTGACAAAGGAATAATTCTGCTGCAATCAAACAGTGATTATATAAAAGTCGCAACAGCAGAAATAAAATCTGCATATCAAATATAAAGTAAAAGTGAAAGCTCTTTATTGCACCGCTGACAAGCAGCAATAAGAAAAGAACTTGGAGGGCATGAACAAAACGCTGGTTTACCTTTTTGGGCTCTGATTAAAAGAAGATTTGGCTATTAAGTACATGAAAATAAAAGATAAAAATGACTTCTAAATCTGTGATTCAGCTTGATCGAGCACCTTTAGTGCTACAGAAGATCAGAAAACACTCATCATTTTGACAACAGTCGCGTGGGTCATTTTGGAGGCAACCTCCCTGTTTTGTTATTATGGTTTAAGTTTGCTCAGGAAACACAACAAAACCTGTGGGAAAAAAAATCTATTTTAAAACCACAAACCCACAGAAACACAACGTTCAGTAGATGAATGGTCTGCACACGCAGTGAATTGCTATGTTTTTTAACTTGCATTGTATTTTTAAACCCCGTAACTTTTGCCCTTTCTGGACGTCTTTTCAATCACAAGCTAGGCTACGAGATCTGACATTTCATTTCAGAACACTGCGGTCGTTTTGTGACTTCCATGTGGCTACTGCATTTTTCCTTCGTGCTTTGAAAATAGACCGACTTGACTTGAAGGTTAGAGCACAAATCGAAGGCAGTATAGAAAAAAGAAGACCATCTAAAAACAGCTGCTGCACAGTGCTGTGGTTACTGTCCACTCAAAAACACGCTACACATTTTGTTTCAACGTTGGGGGGATACACAAAAGAAATCTGGAGCATCAAACTCTTAATTTCTTGGAACCTGGTGAATTTTTATGCACCAATTTCTGCATCAGCACACATGTAGGCATGATTTACTCCTCTGTTCTCTTCTGTGTCTTTTATTTGGGGAAGCAAGCTCTTTAAATGTTCATGCGACACCCATTCACATCAATTATAAATGAATACACTCTTATTAATTAATAAACCCCCGGACTTAAATAGTGCATATGTGTTTCAGCGAGATTTGTGTTCATGTTCAAAACTTTCTGCACATTCGACGCATAGCCCACATGTCTGTGTTTGGAAAGGATTTTTATAAATCATGCACAGTGAAAGCTGACTGAAAATAAGAGCAGGACACATTTTGGTCACAACGATCAAATCTGTGAAAACAAAAACCTCCAAAGTTCAAATCTACACTCAAGCCATGACAGTTTTTAGTGGCGGTGCAGATGCATGTTATGTTGTAATATCTATCTCCTGAACATTGTTCAGTTGTGCTGTTCACACTAAAAAGTACATTGTCTTGCCTAAATTCAGCTCCATCATATTACTGTCATGTAACCTGTGTTGTAAGCTGCTAACAGCTAACAGCTAACCTGCACCCTGTTTCTGCTTCATGCAGCTTGAGTAGTGTTAGCATGTCTTAGTGCCAAATTGCTGGAGATCAGATGACACATTTAATTGAGGACTGTTGCTCAGTGGAATTTTATATTGATTTTATTCCGTCGCTCTGATGCTGTTGTTCTGCCCTGTCATGTATTACCCAAACACACGGAAGAATACAAGGACACACACACACACACACACACACACACACACACACACACACACACAGTCACAGTTATGTTCCCATCGCTCTCCCCCCGTGAGCCCAGTATCACCAGCATGGCCCTCCAGGATCATCAAACTGCATTGTGTCTGCACTCAGATGAACTGACAGCGTGGATCAGGCACAGAATCAAGCTGTTTCATTTAGATGAAACCATTTAGTTATATTGAGGTCGCTCATATCTTAACACAGTTTAAGGTTAAAGGTAAGATTCTCCCTAAAGCTGCCGTATTTCATTCACTCGTGATTACGATCCAGAATGAAAATTAATGGCTCATAATTTGGCTTCATCTAATCATAGTGTATGTTCCCTTTTTATTAATGCTGGTATTAGAACGGTTACCTAACCTGTACCCTAACCCTAATCCATTTCAGAACATTAATATTGATTTGAATACCATAACAAATCATATTACATACACCAGGAACGCTATAACCTCATCCTGCTCTAGTTACAGCCAATAGCACATTTACATGTAAAGGGCTGACTCATCCAAATCAGTGGGAAATGCATTTTCACTGATTTAATGTAACTACAGTAGACATGTCGATGGGTTATGTGCAGATTTTCAGTCTTTGTGATTCACCCCCAGCTCTTAAAATAAACACACTGGCTCCTTTAAGAGCGAGAGCTGCTGGAGCAAATAAATCAAAAAAGCAGCGGTCATGAGAGTTTGTGAGCCTCATGATTGCAAAGAGTCTGATTAAAAACTAACTTTCTACATGAGATAAGATTAAAGCACTTAATGCACTACAGTGCAGATTGCACAATGCAAGGAATAATACAGAGTCCAGATTCATTGCATTCACTGTGACTGTGAAAGAAGTGATTAATTGTACTGGGTGAACTAGACTGAAACAGAAAATGAAGACATTTTGCATTCATTAGAAACATTAAACTAGCATGGAAATAGACTTGGAGCTTCCACTGGCTCTCATTTCTCTGCACATTTATTCAGCGCAATTGCAGCGCCTCGAGCTTTACATCGACGATTTGGATGGAAATAAGAAAAGTCATTTGACCTTTGTCTTTGTGCACAATTCTGTTTTTATGCTCACATAAGCTTTTAGGGACTGTGTTACCAAACAAGGTGTTAGAGTGTTAGTTGACTTGTCCGCTGATTTACGTTGTCGAATCTGAGAAAATGTGTGGGAACAAATGGAGGAGGGGAAGGATGAACAACAGCTTCAAGAGCGTCTTCTTCATTAACTGAGCAGCTTTCACAGATTGTACCAACAAAATAAGACAATTATTGCTATAAACCTAGAAGATGTGGAATAATAAGGAAGACAGAACGCTTTGTTACAGAACCATGACAGTGCATGGGAAATGAATTAGTTAGCATGTGCCCCATCAATGATTCAGTAATCAGCTGGAGGAAAACATGAACACCCAGCAAAGACGAAAGAATATCAGACTTCGCTACAAGAGTCTCACATATGAGCCATAATGCTTCTTAAAAAGTGATTTCTTAAGCACGTACACCTCGATAAATGATGAAAGAGCACAGTCCGTCTTCTGAGAGAAATGTAAATTTAAGCAGGTGAAAGCCGGAGAGAACATGTCGTTTCATGGCGCCTGGCTCTGTTTAGATAAAAAGCACAGTCGCTTTCTTCATCTTAGTGTCACATTCACACCAGTTGTTCTTTTACATGTAAAATAAATAATACATACATTTTACAGTCCCCAGAGAGGAAGTATGACATGTTGGACTGAGAGACAGAGGAGTGCTGCATTATTTTCCAGAGCTCAGGCGTTTACATGTTCTCAAACAGAGATTAAGTTCTTTTTCGTGTCTTTATTTTTTTTTTTTTTAGATATTCAACAAATCCTTTTTTTTTTTTTTTAGAAAGAAAAGATTAAACAAGGACACACAGAGACACAATCAACTCTTGTTATGACCCACTCAGAAATACTCTTGCAAATGAGACACTAATCCTTTAAGCACAAAGATTACAAATGTGCATGAACTTAGAAAAAGCGTTTTGGGTTTTTTTTCGTTCTGACAACCTTTTCTGATAAGTATTAAATCAGAGACTCGGTAGGTGCGCTGGAATCAGATTTTGAGTGCCGTCATTCGTGCTTGGGAGATGAATGAACACGGCTGTGCAGAGCAGACTGACTGATGCCACGTCGTCAACTGAAATCCAGCCCGCAGTCGCTATGCCGCATCATATGTCTGCTTCTTATTACACACACTTTGAAAACATTAAAGAAAATAAAGAATAAATACAATTTTTAACCACTTTTAATCTCTTTAATGACATAAAATGCTTCACAGGGTCCTCTCACCTCACTTGGTGTTAGCAGTAGTTTCTGCTGTACCAGTAATCCTCCTCTACTTGTCAGTAATGTAAAATACAGTAGCTTCTCCTCATACAGAGTATAAAAAACACTTTTTCAGGGCTATTTGCAATCATGGACTCACTGCTGACCTAACACTGATTTCAAGGTTGGGTCACACTTAAAAAGCTATTTGCATGAGGACGACACAACCTGAGGTAAGTTTGATGACATTAGCATCACATGCTGCATCTTTAATGCGGCAGTCAAGACTACAGATTACAAAAGACTTGACTGTTGTTATTACTTTTAGTGGAAGCTTACACGTGAAACATACAACTCTGAGTTGTATACATGAGTTGTACGCATGTTTAGCAATAAGCTAAATGTGGCTAAAAACAGGGAAAATGATTTGGGGTTTAACTGCACTCCCTATAGCTCTGTATATCAATAATAGAGCTGACATCATGTTCTCAGGTCATTACTGTTACCTTTTGATAAATGGTATTTACTGCGTTATTGGCTGAATCTCTGTTGAATATAGATCTTGCTATTGATCTCTGATTAGCTGACTATGGTCTGTGGACCACTCTGGTACCCATATGAGCACTGTTCAATGACATGTTTTAGACTTCATTAAAATGCTTTAAAAGTAGTATTGTAGTGTTAAAGTGTACACACTCATCACATCCTTTCCATAGAAAATTGGGTCTTGTTCTACCCTGATATCCTTAATGTTTGTAAAGTGTTCTTTTCAGCATACCATGAGAGCTTTCACATGAAAAGCACATTTCTCTGTTCGGCAAAGTGATGGCTGGAATTAATTTTTTGGTTGTGCGACTCAGTGACAGTATTTTTTGCTCAGTTCTGTGTATTTCGTTCTCGTCACATATCACTGTTTGGAAGTTTGCAGTGTGTTAGCTGTTTGTTCAGCCTGATGGAGCTGTTGTTGCCTGGTTTCACTGCTCTACAGGTGCTCTGATTTGTTGTTGGGTATCTCAGTGGTGCCCCCCCCCCCCCCCGCGCCTCAGCCTTCAGCAGCACTGAGACCCTTCAGCCAGACAAGCCTGTTAAAGGTGAGCTGTCCATGATGACTGCGAGAGACTGGAATAAAAACATGTACAATGGTACTCAAGGATTAATTCATGAGCAAGGACATTTATAAATAAAGTGAATTAAAATAGTTTCTCATACAAAGGGAGACTTATATTTATCAAATAGTGTGGATATTGAGAAAACTTTATCATCTTTAATTGGAGCTTTGTTAAACCTTCGCTTGTTGACGGTGTTCTTTAGTTTAATTTTAGTTTAGTAATCTTTATCTAGTCTTATCTAATTTAACATAATCTTTAGTTTAATACTCTTCTGGGGGATTTGCTTCTTGGATCAAATCAGGAGTCACTCTATCTCTAAACTCTGACATTTTCTATTCAACCATTCGATTTTCAAACTAAATAGAAAGGCTTTACATTTTATTATCTCATTGGATTAATATTAAAGTTTGTATGAGAAAAAATGTTTTTGCATATTAAAATGAGGCAATGAGACAAAGATGTTTTTTGTCCACCTTGGACCTTATCGATCAGTGTCCATGTATCTGTTTTTGAAGGACAAAATGCCTTATTTTTTTTACAGATCTACAGGTCTGCTAATGGTATTGATTGACTGTACAGTCTCATCATCAATACATACATCTTAGTCATCAGTCATTTATTGTAAAGGTCATATTTTTATGTACTTTTAAGGGAAAAAAATCTGTAAGTGAAAAAAATCTGTTACCATAAAGTCTGTTATGAGATCATCGCACGTGTCCTACACATATTGGCTGCTTTAAGATTTTAGTGTCAAATGAGATCAGTAAACAGTGTTTTGCTGTATTTTGCTGCGGTGACTGTCGCTGGACCAGAATAGAGAGGTGTGCTTGGACAGATGGCAGCACTAATGTTCTGGAGAGCCAGCAAGTCCTCCAGACACAAGGTTTCCTGAGGCGAGTCTTGAGCCTTTTCCACTTGAGTTACTAATAACTGTTACAGTGTTAGGAAGGGATGCGGTGTGCAAAAACATAAACCTACTTAAAATCCAAAAGCCAAAATCTCCACATTTCATTTTATAGCTAAACTAAAAACATTTAAAAATGTTCCAAAGGTCCAATTTCTTATTTTTCAGATATTTGCAGAGTTTATTCAGTGTAACTCCATAGAGCGCCGTATGTTAGAAAGCAAGTGCTTAATCCGATTTGGTCTCAGAGGGGAGAGGAGATAACAAACTGGATCATCTGTCATTTGAATGAAGCACAGCCATCTACAGTAAGCATGAAACATCTCTGTAACTGAGCTTTTTTCAGGGCCGCTGCAGCTCGGCAGTGCACAGTCTTCTGGGTTAATGCGAGGTCCATCACTCTGTCCAGAGGTCGGTGCAGCAGGGTGACATATCAAAAACTAAATTTAAAGGGAGAAATGTCAGTGATGATATATCCTTATCTTCTGCTTCTCAGAGAAACCAGGTCTCAGTCTGGCCACAGGTGCTGGAGTGGCTGAAGAAAAACCTCTGTGTGTCCTTGGTGCTGGGCTGAACATCAAGTGAAAATAAAATATTTTCTGCAATCTACTGAGCTGTTAGATTGATGCTGTGTATTAAGAATCTCAAACATGGAGCCCAAAAATATTAAATATTAATATGCTCCCTCTATTTCATGTCATACTGTAGATATAATTAGCTCTGTCTCTCTTCACAATGGACTTATATCCCTCCATCCGCCACAGACATAAATTATAAATGTAGCTAAGCTGATAATGCGTCATGCAGTCTTGTCCATAGCTTTTATGGTGTGTGTTCTGCTTTACTTAATATGTAAGAAAACACATGGATGTCTGCAAAGAGAGGACTTCGGGCACCTTTACAGACCTGAGCTGCCATTTAAAGCATTTCAACAAAGAACATTAAAAGTTTCCAAAAGTCAGGTATGAGTATAAAAAGGCAGGGTTAGTCATTCTGGCTTTTATGATATTTAATACTCAGCTACAGGCAGGATACACTCCCTTTCCCTTATTGTGCATAAGTCACCCAAAGACCCCTGCAAGAAAAACTATGATAACATGTTTGATCTTCATGTTGTTTTAATGGATTGTTTGCAAGTTGTCACCGACTTTGAATCTCCTCACATGTACCTGTATTATGTTGCATGTATGCATCTTTGAAGTTAATGCATGACCTCTCATCAAATTAATTGTACCCCTTTAATTTCAGAGAGAGAAGGAACGAGAGGGATGAAGAGATTTATGTATGGAGAGATGGACGGAGACCGACTGCGGCCATTTGTTATTGACTGAAATTCAGTCCACTTATTGAAGAGCATGCTATGACCTGTTTTTTACACATGGTTTGATCCATAACCTAGATTCACAGAGTGCTGGCTAACAGAAACCCAGGCAGACACTAAAGAGGCTTAAGACATGCATTACACGGCAGTTCAGCACCATATCCATCATTTCCTGTTTGACTTCCACCTGCTCCACATGTTGCTTTTACTACCAGCAAATGATATTTACCACCAGTTCAGAGCTTCAAACTGCACACTGTTAGAGGAAAACAATCACTCATCATCCACATAGAGCACAAAACGATGTGCAGAACAGCATGCTTTAGCTTCGTGGTTTCTCAGTTTGATACCTGTCCCTAAAAATTCAGCACACAGAGACATTAAAAAAAAAATCATTAAGATGCAAATTTTTGCGACACAGTCCTCCAAAGTCAAACCAATTCATTTAATCCAAACCTCGTTGCTTAAACCTAACCACGGGCTGGGCGTGAACCCTGGATTCTGTCAAAACAACCTAATCATGACTCCAAACTACTTTAATATAAATGTGATTTTAGGAGACAGGGTTGCAGTGAGAGTTCAGACAGGAGGACTTTTCTTTAGCATATTTAGCTCATTCCTCAAACCATCCTTCATTCACTCCTCTCACACATGCTCACTCATAATTCCTTTGCTGTCATCGTCTGCGGCTGTCAGTCAAGACAACAGCTGTTCATTATTTCATCATCCTCATCGGTCAGCGTAGTCGTCAGCCACCACTGCCACCACCCGTTTCTGGACTCCATGGGTGGATTTATCTCGCTGCTGCTCGATCACAGTTCTCCCTGTGGAGTCTAAGCACCAAAGACTTTCTGATAAGACTTAATCATCACATAACATCTGTCGTAATAAATAATTATGTTGTGTTCACGTGAAAGTCTGCATGCTTTTACTGGTAACAGACATTTGCATGCTGTTACAGCAAGTCATGATCTACTTGTTACCTCTCCCAAATGTTGCTTTCTTTAAGTTAAGTAGATATAATCTGGTGGGAAGTTAGGGCATGGGCCAAGCAGTATGCTATCACTTTATGGAGCAAAAAAATCCCTGTGCCATTCTCCTATGAGAGGCTGCTCTTACTTAAGTGACCCCCCCACCCCACCCCCACCCAGTTACAAGTACCCACGTCTTAAAAAGGATAAGAAAGTGAGTGAGTCATCATTGCTAAAAAAGCCACTTCAGGGCAACAGGCACCTGACAATCATCCTCCTGGGGCTTATTTTTTAATGCTAATGGAGTTGCTGTACAGTATCTAAACCTTATGGAGTGAAGTATTGATCTCCAACTGACTCGTGCCCAAGGACGCAGCCCCGGTCACATGGCCAGCACTGCTCAATAGTAATTAGTCTCTTTCCACTGTGGGTGAAAAGTCAGCTATATCTTCATACAGGGGATTCAAGGCCAGGACTTAAGCACCAGTGCTACCAGCTGGTTCAATAGTAATTGACTCATTGACATGTGGGATACTGACCTCTGATGTCCAGGTCATGCTCTATGAATTCCACACCACTGATGTGTTTTTCCATCAAGACAAGGTCATTTTTCCAGATGGCGAAACTGCAAAAAGTTACCGCCCTGATAAACTCTGACTGATAATTTTATTTATTTATTTATTTTTGCCTGAGATGCTCCTGAAATATAGATGAATTTAGAATAAGGTCTAATAATCTTTCTATTTAAATAATTAATTCTGTCTAAATATATTCTCTTTTTTTGCCATGCAGTATTTAGTCAGTTGTGTTAATTAGTTTATGTAAAGCAGCCTGAATATCTCATGGACATTCTTTGCAGCTAAAATCTGACTTGTGTTGTAATGCAAAGACATTATGGAGTCATGTAGAAAGTGGATTCAAATGTTAACTCATCTTTTAATTTTCATTTGAAGCATTTTCTACCTGCATGCTCACAGCTGAGAGAGCTGTCATCTCACTTGTCACAGTGCAGAGGAGCTGCATGAGGAGGATGACTTGCCTCTTTCATCTTTCTCTAATCCTTCTCTAACTCAAGTTTGTTGCACAGACTGTATTAACACGACAAGTGGCCCTGTAGTCTCAGTCAGTGTAAAGCAAATCAACATCGGATTTGATGTAAATGTATGTAATTAAGGCTAATTCTCTTGTTGAAATGTACATTTCCGCTCTCGTATTGTGCAGGGTTTTGTTTCAGCTGCAGTAGCTTAGATTTGATCATAAGCTTCCTGCAGTTCACAATATACAGTGAAGGGAATTGTATACAAATAAATGTTGCAACAGATGCCATGTTGTATATTTCCCCGCTGTGCTGACATGTAAACATAAATACAGCGACTGTGATTAGGTCATCAAGGCCGGCAGAACCCTCCAACAGTCATCCCTGAAAACATCTTTCCAGCAGGAAGTGCTGTGTGATGGAGTGCACAAATACATATATACAAGTACACAGGCAGGCATACATGGACACACATGCATGCAGGCACACACACACAAACACACACAGACTTACATGTAGATTATCATATAAATTCTTATTCCATGCAGATCAAACACTGATCCACATGCATGCACAGTGTGCAGATTAAGGCTATCCCTTGCTGTAGGGGCTTAGTTGACATCACTGTCTAAGCTCTGCATTCTTCACCTCCCTCTAACTCCCTTCATCTCCTTTTACCAACATGTCCAGTACCATAAAAAGCAATGACCAGCACATGTAGCACCCTTCTGACCCTTGTCCTGCCAGCAGTCATGAGCATATCATTCAGAACAGGGCAGGGTTTTATCTTGTCTCTCTTTGCTCCCTGAAAAGGGAAATTAGTACCACTATTAATCAAAGTCTTGATATTGTAGATAACACGCACTCTTTGTGAGATTCACATTGTGTATCATTTAACAAAGTGATGTCAATTTCCCTTAAATAAGCAGATGGTTTCACAAATCTCAGTTCAACTGTTCTGCTATGAAATAATAGTCTTCATCCCATGTTTCCATATGTATAAAATAGTCCTCTCAGATGACTTATATATATATATAAAAATTGGAGAATTACACAGTCACAATATTACAGAATTGCTTCAAAATATACAACACATAGAGACTCGATTGTCTTCATTAGAGTTAACTTTTTTTAACGCTTTTGCACCAGAGGGAAGGAAGATTTTCTTAGAGCTGGCCCTGCTGCGCATGACTAATCTCTATCTACAGCTAAAGGGAAGGTACATGAAGTGTTGGAGAAGTGTGTGTGTGTGTGTGTGTGTGTGTGTGTGTGTGTGTGTGTGTGTGTGTGTGTGTGTGTGTGTCTTGCAGAGCTTCAGTGAATCAGCTGTGTAAGTTGGAAATTGGAAGACCAATTACTTTCCTGGCTCCATGAGTGATCTTAAATCGTCTGTGCGTGCTGTCTTTGTGCACCATGCATGAGTGCTCACATGCGTGTGAGAGGTTTCACAGACAGTGACCGCTGTAATGAGTTGCAGGCTGGCAGGAATCAATAGACATGACAACCAATGTTCACGCATCGCTGTGTGCATAGAGTAGTTTCCAAAGTCTGATGCATGTTTGAGTTAAAATGCCTGTTAATGCCAGTAGTGTTAGTGAGCATCATGTCTGTTATGTAAGAATCTGGAAGTTAAAGGGTTAGAGCTCAGGGCTGGGCCGTATTATATGAAGGGCTGGAGTGAGAGAGAGGGAGAGTCGAGGAAGGCAGTGTGTTTGAGGAGGGAGAGAGAGAGTATGACAAGGGGGGGCAGGGTTGAGAGAGCAACACAGAGCAACATGGGACAGTGAGGGAGAGTCACATGGAAAGCGAGATGAGAGGTTAGGAGCCGTTAGTTGGCAAGATAATCAGAGACAGGCCACTGATTCAGAGCTTGGTGCACAGCTGGTGTGACGGGTGAAGAAGCTGCAGGCTAACACTGAGTGGACAGACAGTGACAATGTGCAACGAGTGTGGGATTTAACATTCTGGAGAATATCATCAACTCGATAACCCAAGCTTGAAATAGGAGACATTTGGAGATTACAGGTGGAAGTTTTTGAGCTGCAGACCAGGAGGATGTTTCACCTAAAGTACATTTGCAGATGACTTTTGTGTGAATGGCTGTGGGCATCATCTAGCATGTAACACTGCTGGACAAAGAAATAAAAGAGGATTTTTTTTTTCTTTGTACAGATCAAGCTTTTCATTCTTCCACATTTTTTTCTCCAGAATTAAGCAGATGGACTTGATTGGATTTGTGGAGACACCTGGTCCCTCATATTTACTACATAGTACTGAATGGGTGGATTATGATGGGAAGGGCTGCCTTTGAAGACAATCAGTAAAGTGGATCTTGATCAGTCTTACTGCAGCATGATATAAAGAAGATACTGCACGTCTACCTTGTACATCCTTTGTGCAAATGATAGTACTATGGAAGCCCGACACCAGCAAAACAAAGTGGACTACAAACTGGTGAACCTACTTCATCCTGCCAAGTTAGCAGTCCTGATGAGGTGTTTGAACCATGTGGTCCACTGAGAGCATGGAGCCAGAGAAAGCACACACCCAGAGCAGCTTCTTCAGCAAGGTGGATGTGCCCGACCATGCTCACTACATCGTGGCCCTATTCGTCTTCGTCATCGGGGCACTGGGCATCACTGGCAATGCGCTGGTTATGNAGATAATACAGTATTGTGCTCTCGGTATTGCTGCTGCTGTCAAGTCATTGATTTGTTTGTATGTGTCTCCTCCCTGTAGGCTGTAAGATGTATGCGTTCTGCGGCGCCTTGTTTGGCATTGCCTCCATGATAAACCTCCTGGCCATCTCCATCGACCGTTACCTGGTTATCACCAAGCCTCTGCAGGCCATACACTGGAGCTCCAAACGAAGGACCGCTCTGGCCATCCTCATGGTCTGGCTTTATTCTCTGGCTTGGAGTCTGGCTCCTCTGGTTGGCTGGAGTGAGTTTCCTCACCCTGGATGTGTTTTCATATTCACCCCCCTTCATTTGCTACAGAACCGAGACTCATAAATACTGTACATGCCATCTGAGAGTCCAGCAGAAACAGCCAAATGACGTGTTCTTGGTTCTGATGTAGACATTCATGTAATTTATCTCCAGTCATCCACCCATGATCCGGTCTGCTCCTCAGACATAACATCAAAGCAAGCACAAAGTCCTTTGCAGCGTGCAGAACCACTCATGGTTTACCAGATGTATTACTTAAAAAAAAAAAAAAACATATTTGATGTTTGATCTGTTCTCCTTGTAGGCTCCTATATCCCGGAGGGCCTGATGACGTCTTGTACGTGGGATTATGTCACATACACACTGGCCAACAGGAGCTACACGATGATGCTGTGCTGTTTTGTTTTCTTCATCCCACTAGCGATCATCTTTTACTGCTATCTCTTTATGTTTCTGGCTATACGGAAGACAAGCAGGTACAGTAACTGAAATGTGTATGAGTTTCTTTAGCATAAGATATTAAAAAAAAAAAAAATGCCATTGTTAAAAAATTGCAGAAATCTGTTTTTTTTTCTATGTTTCTCATCCCTCTGTATTAAAACTTTTATTTTGTTGATGTATGATCTCCCAGCAGTAGACTATCCCTAAATATTAGTTGTTTCTACCTCACAAAGTACTGCATGCTGTGTAACTAGCTACACTGTGGGTAGCTGGAACAAACTGTGTCTGATAAAATGTGCTGCACATCTGAGGAAATGCAGATGCTTGGCCTGCCTGAGGGCAGCACTGTTTCAGACAAAAGAGGATGAAGAAAAAAAAGAAAGAAAATCATAAGCTACCCTGTCCAGTGTCACATGAATAACCTGAAATTTGTTCTAGTTCTCTCTTTAACCGCCCGGCCGTCCTGCTCCACCTACAGGGAAGTGGAACGTCTGGGGACTCAGGTGAGGAAGTCCACCCTGATCCAGCAGAAGTCCATCAGGAGCGAGTGGAAGCTGGCAAAGATCGCCTTTGTTGTCATTGTGGTTTACGTCCTGTCCTGGTCACCGTACGCCTGTGTCACACTGATTTCCTGGGCCGGGTGAGACTTATTTCATCGATAAAAATGTTTACGCTGTAATGGGTACTTGTTCATTTTGAGATTTTTTTTTATTATCTTATATGTATTCTATCTATAATAGCATCCCTGTGTTGCACACTAATTTTACGTGGAAAAAGTCGTCTGCAGAGCAGTTGTGGAGGCACAATGACAGCACATGTAGCTCTGTTTACAACCTCCATGATGCCTGCAGCTTTTAAATGGATGTCCCAATTCCCCTTCGCTTAAACCTCTAAGTAACTGTGTATGTTTAAAGAAACATGCACAATGGACATTAAGTGCAGGACTTTTTAGTGTAGAAATATATTGTCAATATGCAGCAAAGTGTTGATTGATTTTCATGTTTTACTGCAAACACATATTCAAAACATGATGTTTTCACTGTCTTTTGCGTCAATCTTTGCATTATTACCTTCTAGGATTACTTAAAGCAAACACTCACAAACTGAACTCTAACATAAAAATATCTGCAGTGCACCATGTTGCACTGCATCCTACTGCATTACAATATGGCTGAATATAATCATATTTCTACCCGCCTGCTTCTTTAAAAAAATATCTAGATGCATCAAATGACACATTCAGCAGATATACAGCACCATGGCAGTAATACAAGAGGTCCAGGTGACACTCTGACTTAGAGTGTGGACAGTTGCGGTTCGGATAAAAATCTCCCCAAAATAGCATTTAATGTGTCATTACGTAATGTTGTGTCCGCTAAACGCCAAGTACCCCTGGATGAGTGACACACAACAGACGGTGAAGTTGCTCATATGTCCTCTGCTTATTCAACCTATCACAACATTCACTAAGGTACGTCTCTCCTCTGGGACATACAGTAGGATGGGTTGTCGTTATGTAACTTTGAAATCACATCTTTTCACAGGGGAAGGTAGCCTTGCACACACATGCACACATACACACACACACACACACACGATCAGATGGACTTAACCATCCATCTGTGGCAGCTGGCACATTTTGGCTAATCCTTGACCCAATATGCCTCGTCATTATGTTCCAGAATATAGAAAAAGATCAAGGGAACTTTGGCTTGTGGTGGGAAAACTACCAGAGGAACATGAGTAAAAGTTTGGATTCTGCTGTTCTCATACAGACACGCCAACATCCTGTCACCGTACTCCAAGGCTGTCCCTGCAATCATAGCAAAAGCCTCCACCATCTACAATCCCTTCATCTACGCTATCATACACAACAAATACAGGTAAATTGTTCCAATCACTTTCGTTCTTTTTTTGTTTTGCTTCTCACTCTCTTGTCTTCATACATTAAGTCATAGTTCATCATATTCCTCCTGTTTTTCTTCTTGTGAACTTCATCAGGATGACTCTGTCCGAGAAATTTCCCTGCCTGCGGTTTCTGTCTCCCACTCCTCGAAAGGAATGCATCTCCTCCTCCATCAGCGAGTCCTCTTTCAGGGACTCCATCATTAGCAGACAGTCCACGGCATCAAGGACGCACTTTATTAACTCCACTGACAGGGTGAGTTTTATCTGTATTTTGCTCCTCCACAAGACGGCGAGTCTGGCCAGAACTGATTTAAAGGAATTATGAGAATTCTGTTTTTTTGAGTCTCTTTTAGTCTGAATGCTTTTGACCGACTTTTACAGTCTCCTAACAATCTGAAACATACAGACTTCTTACCTTTCCTCTCTATCAATTAACAGCTTTCCTTAAATTAATATATCTGATCTTTATTCAAACGTTTTAACATGTATTTCCATACATTTTCATGCTGTCATCTTTTGTGCCAATGCTCTAAAATGCATGTGCACCAAATATTGTTCCTCCAGAAACGTGCTCAGAATTGGCCTGATTTATTGCAATGGGCAAATGCATTAACAAAATATGTCTGAAAGAAATAGATTCCTCCAACATCTCATGAATATGACAGAATCTGAAGTGTTTTGTTACAGGTTTATATTTAGAGACTGAAGTCAAGTTAATTCCTTTCAGCTAAGTTCAGTTCAGCTCACATTAGTTCTGCTCTGGCCCGCAGGCATTAAGGGATGTAGAGATGGAGCCTTTGGGCAGGAAGTCAGGTGATTCCTTCAGGAGCATGTCATCGCACAATCAGTCTTACAGAGGCAGGTCCTATAAGGAACAATTAGAGGCGAAAACCACCAAGAAGTGTGCACCAGAGAAGGTGAGAAGAAACTGTCAAATCACTGTTGATGAAGCTGTTCTGCTTGTTTCTATGTGTGCCTGGAGGTGTTTGGATCACTCTCACTTTATTTACCTGCATGCTTTCATGTATTCATGTTTTGCAAATGATTTTTTTCTTGTGTATTTGTGTTTCTGTGTCTTTTTTTCCACATTACCAGCCCCCATCTACCATGAACGAATCATCAAGCACCTGTGAGCATGAACTGGTTTCCACCTCTCTCACCATCGCCACTCTTCCCCTGCTAGCTCTTACCAGGAAGCGCAGCCAGAGTCTGACCAGTGAGATTTCAGATGCGAGGCAGGAGAAAGACAGCATCAGGGACAAGCGGAGCAGCCACAGGAGCGACTCTTTCAATTCCCTGAATTTTGGAAAAATCCCATCCACTGATCCCAAGTCGCCTCAGGCTGTTCCGCGCATTATCGTCATCAGTCCCACGTCTGAAAGCAGCCTCATCAACCATGACAGTGTGTGCTTAGAGGAGAGCGTTGAGGCGATGGAGAACAATGTTTTTGTCAGCCTGAACTTCTCATCAGAGGTCTTTGAGGCAGTGGAGCTACTCTCTTGACCAGCTGGACTTTGCTGGACAATAATCACCAATGCACTCTTTTCCACTGAATATTACCCATTAACATACTCTTCTTTACACGCCCAGACTGGTTTGGTGTGGAAAAGGTATTCGCCCACTGAAATAACTAATTTACTATCAGTTTCTGGGCTTAATGAATCATCCTGTAAATCACAGTTATGCCACTCTGTTGTTTAGACAACTGGAGTGAGGAAGAAAAGCTGGTGTGGCAAATGAAACAATATAAGCTGGTTTTGGTATGCAGTGTGCAGTGTGTTTGTCAGACTTTGGCAGGGACAAGGACGCCCTCAGGGGCATCATAGGCTGCAGCATATTTTTCTTAGATCCCTCAAAAATGACAAGTGTAGCAACATATTTTCATGAGCTTTGGGCCCCAAGCTTGACTGACTTTATTCTCAGTTTAGCTATCGAAGCTAATGTCCATGAAACTGTAAAGTTTGGAGCTGAAATGTTCTTATTTTAGCTCATTTTGGCCGACCTGTGACATTTGCATGTGGAATTTGATCGCTTTAGTCAGGGGTAATGCTCTTCTGCCTCTTATTTAAAAGCAGACAATGTGTGTGAAAATGTTGTGTGATTGACAGCAAGAAAAATGTATCAGTCGTAAAGGGAAAAAGGTGAAAAATGACAAAAAGAAGGTTGATTTTAGTTCAGTTTGAGTCCTAATATCACAAAGAAACTGCTGTGACAACTCAAAGGAAAGAAAAGAAAGCAGTAACTTTATGTTGAGAGGATGTTGTATAAGTGTATAAAGTATATATTGTCAGTTGTTGTCTTGTGGTAGTAGTTCCTTTAGGCAGTATGGACCTGTCCATCTTCTCATTGGCAGAGAAACAGCGGTATAATGAAAAAAAAAGGCACAGTCAAACGTGTCTCATAAAACAATGAACTTTATACATTTTCTTCGTCGGGACTGTTAATATGTGTTGCTCATGATGTTGACACTGTGCTTTGTGACAAACACTCCACTGGTCCCTTCAATGATTACTGTTCATATATATATATATATATATATATATATAAAAATGTCATTGTTCTCTTCTTGTTGCTTGTGAATGCTCCGGTGTTGTTGCCAGTGATCGGAGTGTGTGCTTCACAAACTCATTATGGGGAGGAAGCACCTGTAAAGTACATTATATGCACATATGACCAAAGATGTTTACTGAAGCCTGGCTTTTTTTTTTTTTTTTTTTTTTCATTTCAGACAGACAGTAGAATCCCTCCAGTCCATGAATGCCATCTCCTCTTGTTCCTAACTGGCTAATTATTCTTATTCCTAATTACTGTAATCCCTCAAGTAAGGCTAATTTGCTGCACACAGTAGCAATTGCTGCAAGTACAAAAGTGGCTCTACAATACCAATATGGTGTCTTGGCTTGACTCAAATTTGTGTAATGTCTGTATCATCTGTGTTTTAACATTTGATACTTGTGCATCTCTTGGTTTTACAAATACAAACATTATGGGGCAACAGTGGTGAGGAAATGTTGGAGTGGCACTTTGTCGTGTGTTCATGTGCTGATTAAACATTGTGAATCCGGCTTTTAGTACATTTTCATCAATCTGAGGAATGAAGACATGACTATACTGATTCTGTTTATGGAAAACAAACTGTTGGGAGGTAAAGTACAGATATTCCACATCAAACAGTTCAGTGACAGTCAAAGAGCCCCACAACTGACAATAAGCATTCGTGTATAAGAAGATATTTGACTTCATTCTAATCATCAAGTTTTTTTTCCCTCTCTTCCTTCAGAAAACAGCCACCAGCCTGACATTTTGTTCACATGATTGATGACATGTGCTAATATGGTACACTATATGTATACATATAGTTTCAGGTCTGCACCAGAAGATGATGCCATTAATGAAACTGGATGTTTGATTTTGATGTATCTCTGCTTTCCATCTTTATCTTATTTTGTTGTTAAGCAGATGTCCAGTATTTCAGTCACAGAGGACTGATGGAGAATATGAAGGTAGGCAAGCAGATTTTGAATCATATGTTGAATGTACACTGAACTGTGAATGATGATTGGTGCAGCTAATGTTGGGCTTTAACTGCCACATGAGCAAGCAGAGAAGAGTAAAAAACCTCTGAAGGTCACTTGGAGAAATAATTTTACATTATACAATATTAAGTGTTGTGTTTTGTTTTTTTTTTGTTAATATTTATTACTTTCAAATTATGTGAAATTAGAGGCGACATGGGGAGCACTGGAAGTGTTGTTACAGGGTGACTTTATTAATCTTCTTCCTCCCTCAGCTTCAACAGAACTGAATGGACCTTTAGATTTTATCTCACCAACAGACTAATTTGTGACTTTCCACGGATTCTTCTTTGTACTGAAAAAAGAAATCTTTGGTAATATGTTTGTTACAGGCTTCCTTGTTCGCTGTACTATAATCAAACTTACCTTTAAGCTTGTACATAACCACTAATACAGAGCAACATGCATTTATACAGTCTTCATATTAAACGGCAATGTGTTCCTTGTAGATACTGAAATCTTTGGTCTCAACAGAGGCTTGAATTGATCTGTCTAAAGCAGAGACCACTCATCTTTTGCTGGAGATGGATAGTCCATTTTCGGGCACCCTTTATGTGCCCTTTTCACAGCAGATGTTTTGACATTTGGGTGTCATGGTGGTGCAGTGGTTCGGACTGATGCTTCACAGCGGTGACAGTCTGGCGACTTGTCCAAGGTGTACCATTCCTCTCTGGCCAATGTGCATGAGCTGGGATCAGCTCCGGCGCCCCAGTGGCTAAGATAAGTAGGATGGATGGATGGATGGATGGATGGATGGGCATTGTGGTGTAATTGGTTATGTGGATGTGACATAAAACATGGCAGGAGTCTTTTCAGGTTATGGTGGTCACAGTACAGTTTGCCACACGTTACTGGTAATATAAGTTTATAAAGACATGTCAATTTGTCACAGCAGGTGCAATAAATGACAATAATAATTCAATTCAATTCAATTTTATTTGTATAGCGCCAAATCACAAAGGAAGTTGTCTCAGGACACTTTCCATATACAGCATATAATGCAGCATATAAAGCAGGAAGGTGTAGCAGTTCCAGCTCTCTGATATTGTGCATGCGTGCCATCAGTTGGAGCTTTAATTAATGTTAGCAATGACAACTGTGTTGCTCAAAATATGTACCATGAAAAATTCCTATTATAGAGAAAAATCTGGCTCAAGACCACAACATTCAGATGACCCCTGGTACAACATACTATAGAATATCTGCAAGAAAGAGCAGTGCACATTACAGGGTATGTTTACTTCATGTGTATAATGACAGTACATAGCCACTAGAGGGATGTAGTGAATCATATTTCTCTGCTATGAATTCACAAGATGGTGCAGTTTCTTTCTTTCTTTCAAAAAGTAGAATAATTTTACAAAGGAAATTATAAGATAAGAGTAAAGCGTTACACTCGCCCACAAAAATACTGTATGTTCCTCATTTAAGCTGCACCTGTCACCCTAAACATGCAGACAACTGAATGTGACACATACATTATCATCATATTATCATACAATATCATCTCTTTGTAAGAGTTTGCTTGCAGGGCAGGAGACTCCTTCTTATTTGAGTCTGAGTTTGAAAATGTTGTGTATGTCTCCAAAAAATCGAGCTGATGCTAAACTGCAGCTGGTGTTTTTGAGAGTGAGAGTAAACGATAAGAGGATGGATGGAAAAAGGCTGCCATCAAACAGTTTAATCAGCTCAGTGCTTTTCTGTCCATGCAGACCAACAACTTCATGACAGACATATGGGTGTGTGTGTGTGTGTGTGTGTGTGTGTGTGTGTGTGTGTGGGAGCGAGAGATTACATCACCATGCAGGGAAGCATAAGCACATGCAGTGAAACCAAGACTGCTCCCAACTGAAACTGGAGATGCATAATAACCACTTAACAAGCATAACAGGCCTGTGATGTCAGTCATACCTGGCAGGAGACTCCTCTGCCTTTATGTGGACGGATGTGGCCACTTTTATTATGACGAGCTCATCGTGCCGGTGCAGGGCGATGTACCATACACTGTCTGGAAGCGGTGGATGTTTAGAAATGGATAAAAAGAGATTTTGCATAATTTCATATTTCATAAAGATCACCTGTTAATGGGTTTTTTCCCTCGTCATAATAAGTAACAATAAGTGTATTTACACACAAAAAGACCTTTGCAATCAGGAGAAATTAATTTCATTCACTCTGCGGTGGTGTGTGTAATGACGCTGCTCCATTTGCCCACAAAGAGCTCAGTAAGTGCCGATGGATGTATAATAAATTGTCCCAGGGCACCGGAGAGGATACAGACCAGAGGCAGGAGCATTGAGTAACATCTGCTTAACCCTGTGGTGAACACTGGTGGTATATTTTGGTTAATTTATATAGTTATTTCTTGGCTGTTTTTTGACTTTTATCGCAAAATCCCAAAATTCAACATTACATTTTGATGCTGAGTTATTGAGGGTATGCAGCTTCATCAGTTCTTTGTTGGTATTTTAATCGGCTATAAAAAAGAAAAAAAACAAACACTATGATTTTCTACAGAAAGCCTTAAACCCTGTTTATTGTGGCAAATCCTATGAATCCTATAAGATCCAATGAAGTCCCTGATGGCGTCAGTGGTTTCTTATAGTATATGTTAAAACTGGTGTCACACATATTCGATTTGTGTTATTGAAATACTATAAAAACGGAAGAAGTGTTGAAGTAATGGTTATATGACATTAGGATGGATGACACACACACACACACACACACAGGGGTGAGGTGTAGGAAGAGTGTGTGGGGGCGGGGCAGTATTGATGTTTGGTCATGCTTTAGTCTGTGCTGAAAGGAGCAGATGCTTTGATCTCCCCCTGAGACCACGCTGATACTAAAGCTCTGCCTCTGGTCACTGATAAATGGGCTGCAATGGCAAGTGCACACACGCACAAACACACACACACCTGCCAGCACTTGATTTAACATAAGCTGTGGTTCAGTTGAGTTAGTTGAAACCAGCTGGTTTGATTGGTCCAATCAGTTCTTTAGCATCACTTCCTTCTCTTCTTCGTATCTGATCCACTTCACCTCTTTTTCCTTATATTCTGTGCTTCTCTCACTTCCTGCAGTCACCACAGGATGGCTGCTGTCTACCAGAGAGGAAAGAAGTAAAGCAATGACAAAACACTGAAGTCTACTCCGAGCACCAATGTGTTGTGTGTGTGCGTGTGTGTGTGTGCCTTGTTGCTTGTGGGTTTATGGGTGCACATTTGCCAAAAAGAGATATGAAGCACACCATCCATGCATAATTCACTGTGCGCCAAAGCCTGTCTTGACTCTGAGGCTGATACAATGAGCGCTGTCTGAATGAGGCATATCTATCATGAAGAGTTATGACAAGCTGTCACATCAGAAGACTGCAGGCTATATTATACCAAAGTGTATCTTTCATATAATCAGCACTCATTACAGAGAGTATTAGCAGGGTACTGTGAGCTGTATCAGAGGGGAAATTTATGCTGGTCACATTGCCATGGTCTAAATGATATTTCTAAACTCCAAACAAGATGACAAGATATTTATTAATTGCCACGTTGTTTTGGCAGTAACTGTGTACATTACCATTTTGCACACAGGAAATGATCCTAGAAGTGAGCCAATAGACTTAAATCATGCAACGATGGTGGAAAGCAACTGCCCCTTTCAAATTTGGAAACTTTTCCCAAAGGTTTAACTATTTATTTTTGGTTTCCAAGATGATCCTGGACCTGTCTCACCGCTGCCTGTAATTTGTTTGAATTTTTCCTGCTGCATGTAGCTGCTCCATTTTTGTTTTGCACTGCATTGTGGGGAAAAAAAAGGTTCCATCAACACTGCACTCAAAACCTCAGCAACAACTAGAGCTGTTGGCGAATGAGGAATGTCCAGTTAACGTCAGATCAGTGCACCTGCAGAGCCACCCCACAGCCATGAGTCTCACGTTTTACCTGTAAGACTCGTGTTTTAAAGCCTTTGTCCGCCATCTGTGATGTTGAAATATCAAATTTCCACACAGTTGGAGGACTAAAAAGTGATTTCACTGGCAAAATGTGAGCCGACTTTGGGTAATTTTTGCTGCTGACCCCAGTCAGCGACTTCTAGGGGGCAGCGTGAAAGTGTCAAAACGCTGCAAACTCCAAACACAGGTAGACACAGTGTACTGTGAGCACAGGACACCGAACCTGTTGGTGTTTGCTACAACCTCAGTGTCAAGTTTGCCCTCAGTGTGGTGCTACAGGAAAGCTCAAAGTCCATCCTCTGTGGAGCATGAATGTGCTCAGTAAAGTTCACAACAATCTGCTCAGTAGATCTGGATTCATTGTGTATTCATCCTCTTTATGCCTGAGAGTGGTGCTACAAAAAAGGATGTGTGAGTGTTTATCGCTCTGCTTCCAAATACGGGATGGAAGGAACAATTAAGAGCAGCTGATCCCAAACGTCTCAAGTGGTAGATGGTCTCTATAATGAAGTGAGTGCACTGTAAGTATCAGCGGCAACATTGCACTTGGCTTTTAAAATGCCTCTCTTTGATTGACCCAGACTTGACTCGAACATTAAGCACTTGTGTGGACGTTTGTGGTCAGTGAGTGAGTGTGTGTATGTGTGTGTGTGTGTGTGTGTGTGTGTGTGTGTGTGTGTGTGTGTGTGTGTGTGTGTGTGTGTGTGTGTGTGTGTGCGTGTGTGTGTGCACACCTGTGTGTTCATGTCTCTGAGTGGCTGAAGCCAGATTTCTTTCAGTTTATCTCTCTGAGGATGGACAATCGTTCGGGCTGAGCTATCTGTCTCCCAGTGTGCCTGTCCGTCTGTCTCTGTCCGTCTGCTTGGCTGGTAAACAGGGAGGAATATTTTCCACTGTGAAAGCAAGCGGTTATAAACAGTGACTGAGCTCAGACAGGAGATACAGGGTTCTGACAATAAGCTCATCTCTGGATTCCAGGCATGCTTTCAGTAATTCTGTATCTTATGACAAATAAGTTTGAGTTTTTTGGGTATGTACTGATGTGATTGTTTCCATGGGAACTTACAGCATAAAGGGTTCACTTTCCTTGACCCGAACAGTAGACAAGTGATCTTTGCTCTTATCTAAGGCTGTCTTTTTAATATCTATCCACTCCATTTCATGCAATAACAGATAAATAGTCTATAAACAGTGAGTATTCGTCTGTCTGGTGTCTCTGTATGCTTCCCATTATAAATTTGACTGATAACAGATTAGCATCAGCTTCTACTTACAGAATCCTGCTATTACTGGTTTGGCGAGGTAATTTTCATCCCCTAAATTAAATCCCTAGACAGGAACCATTTTTACCAACTGGTGAAGAAAAGGCTGCCGCACTAACCCTCCCCAAACTGTGCAGTATTTACAGAGAAGGGTTGGGGGATTAGTTAGGCTTAGATCAGTCTGGAGGGGTCAGACTGATTAGATGACTGGCAGACAGATACTCCTCCCAACATAAACAACCTTACCCATGTTCATCTGTCTGCCTCTATGTAAGTGTTGGTACACCTGTGAGTGAAAGTAATGTTTCTATACAGGATAATTTGTGTGATTTGTGTTCTTCTGTGACGCACTGCCCTCTCACTGTAAGCTATTTAGACTGGCATGTTGCCCATTTCCTCCGAGTGCATCAGTCTAACTGAAGCAGACAGGAAAATACCTACAATTTCCACTCCTTTGTTTTTCCACAAAACAAAGTGCCTTCCCGAGGTCTTTTCAAATCACTGACTTAACGTAGCTTTGCTTAGTCATTGGCAGAATCATCCTGTTTGTAACATGAAATGAACGTTTTACACAAGGAAGGTTTACAGAATAAGCAAACCTGTTTGAGGACTTCTGCATTATATTTATACTGAATTTCTGTTTTGAATATTATAAATCTTACTTAAAGGATTTTAAACTAATTTACAATTAACGCTATTTGGACCACAGCTGCTGCCTTCAGTTTTGGCCTGAAACACATGATTTATGGACCAGGGAGAATGTGCCTATATGTTGTGTGCCCCCAGGTGTGTGTGTGTGTGTGTGTGTGTGTGTGTGTGTGTGTGTGTGTGTGTGTGTGTGTGTATACTAGCTGTCAGAATAGGGACGTGGGCGTGTCCCCTTTTTTATTCACATGGATGATACATTAAATGTCATTTAGAGGGACAGATTACCATACCATTAATGGGTGGAGCTTGTGTGTTTGTGAGCATGTGTGTGCGTGGCTGGCTGGGGGCTGCTAAGCTGTGATCATTAAGCATGTGGAGAAGTGAGCATATGGGGACTGGAATAGACCATTAGACAGAACAAAGGACGGGCAGGGTGTCTGAGGTTTCGTGCTACAGCACACTCTCTATTGTTAGTGTTTGATATCATTATCCTGTGGCTCACAAATCCTCTCTGTTCTCTCTGTTACAGTTTTTGGCCACTGGCCATTTTTGACAATTGATCAAATGCCTGATGATAGTGAAACAGATTCATGGACCCATGAGAGAGTCCATATTTTAGAAATTATATCTTCATGGGACCGATAGTCTTGACACTCTTGTCACATGAGAATGATATACTGAGGCATGACCTAAGTGCAGTTTATAGTCAAGTTCATTTATTGTCATTCATCCATATACATAAAACACAGCTGAACAATATATCATCCCTCATGGGCCCAAGGTGCCGCTATGCAAATATGAACAATGAAAAAGTGCAATAAAATAGGTTATAAATCTGAACAAGAAATACTGTAAGTTGTAGTACTCTAATAAATAGAATAGAAATGCAATGTTTACATGCCCGTATCTAAACTTCAATAAACATTGTGAACAAATAAGTGAAGATAATTGCCAATAACCTCTGTTGTGATTGAACAGTACAAACAGGAGGCACAGTGGTGATGATAGGCAGGTATAGAGTGTCAGTAGTGTATTATGTTATGTTATAGACCAGAATAATAGAACACAGAACTGTAAAACTGACATGACGGTAAGTCATGCCTAATCAGCGCTTCACTGGTGAATGTCAGTCGTGCAAATAGGAGCCACAGAGGTGATGATGATCAAATCAACCTTTTTGCTTTTAATTCAGTGACACTTACTTCCTGCAGGACCCAGGTTCAATATCATTGACATAAATGTGTGCTATGTAGGATTTTCCTAATAAAAAATGCATAGACTCATACAATAATAATCCCTTTCAACCATCGCTTATGACCCACCAGAAGTGTGTGGTGGTAGATTTATCTGCAGAGACCCTCTGCCTGTATTTTGATATTTTCATTTCAGTGTAGTCGGGACATTTCTGGGCTCCAGCCTTTGGGGAGTGGATGTGTAGCCCTCAGTTAATTGTACACAGGTGAGGTTAGGATACTACAAAGAGGTAGCAACCCATAGCCAGCAGCATGGATCTAAGAGGAACTGACAAAAATGGCCGCGCCTGCACTCAAAACTCTTTGTGGTAGCCAACAGTTTCTGCATATACATTTAAACTTTTACCCTCTTTCTCTTTTTCTCTCTTTCTGTGTCTTTCTTGGCCCCTTCATGTCTGACTTCCTGTTGCTCTCTGTTTACTTTGGATATCCCGACCTTAAGCATGCAACATTAAATGTCCGATCTTATTTAGAATAGAAAGAAAAGGATGTTATGGTTGTTGTGGCCGGTTGTAGCAGGATACGACAAATGAACAAGGATTAGCTAATCAGCAGTGAGCAGTGCTTTAATGAATTTACCAACAGAGACTGCTGGCATTCACCTGGTTTCTGCAGGGGCAGGCAGGTCGGAGGAAGGAAGGGTCCCATGGTGTTCACTATAGCATCAAACAAGGCTAAGCCGGGCTCAGTCATGATCCATGTCATTCCCCTGTATAAAGATGCTTTTAGTCCTTTTTACAACAAGAACCATCAGTGCTACAGCTGTGAATAAACACTGTGCGTTTTGTAATTGCATTTGCTGTTAAATTTAAGTCAGCCCTAACCCCATGAAGACCCCCTCGGCTCTGCAGGGGAAACAGGGTTAATGACTCCACCGTCTCTGCCCCTCCCAGGATTTGCTCTGCTATTGTTAAACCTGGCTGTGCTGGAGAAGTGTGTGTTAGAACACACTGTGGGAACATTCATTAGCGGGCTGATGAAGAGCATCCTGTGTTTATGTGGCTGACTTTGTATTTAATCTGTTCAGACCATCATGCCGCAGCCATCATGATGTTATCTCATTAAAAGAGGCAGGTTACGTGTAATATTCAGCTTTCTTCATGGTGAAAAGGTCAAATCTGCCTTCTCCCCCCTCTTGCCTCTCTAATGTCATCCTATGTGCACTTTCTCTTTTTGTTTTTATCTATCTTGAAGATAGTCCAGCTACCTTTCTCTCCCCTAAGTTCATATCCAACTCTTCTCTCAAGCGTCTGCTCCCCATCCCCTCTCTGATATTGCTTGCTTTTTCATGGAAAATCACTATTTTGACTGTGAACTCATCAGGCTGCTGTAACTAGCACTGCAGGGACCTCAGTGCAGAGCTATGACTTGGCAAGAAGTAGTGTATCTGTGTGTGTGTGAGTGTGTGTGTGTGTGTGTGTGTGTGAGAGAGAGAGAGAGTGGTCAGGGCCAAGAAAGAAATGAGATGAGTGTTTAATTGAGCCACTACTATATCAGTCTAAATACAAAGTCAATATTGATCTGTCTGGGCTAGAAAAGGGGAATGGACAAAAGCCAGCGAAGAAGTGCAGAGGGAGAGGAACCGCCAGCTGTCTGGACGTAAATAATGAGGAAACTCATAAATAAACGAGACATAAAGGATGGTGCTGCCCTTAGGAACCACACTGCTTGCGAGCACCAAAAGAAATTTTCGTCCCTGTGCCAAAATGTACAGAAATTGAGGCGGAGATGAATTAATTGCTTGACTGCCTGTGCTTGGCCCTTTAATTTTTGAAGCAGGAGAAGATGTTCACACACCTCATCCAGCAATTAAAGGCGATTAGTTCAGGAGAATGGAATGATTGGGATTGATTGGGCTCGTTTTAAAATGGTAAAATTTGTGACATTTTCAGAGAAGTGTCCAATAGTTCCTTTGTGTGACTTCAACTAAATGTCAGTCACATATTTGCACTGATTTTCCAAAAAGCCTCTCCTAGTTTTGGCATCCGTGCAGCAGGAGTCAAACAGTCATGTTCCCGGAGCTGAGCGAGGTGATCCACAGCTTGTATCCGGTCACCATCAGCCCAGTGTATCACTTAAAGGTAACCTTTGAGAGACCTTTTGATTGAAGCCTTTGGGATGTGCTCATGATCTGGTTGTGGCTGGTTCCACCTTAAATGAAGCAGCCTGCAGCACTGAGTCCATGTTCCCAAAATATCCAGATGAAAGATAAACCGTCCCCTCTCCCATGCCTCCCCTCCTTCCCCTTGTCATTTTCTCTGTGTGCAGTGCTCCCACACTCTTTCCTTAATCCCCCCTCCCGCACCCCCATTTCCCTCTCCCCCCTCTTTTTTTTTGAGTGTTGTCTCCTCCCATCCCCTAATCTCCCCCTTCATATCATCTGCTTCACTTCTCCTCCTCTCCTGTGTTCCGCTCACTCCACCCATGGCTGATTCCCCTCCTCTGTCCCCTCCCTCTCTCCTCCTCCCGTTCTCCCTCTCGCCTCCCTCTTCTGCTCTCTCCCCTCCTCCACCTTTCCCCTCCCCTCTGTCATTAGCTGGTATATAAGAGCATTGCATCCCTCTCTACCTCTCTCACACACATACAGTGTGTTTGCTGGGAAGGGGATAGTCCAGGGGAAACTACGGATTACACTGTCTACCTGTCTGTGAAGGAAATATTTCCCTCTCTGGAATTCCCATTAAAGAGGTACAGCCTTTCCATTCACATCATGATAGCACTAGACAGGAAATGTGCTGTAATTACATGAATATTAGCTGTGTAATTGTCTTCTGGTGAGGCTTTCCTGGGGGGTATTCTAAGTCTTTAATGCTACTGACCTGCTGCAGCACACTCTAGTATTGTGACATAAAATCTTATTTTGCATGTGTGTTTAGAGTTTCACCTGCTTATGAGCGTGCAGGCAGGTGAATGAAATTTTTGGGGATTTTCTACATTTTCAGCCATGAAAAATCATGTTGAACATGTACTACTTTTATATGTTTATTTTGATAGTATAGATATTTTCCCACATTTCCTTTTCTCTTGTGCTCCTCATCTCCTTCCTTTGCATTGTCCCCTTGACCCCTCTCGTCCCCCGTTCGAACGTCCGTGACCAATTTTTTTTCCTCTCTTCCTTTTGTCTTACATAACCACACAATAACAAATTGAATGTCTGCTTTTCTTTCGTAATCTTCCCTCAGATTTTGGAGCAACATCTTGAGACCAAAATCCTTACCCGTCATCAACACCCAGCGACATCACTGTTATCACCTGATCTCCGACGTAGTATTTTCCGGCCGTCTGCGTCGTCACTTGCCTCATTAACACATTTGACATCATCGAGGAGACCATGAGCAGCACCTACAACGCCACTCTCTTAGGCCCTGCCCCCTGGGGCTTCAGGCTGCAGGGTGGGAAGGACTTCAACATGCCCCTAACTATCTCCAGGGTAAGATGAAAACACACACACACACACACATATGCGGACACACTCTTAAACAACACAATCTATCGAGGTTTCTGAAATTTTTTCCAAATTAAACGGCTGCTAGGGGAAGTTTTTCCCTTATCTGAGGGTGTTGTGCGATGAACACCTTGTAAAGCCCTTTGAGGTGAATTTTGATGTGTGATATTGGGCTATATATATATATTAAAAAAAAAAATCCTGCACACTTTTTAGTATCATCTATTGTGCAATAAAAGCACGTCCCTGTTTTATCTCCATACACACATACATTCATTCATCTCAGTGCAGCTGTAGAATGGCATCTCAGCAATGCCATATGGCCAATAAGTGATTAAAAAATGAAAACTGATTTCCGCCTTCCTTCCTTCCCCTCTTCCCCTCATCCACCTCTCCACCTTGTGTCTCCTTGACTCAACCCCCACCGCCACACTTGCGATGGCTCGGCTGAATTATATGCCATCTGTCATGTATTGACCACACAGGAAACCTTTTCTCACTCTCTATGCATTCCACTTCACTGTCTGTAGTGAAAGTGCAGCAATCAAAGGTCTGGCACGAGGATCTTGGCTTCCTTCCCTCTGCTTGAACAAGTAACTTGATGGTCCCCTGGTTTCAGTGCTTTTCAGCGTCTACTCCTAACATTACCTCTTGTTGCCCTCAGTCTACTGTTCATTCACACGTTAATGTTCACACAAACACAGTATGTTTCCCTCATCACTTTCACTGTAGTATGATCCTGAAACATGATAAATTCTTTTCTAAATGTGTTCGAGCTTCTGTTCTGTTCTGCTCGAGCAGTGCAGCTTCACTGGCACATTGACACATGCACACATGCAGCGCATTCATGCGCACACATACACAAATCACTAACACTGGCAGCACGCAAACTGAAGGCAACATGAGACTGATGATGAATGGCTTGCCAGGTCCTGTGCCAATCCCCCTTGGGGCCGCTTTGGGTTGCCATGTTTGTGTTATTACTTTGGATGTGATACTTTTCCCACTAACTGAAGCCATGTGAATTTTCACCGCAGTTGCGTGTTTGTGTGTGTGTTTGTGTCTGGGAGTGTGTGCATGGACTCAAAATGATGGAAGCTGCTATCTGAGTAACGGAGCGAAAAAATGACAGACAGAAGGCAGAAATAGAAACAGAAAGCAAGACAAGCTAATATTATACAAAAGCAATTCTGTGTACACAATGAATTTTGACACGGATGCTGCCACATCTGAAATAACAAATTATGAGAAAAATATATTATTTTGCAAAAAATGTCAAAAGAAATCATGCCGATATGATAAATGGAAATAAACGGTGATGTTGATGTTGGTCAGTGATGGTTTTCTTATTCCCAGAGAATTTGGCAGGAACGAAACTATAATTGTCTCAACAGCTCACTCTGACCTTTACTGCAGTATCACAATGACAGTTATATGGTTTGAGGTTTCAAGACGTTGGCAGGAGTGCAACTAAGTGCTGGTGCAGTTTTGTGTGCTGCTGATATCGTAAATGTTTGTTAGGTCTCCTTTAGACCATGACGGGTACAGTTTGTGGATAATATGACTTTGTATACTTTTGGCTAATTCCAGATAAGGGTCAGGTCACATTTGAAATTTTTAGGCCCAGGGAATTTTTTTTTTCAGTAAATCAGTCAAAATAAAATGTACGGCCCCCCTGAAAGGCAAGGTGATTTTTTTTTTTTTTTTTGTGGCCAATGTCGGCCAAAACCTAAGTTTATTATTATTAACTTGGGTTATCTCCTATGGATGAGATATTATATCGTATGGAAGGACATAAACTTTTGGTCAACATTGCCTGCAATCTTAGATTTCTGTTTCTGTTTAACAGTATAGTGGCCAGTGAGTAGCTTCTTCATTGTGCATCAAAAGGTGTAAAGAAAACCTGGTTTTGAATGGCTTAAACTGAATGAGGTGGCGGCCATTATGTACCTTTGAGAGACATGTTGATTAGCGGACGACAGGAGAGGAAGAGAGTAGGGGCATGTGACTGAATGTAAGGTGATACTGATGTGCATGGGAATCACTCTACACACTGTTTACAGAGGTTGAAGGGTGACTTGAGGGCTGATGACAGCCAGTCCATATGACACAAACGCACCATGTCACTCAGCAGGTGGTCAATCTGGATCTGCCCCTCTGCCCCCTCGTTCTTATCATTCTTCTTATTTGTTTTTCCCCCTCTCGCTCTGTCTCTCCAGCTCTGTTCCATTTATCTGTGGCTGTTAGATCTTACATAAGACGTGACTCACTCCTCAAAAACAATATAGTTCAGTCTAGATACAAAAATCAAACCAAACCCTAATCTTATCCGACCTATTAAATGCAGTTTATGGTGATGAAGGGCAGTGCTTCTGACCACTAATCACACACATAACCTACACATACTCTCACACACAATAGACACACACACACAGACAAATTCCTCTCTGCCAGTCTAACCATAGAGTTGGTTCTAAGAAGGAACCACAGAGTAGGGGTTATTAGGAAACGCAGCACTACTGCCAAACCACACTCACCCTAACAGCAGCTGTTGCTAAGTTCTATTCATACATGAATATAATTTGCGTTTCGTTTATGGCACAAGCCGTAGTGACGGTATTATCACATTGTGCCGGCACTGCATCATGGGATCGAGGAGCTCCAGCCACAACTGTACGTCCAGAGCCATCTGCCCAGCGACCGCTGCTTTTGCAAATTGTTCTCACCACTTCTTTCTCTTTCTTTTTTTTACAGTGCAGTTTTATAACAGCCAGATTGACAGTGCTGCTTCTCAAAGTGCCAATGAAACCTTTTACCACGGCATTCCAGTTTGACATAGTCCATAAAAGGAGATATTTGGAGAAGAAAGGAAAGATTTTAGCAAGAGCCGACAGTGTGACATGCGGGGGTTACTAAGTTCTCTCTCCATTGATTACCTGCTGGAACCGATCCTGCATTAGTTAAGCAGGGTTTTTCCAAACAATTCTATAATCCACAGCAGCAAAAACAGCTGGACAGCGTAATTTAGTGTAATTTAGATCCAGGCTATTATGCATGCAGATGCTCTTATTTATAGAGGATTTCAGTAAGAGTGCAGGTAAGGGTCTTGCTCAGGAACAAGTGGCTGCTGAAAGGCTTTAAGAAAATAATGCAAGAGTAAGCCGTACTTGTTTAGTTTCTTGATTGTCTTTACAAGCACTAGATTACCTTAATACCTTACCTTTCAGTGGATATGCTTCTGAAATAGCCTGCAGAAGCACCCTAGTTTACCGTTAATCCTCATTAAATTATTGTGAAATCCATCGCTTTGTTTTACGAATCAAAGGATTTTCAAGGTCCCTCACGTGCAGAGACAGAACATACCCGCCTGCCATTCCCGGTTAAATTTACAACACAGTGAATCAATATTTAAGCCTTTGCGAGGGCAGCCCATTTACAGGATCCGCTGCTAAAATAATTTAAGGGGAGGCAGCCCGGGGGAGCATGTGCATTAAGCTTCCGAGAATAGATGCATCGTGTCACAGGTCAGCTTTCATGGCCACACCCGTGCATGAAAAACTGGTCTCAGGTCTGTATCCCTGTTTTAAGAGCTAATGGGTGTAGAATTAATACTGACCAGAGTGCATCTTGGGTGTTTCAGAGACTCCAGGTACAAACAACTTAGGGCATTTAGATTTGAAGTTTTCAAAGGATTGAAATCCATTTCTTTCTTTTATCTAATATAAATAAATATATGAATGTTTACATGCAAAATGTCCATTTCATTGTACATTTCATGAAAAGTTGAGTTTCTTTGCTTTACATTCTATGGTTATTCTATTATAAAGCATCTAAATGTCATGACTGTATAAATCCTTCCTCTACAGCTCGATGTATGCCTGAAGACATAAAAACGGGTTTTGAAGAATTGATAATCACACATGTTGATGTTTGCTCTGTGAATACAGCAAGATGACTGGACAGCTGATCTATATTAAAACCTTTTCATGGAAGAATGCAGTTCCTGGAATTGCATCAGCAGCAGCAGCAGCCTCCTGCCTCCCCAGAGATGCTTTTCAGCAGGCGATGATAACACCTGACCACAGTGATGGGTCTATTTAAAAAGGCTGCACAGTTTTATACATAGTCTGTCTTTTCTGTCCATCTCCCTCGCCTCTATTTCTTGCTCTTACACTCACATTGCATCACAGACCAGGTCTCAAACCTGAGATGTTGCAAACTTTATGCCCTGACCTTCCATACCAGACAACCAGAGCCAGTCGACAGCTTCTCCATATGACTTAATAATACTTAAATCGATCTTAATCAAACAGCTCTCATGATTCCTACTTAGCCTATCTTAGTGAAATAGTCCCAGAGCCAGAATCAACAGCTTATCATTTCCTCTCCCACAAATCAATCTGTCAGTGCTTATGTGTTCATGCTTGTCGGGGCAGACTTGTTGTATTTGGATAATGTAACCGACTAGACTTTTCTGCATCCACAACACTCATTTATCTTAGAGTCCTTAAGATTTGGGAGATTCGACGTTGTGTTGTAAGATTTGGCGTTCAGATGTTGGGGCTTTCTGTGGTGTCACTGTTCTTTTATTTATGAGCATTTGTCAGCTTGGTTTGCACCATTATGCTGGTGATGAATCAAGAGAAAAGAAGGGGATTATTTTTTGGAAATATTCTCATCCCTCCATACTGCATGTTGACAGTTATGCGTTCCTACTGGTGACCTCACTAAAGCATTTCTGTCTTCACCGGTAATGGACTGACTAATCCATCGCAAAAAGCTCTCAGTGCCACGCGTGCTAATACAGGAACCATGCTGAAATGGAAATCAAACCTTAAATACCTCAGCAGTCAAAAACATTTACAGTTTTTCATACAGGGTCATATGTTTCAGTAGTGTTGAGTTATCAATGATCTTACAGTAGCTGAGAGCCAGCTCCAGTGATTCACTTCAGACAGAGACCAAAGTGTATGAAAGATTTGAAAGGCATAACAATAAGATATAAAAGCCTCTGAAAAAGACATGACACACAACATACCTGCGCAGTTTATCTCCTTCCTAACTTGAGCAGCACACGATCTTGAAGATTTCAGTGTAAGTGGAATGAACAGAATTATTTGAGGCCAGAAAACTTTTATAACCGTGGCAGACAGCGCAGCCAGGTCACAACATGTGCTGCGCTGGATCCACAATGAACAGACTTGAATACCCTATTGTTTAATGCAGCTATAATGTATTTTCCACAGTAGCCGTCTCCTCTTCCTCCCAGTGTACTGGCCTCATGGCTGGTATGTTTATTCATAATAGTATCAGTTGACTACAAAGACTGAAATAAAACTTTAAAGGCTGTGGGTCAGGAGTTCAACGGAAGGAAATAAATCTTTCCTCTTTGGTTTTTATTTGCTGTTGATGCTTTGTTTTGATATTGTGCAGTGGACTCCAGACCCTCTCATGCCTACTGGAAGAATAGAAGACAAAACTAGTGATGGTAATATTGAAACCAGAGGGAATTTCAAGCTTTACCTGATATTTACAAGTATTTTTGGATCATTTACTCCTGAGAATTTCAGTTTATTGTTGTTTAGAGAAGATATCTTTCTGAGTCAGAGAAAGCTCTACATGTGCTGCTGTGTTTGCAATGAGGCTTTCTTTCTAAACATGCAATTTCAAAGTATTATTATGACTAGAAACCCCTTGATGCTCCTATTAAACATTTAAAAGTTTTATACTGAGTAGCAACACCCACATTATTTCTTCAGGGTACAGGAAAAAATAATAGTTACTTTAACTCATTTTTATGCTTTTTGGCCAGGTTTCTCTTTTCGGATGTTGACTATAGCGTCCCAATTAGCACATACCATAAACAAGTTGAACATGACATAACGTGTAACTGAAAACCACCATTCTGGATTAATTACAGCCTCTGTAAGTGTGTGCCACTGGTGACGCACCAGCTCACTGTGCCTTCATACGGACTAAGAACAATCCAGTCTTGTGTTCGTATGGCTGTGCTCCTAAATGTGTGTTCACCAGCCTGCCAATGCGAAGTCCCCCAGCACCGCGACAATCACATCATTGAGTCTGGCTGTGAATGCTGGCTTGTTCGCTTCTAGTTTAGCAAAGTGCAGTTAGCTTTTACAAGACAAAGTAATGTCACGTGGATTTGTTGATGCTGATCCTGTGTGTGCGTATTTTTTGTGATTATTTTTACAGTATAGCCCTCTGTCACATCTGTAACCCCTCGCTCCATTTCCATGCAAAGGAAAAATCCAACCTTCAGCGCTTGAATAGCGTGAAACTCATAAATATGATGTGTTTAATGCTTTCCAGCAGATTTATTGTGACACAGTGTCAGTTTATTTTGTTGGCGTTTCCTTGACCTGCCTTCACTGCTGCTACTTACACAGTTGGTGAAATATTGTTTTTCCAAAAATGACTTAACCTGTCTTTTGACTCTTTTTCACTATAAATTCCTGCAAATGGTCACATGATGTCACCGATCTACACTTTCACTAGACTTTCACTCTACAGGTGGCAGCAAAGAGCCCAGAAATGCAGCAACATCTCAGCAAAATCAGGGAAGAAAAAGACCTGTAGGAAGTAAACGTAGATGTAAACAAGGCAGATTTCTCCAAAAACTGGGTCTGAAAATGTTTTTTATGACGATGGTAATGCATTCAACACGTTTGTTAGGCCTCGACCAAACACACAATGTGTTTTGGTGAGTAACACTGAATGTAGACAGAAACTTTATTAAGATGAAATCTCCACAGAGCACCTTTAAGCATTTGCTTTCTGCATCGGGTTTATTGCATACATTGTATTGTCTTTATATGACATCTCATCCATGGGATTAGGAACAGACACACAACGCTGCAGCACTCTGTTGGACATTATCTTTATCACTGTTAGTGAAACAATTACATTGAAAACTCATATGAGAGGAATCATCTGGCTTCTACTCCTTTGTGGATATAATAATATCAGGCGATAGAAGCTGAGTCTTAATAATGTTTATCATCTTGTATCAGACTTGGATTATCCTGGAATGGGGAGGCTGCATGTGTGTGCAAAGCTTCATTTTTAATGTCTCCAGTGTGTGTTTGTGACTTTGGCTGCAGGGAGCGATCTATGGGAGCTCAGTCCAATATAGCCTTTTCTTATTAGCGTCTCTAGCATTAACATACAAGTCAGGCGGTGATTATTAGACAGCGGTGCACACACAGCCTCAGGGGGAAGAAACGTTCAGATGCTTTCATTGAATTTTAAGTATGTGTGTGTTAGTGTGCCAGCAGAGGGGTGTGCGTGCATGGGTACGCGTGCACATGTGGAAACACACGCCATGCATATACTAGTACAGGAATGTTCAATCACTTACAGAAATCCACTCGTGGGCTGAAGCCCTTTAAAAACTCGCCGTAGAACATTATATTGATTCCCAGCTGGAGCTCTGCGTTGTAGGCTTTCTTCACTCTCCACTTCACATTGTTGTACCATCCAAGGCATACTCTCACTGTAAATCCTTTTTAGGCTTCTCTTCCCTGCAGTAAGACGCACTGTGTGTTTCTATACATTAGTCATGCAGTGGGCTCTAGATTCTTTCATCTAATCATCATTTTCAAGAACTTGACTTTTAACCCTCAAGCCATCAGTCTGCCAACATCAGACTGCAGCCAGAGGATGGAAGTGAAATGCAGTCTTTGTAACAGCTGGAAAAGAGCAGTGCATTTTGTCAGATGAACATTAGATCCTGTTCCAGGTATTTCCATGATGCTGCTGACATAACTTTACTTCATACAGGAGCATAAATTGTAAAAGAAATGCTGCCTAACGCAGTTTACTAGGTGTTACTGATGGATCACACAGCTAGGTGATGTCTGCCTCTTTTTCCGTCTCTGTACCTCCTCTGTAAATCTCACTCACTCTTATATTTCTTCCACTCCGTCTCACACCCTTCGAACTCAATATGTGCTTCTTGGTCTCTCTTTCTTTGTTGTTATTTTGTTGTTTGCTTTGTTGCTAAGAGATCAGAGCACCGTTGCTGTTTTCCAGCACACGTTTTATTTTAAAATGCACGCTGTGGTTACAAGAGCTGGCCAGTAATTAGTTATGCATTTGATTAATTAAAATTATATTGACAGAAATCTATTATGCAAGGGTTCTTTGGCCATTTTTCCCAATTTAAATTTTATGTTCCCACACAAGATTCAACCATATAGGAACATTTCTTGTCACATGGGATCCTACAAAAAGATAACCTGGGTGGCTGGTTTTCAAGCTGCAGCATCGAAGTGATATAAATATTTCTGAAGGCTGACATATGGAAGCAGCTTTCGTGGATGTTTGAGGTACAAGAAACGATCTAGGTATTTGTGTCTTCTGCACTCAGTATTTCAATCATAGCGTGATGTGAACCATCTGCCTGTCATCTCTGTCACTCCTCCTGCTGAATGCAGGCATTGTTCAAAGCACTCAAACTGGTCAGTGTATGCTCAAACCAGACAATGTTTCAGCACTCCAGCAACCTTTACTGCTACGTGTTTGAACCAGATTTTTGTTTTTTTCAAAGCACTTAAATCAGACAGCGAATGTGTTGAAAGCTGACGTTGCTGGAAGCGTACTGGCAAGTTCATCTGCGAAGGCTTTAACACGCTGCATGTGTTCCTCTCATTCTTTTGAAAAAGTGTTGACACGAGCATTGACCCTTTCACTTTTGAATGAATATGTAATGAGGCTGGGGATTTTGGCACAAAGGTAGTGTATGGTGAAAACAGAGAATATCAAAGATGACCAGCGTTTATAGATTGTGACATTTAATTAAAGCATTATTTTTTTTTGCCACCTATAACCTGAAAAACAGCCTGTTAAAACACATCTAGCAGACACAGAGTAATGTCTGCATTCATTTAGAGTTGTTAGGGATTGTCCTCGCAAGAAGAACGACAGCATTGTCATTTCAGCAAGTACTCAAAAACTTTGTTTACGTTGAAGTGACAGAACTCCTGTTCATTGTGAGCGAAGGAGGAAGTAGTGTGACTTTGCTATCCAAGCACAGGGTCCGCAACAAAACTTTGACAATCACAGAAGACCGCAGTTCATTTCCTGTGTCTGATTGATGGTCAGCGCCGTTTTCTTTAACCGTGAACACAATTGTCTCAGTATGTATTTTAATCCAAACCAGGATCTTTCCCTGAACCTTATCAAGCTGAACTGTAGCCACTGTGGTGTCTCATCATTAAACAGAGTTTTTTTGGTTTTGGAAGAGCTTGGTCTGTACCAGCTCTATATGGAAAGTGTCCTAAGACAACTTTTGTTGTGATTTGACGCTATACAAATAAAATTGAATTGAATTGAAGTCAAGGACAAGCAGTATCATCCTGCCCATCAGGAAAACTCTTCTAAGTGTTATTCTAAAGGGAAGTTGCAAATGATGTATGTTGTCATTTAGATCAGAGGACTTGTTGGTTTCTGGCCACCTGAGAAATGTAAGTGCAATGTAAACTCTCTTAACAGTCGACTTTCAGTGTCTGCTCATAATCTTCTGACAAGGACGTAAATGTGAAGATTCAGGACTGTGTTCATAGGAATTCTCCATGGGCCCCTCCCCAAATCTACGGTTATACATTCGAGTGTCTTTGTGGACCCTCCACACACGAGGATCCGGTATACTCAGACGCCTTTTACCCCCCGTCCAACATCCCTGGTTATTAATATAAGTCATGGTCAAGTGTTAACGGACATCTCTGCACATTTGGAGCTGAGCTCAGACAGTGTGCTTTCTAAAACAGCATGAACATACACACATACATTATCTGTGTGTGTGTGTGTGTGTGTGTGTGTGTGTGTGTGTGTGTGTGTGTGTGTGTGTGAGTTTCCGTCTCCAGTGGAAAGTGTTAAAGCTGCTGTTTTCTGTCGTGAGCAAAGCTACAGAGCCATAAATCAAATACCCTGGGAAACTTGAAGTGCTTGGCTGGTCGCATCGACAGATCATTTTGATTTCTGTTTCTGATTTTCTCAATGATTTTTAACTCTTTGATATGAAAATTGAAACTACTTTAGAGCTCTGAAATCTTTTTAATCATGGTGATTGAAAACAAATGTTTACTTTAGGAAACAGATTCCCCACCAGCATGAACATTTTCTTTCGACTTACATTTAAGACGTACAGATTAAATACTTAAAAGACAAATTAAAAATCACTTTATTCTCTGTTTGCTGTTTGAGAGTTTTGTGAGTTGGGGTGAGTGTTTCTGTCTGTGGAGAGGGAGAAGCAGCAGTTGTGTGTTGTGTAGGATGCAGGAACTGGGCATTAATCGGGGGAAAACATCCAGCTGAACATTTTGCGGTGAGCATTTGCTCCAGAACGGTGCCAGAGTGGTGAACGTGAACACACCCCATGAAATGGGTCAGAATGTACACAGAATAAAGAGCCCACAGATTCAAAGCCCCCACTAGCAGTTTCTTCTTCTTCTTCCTTTCCATCCATGCAATTTTAATCAGTGTCAAGTCGATCGCTCATTACTCTCTTCCTCCTGCCCTCTGTGGTTGTGAGTGGTGGTGAGTGATGTTGCGTGTGTTGGGCTAATATGACTATAAAAGGTTGGGGCCACAGAGCCTTAGCACTAATCCGGGTGCAGAGCCTCTTTTATTAGCCCTGCCTGTGTCTGTCTGTCGTTGTGTGTGTGTGTGTGTGTGTATGTGTGTGTGTGTGTGTATGAGACAAAGCCGCAAAGGAAACAGACACACAGGAGATGTAACGCACCGGAGACGTCTAAACCCACATCACACTCTCTCATCCCTGACTGTCCTTTCTAATTCAACAAAAAGACATTTTCTTGTAGAGGCACCAGAGTCACTTGAAGTCATAGATGGGTAAGAATAAGAGACACTTCATAGGTAGGACAGGCACAAAAGTGGTCTGTGTGTGTGTGTGTGTGTGTGTGTGTGTGTGTGTGTGTGTGTGTGTGTGTGTGTGTGTGTGTGTGTGTGTGTGTGGTCCTTTTTCATGGTGTCAAAAGAAACAAATGACCTCACTCCCCGTTGGACACAGCTGGACCTTCTGTGTGACCAAGAATGGTCAGAGTCACAGCTGCAAGGTGTTTTTGTTCTATGAGGACTTTAACAATGGATAAGTCCCATTTTATTAACAGTATAACAAACACTTGCACTTGATTGCTTACACTTTGGACATTGTATTGGACAAATAATAATATGATATATGTTTGTAATGATACTTTCACTTTGGATACTGTGCTTTGGCGTCATGGGAAAAAGACAAGAGATCCAGGGTGACACATCCTACACATTTCCAAATTTATCACTGTCCTCAGCCTGCTGATAAGAATGGCTCTGGTTTATATGACACATGCTGCCACAATGCATTGCCCTGACAATGAGTTAGAGACAGTCATGAAAACTCCCCTTAAACAGTTACTAATACAGTATTTCAGGTCACTTTTCAGTGTCCTTGTATCAGTGAGAACATTGGATTTGTGTCACCATTGAACTCATTGAAATAATCCGTCTCACCTGCAGAAATGTCCTCAGATAACACGTGCTTTAACTTTACCAAGAAGGAAACAGGCCTATTTTCAACACAAAAATATAGAGCCCGTAATTACACATTTAATCTAATTGGATTTTGGTGTGGACTCTGGCCTGCTTGTGTGCCTGTTAAGTGCTTAGTTGCCTCGCAACGGTTCTCCAGCACTTGTTTACAAAATATGTTCAAATAGATGGACAACAACAGCAGTTACGGGTGTGGAAAATGTTACAGTTGTTCCTCTAGCATAATTGTAATTATATATTTAACATCGCTGTCAAGGACAGAATAAATGCAGTAAAGCGTTTGTGCATGTTGAAGCCATGTTGAACAGCAGGGCTGGTATTAAATACCAAGCCTGCTGTTCAACATGACTTCTTTTGTGTGGCTTGAATCTGTTTCAAATTAACCAGCTTCCCCCAGAGTGGAAGTGCAGCAATTAAACTTTGTTTAGATGCAGATATTTAAAGCATACCTCGAAAATCATGGAAGACACTGAGAACCAGAGACAAGAGAAATGGAGTGTGTGGACATTTCATGATGTGTGCAAACTAAGAGATGTCTGGCTTGTGATTGTTGTTTCCTCCGAGCCAATAAAGCTGGAATGTGTCTACATCATGTAGCGTCCCATTAGCTATTTGTCACCTTTTTAACTGCATTTTGTACGGAGTATAATGGCATAATTGCTGTTTACTGGGACTAGATTCACTTTACTTGATCTTTATTGTAACAGTAAAATGTCAAGATTTTTTTTTTGCTTACAGAAGCGGACATTAAGAAACACACAGCTCTTAGTTACATTACTGTCATTGTAGCTGTGGAAAATAGGCTCTAAACTCTAAACAAGGTGCTGCATTACCAGTTTTTGACTATACGGTACTGTATGATAATCTAGCTTCCAGTTCTGACTGCTGCATACTTTTTGATCTAGTTTCATTTTCAGTGTTTATTCAACCAAACACGCCTTAGAAATATAATTTTTGTCCATTTACTGTTCAGACATTGTCAGCGCATGTACATATGTTGATGTCTTTATGTTCATTAAACAACCCAAAAAAGAATGGGGACATACACTAATGGAGAATTTGGACACCAGGATTGTATTAAAGCTCAGGTCTTTTTTCTCACTCATGCTGCAGTTGAGAGACCTTTTGAACTTTTCTCCTTTCGCTAACAAGCTGTAAGCTCAGTTTGACAGCAGCTCATAAAGAAAAAACAAAGCTAACTAAAAGATGAAGCCTCCTGCTATTACCAAGCATCAGTGAATGTAAACTAGACCCTCCATCATGTGGTCAATGACCAGGCCTTTCATTAGCTGTGTCTAAATGCTTCTGTACTGGAGTGGATCCATAAATCCTGTGATAAATACAGACTGAACGTGCTCTTCCCACATCACCTTGACCCACCCTCCTGCAGCATTTTCATCCTGACCGTGATGTTGCTGGTTATGGAGATAATTTAAGCTGACTGTGGTTTTTATGTTTCTGCAGCTGACAGATGGTGGGAAGGCAGCTAAAGGTGGCATTGCTGTTGGAGACATGGTTCTGTCTATCGACGGCGTCACCACGGAGGGCATGAACCACCTGGAGGCCCAGAACAAGATCAAGAGCTGCACTGGAAACCTCAGCCTCACCCTGCAGAAGTACGTCACAAGCTCACACTCAGTGCATGTATGTGTGTGCGTGTAGCTGTAAAACCAAAACCACTTTGCGATGATTTAACGTGTGAACGTGAGTGGGAAGCCATTTATCCCCATGACAACACAGGACCCCTATACGCTTCGTTTCAAACACTCCCAAACAACCCATCCCCTGCATCAAATTTAAAGTCCAGGCTTCCCCTTTCAACCCCAGATATCCCGCATACAGGCAGATGTTCACTGTTGTTGTAGGAGTTAATCTTAGCTCTAACACACAGCAACGCCATTAGTTCTGCCTGATCTCCCATTCCCCGAAGGAAAGACGAATAACCGAAATCACAGCGAGAGCATCACACATGTGGACCACCCCCTCTTCCCCAAGGCCTACTCCTCACTATTTGGTGGAATCCTGTTGTACAGTAGAGCTGATTTATCACACGCAGTTGTGTGACTGTCTGTGTGTGTGTGTGTGTGTGTGTGTGTGTGTGTGTGTGTGTGTGTGTGTGTGTGTGTGTGTGTGTGTGTGTGTTACATTGGTTCTCATGTGGTTTGGATTGTCTGGTTCTTTGGCAGCACTTTTAGGCATGCGTGTGTTTTTATTTAAACGCTGTGAGACGTTCAGGGCTCCCACACTTGTCCTTTTGGATTGGAGATCATGAATGAAGGAGCAGATTTACAGTACACAGTACAAGCGCAGGTAACATGAATTGGTATTGCTGTACATGAAATTAGATTTGAAGCAATAAAATGCTCAGTTTGCTTTTCTTTCTGTGAGTTTTGATGCGCCTGGGTTTGACACTCTGTCCTCTCTTTCAGCCCTCCTCTCGTGAGGCTAGCTGAGCATGTACTAATTTGTGGTCAAATGATGACTGAAGATGTTTGCTTTTGGTTGAGAACACACACTGTAATCCTGCAGCGCTAATAGTAACTCAAGGTCAGCGTGCGGGTTGCTGTGAAGCAGAGGCCCATGATCAAACTGTTTTTTATGATGAGTGAAGCAGGTCTCAGCATCACTTTTGGCTAAAAGTTTTCGTGGATTATTTACCTGTCAAAGCGGGAGTTCGTATCCTGATGGACGGCTTTTACACTGAAGGTCAACAAGTTTTGCTGACAACGATGTTGAAGATACACAACTGTCGGCCCAGCACTGAAACTGAAATTGTTTTTGCAGGGAGCAGCAGCAGTCGTGATTCATACCTTTAAGCCATTTCTATTGCACAGTATAGTCTCAGCATATTGATAGAACCTCACAAAAGCTTCCTTACTGCTTTATTTTTACACTTATTAGCTGCTGTAGACTGGGGACTGCAACAAATCATATTCTAGTTTAAGTATACACATATTTAGAATATTTTTACCATGTTGTCTTGCTGTCAGTCAGCCTTTTAGGATGGGAAACTGAAGCCGTTATATCCATCTACGTTCTCATCAAAGCCACCAGACTCCATTAAAAAAAACAGTAATTTAATCTTACAGAACACGGCAGCTGCTGGTCTACCACTGCCTCGATTGCTAAGTTTGATTGTGTCATTGTGTGACTTCTGTGTTTTAAAGGGTTAGTTCAGATTCACTGAAATAACACAATCCAAGCCCTGGCTCATGATTGATATATAGTGGAGCAATACTTCCACATTCTGCATCTGCTTATTCAGTTTGTCTCCCTGAAGCTGCAATAAAACATGTGGATGAGACGACTAATAGATTCAACATTTCAGTGCTTCATCTAAAGTTTGGCGTAGAGTGAAAGAGGTTGATATGAGCTGCAGGACACAAACCTGCCAAACATATAAGTCATTACTGTGACTGTCACTCCATATCTATTCTTGAAAAGGAATCGAAATATGTTTATTCGCTTTCTTGTCTGTTAAATATGAAGCTACAAACTCTTACTTAAGGCATACTTCACATTTGTACATACTTAAGGGAGATTTTTGAATATGCAGGGCAGTTCGATTTCCATATGCAGCCTGTTTTAACTCTCAATCTGGTAAATGACGTAGTGTAAAGAGTCCAAAAAGTTTACGTATGGATGAGGAGTGAGACTGATTAGGCCCAGGGTAAGAATATTAGGGTAAGCCAATCAGAGGAAGAATAGGGCTTGGCTATGCCTTCGCCGGTGTGGTAAAACAGTGTGTGAGAGTCTTTACCTTTTGGGAGTTAGTTGCTCATTTGTTGCAAACGGATACAATCAATCCGTTCACCAAAACCATGAACATGTTTAATAAACGCTCTCTTTTAGCGCGTTCATGCACAACACTGATCACCACTTATTCAGCTGGACTTCATCGCTTGTATGCCTGTTGAAAATAAAGATGAATTTGATTATGCCTTATGTGGAAATGTGAAGGAACAGCCAGGAGATTGTTAGATTAGCTTAGCATAAAAACTGGAAACAGGAGCAAATCAGCTAGCCTGGCTCTGTCCAAAGGTTAAAAAAAAACAAACTACCTCACTCCAGGAAGTCATTGAATCAAGCGAAGAGCACAAAAGCCTGGTTAAACCACAACATGTTGCTTTTATGCTTCGTTCATAGTGAATTTTAGCTTGTGGTTGCACCAATCTTTTTATCTACCTCTCGATAACAAAGCAAAAAAGCATCTTTCCCAAATTGTCAAACTCATTCTTTAAACACTCATTAATCTTTCTATTGTTAATGTTTTTCGACTGCAGTGACGTCCGGAGCAAGTTTTCGTAACTGTCACAGACTTTTGTTTCCAATTACTCCATTAAGGCGCCAAATGAGCTGCCAAGTGCCAGTGTCACTGAGCAAATCTCATGTAAGGGTGCCCTTGTTTGGCAGAGCCGTTAAAGGATTATTTGTTCTGCATCGCTCTGCGTCTGCGGCAGACATCAGCCCTTGAACAGTTGATTCATGCCCCATTGGAAACACATGGAACAGCTTGTTTCATTAAGTGGCAGTATTATATTATTAAGGCTGTGTGACCAGGCAGCCACGTCGGGGACAGCTGGCTCCAGCTCCTGCTTTACTGGGACACTTTCACATCCAGAAGATTGACAGTAATCCCTTCATCTTCTCCAGACTCCATTATAATAAGAAAAAAGCTCAGAGTCTCAAGCTTTCTTTCTGTTTGTTGCTTGGCATTCATTGGCACTGTGAGTTAGACATACTGTATATCCAAAGAGTGTCATGCCTAGGTCAACATCTGGGATTTAATAGGTTTACATGCGTAATGGAAAGAACCAATCTAGTCCCTTGTTTCTGTTAGTTTTTATAGGCGTCACTCGCTCCTCTTTTCATTTTTCCTTTCCGCCTGCACGTTTGGATTGGGTTTGTCACTGGGTCAGATAGCAAAAGGAATGATAACAGTGAGAAGATACAGAGACACGTGAACAATGCATGTGGTGTCTGTATGTGTGTATTTTAAAAGGAGACAGGTTGTTATTCCTTTTCCAAATAAAGGGGTGGTGGGAGGAGAGATGGGCAGCAGATGTGTGACGGACAAGAAAAGGAAAAGCTGTAAAACAAAGTTGTTTCTGCAAGACAAATTTAAACTGACATGAAGCTGAATTGTGCTGGTTACAATTCTTTTAAAGGATGATATGGCAGAGGTAAAGAGGGCCAAACTATCCTGGCACTTACCCACTGCTCCATCCAGTAAAAAAACTGGACCAGAACCAGGATTTATTAACTGAAAAGTAAAACCAGATACTAAATGCATGAATGCAAATGCCATGGTTACCAGAGAAATCATCACACACCAACATTCATCTCGCAGTCCGTGAGACTTTCTGTATTTCTGGAGTGGAAAACATATTACAGTAAAGGAAGCAGCTTGGAACAGGTGCCAAAACAACTGTGTAAGTTTGTTGTTGTTCCTTTCTTTCCAGCTCAGATCAGCCAGTTTGAACCGATCCAAACAACGTTAAGACCGAGATCTGCGCGTTATTATAAGAAAAAAAAATCTCTTTGATGAGCCGCAGATATAAATATGTCTTTGATTTTCTGTCACTTTCTCAACTGGTTTCCCCCAAAACTTTCCATCACACAGGTTTTGCTCTTGAAAAGCAGATTTCAGACACACCAAAGGCTGTTTTCATCAGATCCTTCATCCAGGAAAAATCAGCTTTTATTCTTTTCTACATTGTTTTTTTTACTTACTCACAAAGATCACTTCACAGTTTCTATCACTTAGTTTCAGGATGAGCGTTGTACATGTGTGATTCATTTCACACCTTCATCTCAGCATATAGGACCGATCTATATTTGGCTACAGCAGCAAGTGTCTGGCAATGTAGTGTGTAAATTGAATTACATGGCTGTAAGTCTGTCACTTTATCACAGTGTGGATGAGTGACTGGGTGACCGAGTGAGAGATTCTGCAGGCTTTCAAAGCTCCAAATCATTGTTTGACTCGGCCTACTAGCCTCTTTTTGTTTACAATATCTGTCAGATAAGTTGTATTGAGGGCAGTGAGGGCATAAATAGTACTGACGACATGCTGGTTACTGATCTGAAGTGTTTGTTGTTTTATGCAACATTTCAATCTTTGCCTGAGTTTTTCTTCTGTCTAGGAATGCACTCTGTATTGTTATGTTAATAATAGCTCTCAAAACACAAACTTTCTGTCAAACACTGTTAGTGTGTGTGTTTGCAGCGCTCCAGCTAACAAAGTGCAGTTTAAATGCTGAAAGGAGGGAGAGCAGGAAAGAAGGAAGGCTGGAAAGAGCTTAAAAGAAGTCGAATGGAAGTAACAGCATGGCAAAGAGATGAAAGAGAGGCACATAAACAACGATGGAGTCGGATTCTCTACAGCCGATGCTTTTTGATCAACTGGGATGCCATCTGCAGTTTCTGTAAACCATGGATCACCCTGCCTGATGGCACCACTGCACCATGTTTAGATTCATAGATATCCATAAAGTTTTACTGTGATCACTTAGGCACAGCTGTGGAAAAAATGCAGTCTGGTTTCTGGGAAATTCCTTTTCTTAATGAACGATTTTTCCGTTTTTACCTTCAGTGTCAAATTGAATTCAATTTGATGAGACTGAGAACAACAGCTAATGCCTTGTTAGCTAAACAAACTGTTTTACTATGAATGAGATATCAGACACATGTGGAGCACATGTTTTCATAACGCACACACAGCGGACACACACAAATCCTCTATCAGCAGGCTGGCTGGTATGGTTTTAGTACATTCCAGAGAACCTCTTCAGACTTTCTAGCAAGCAAGAATAGATGCCTGTCACCAAGAAATGACATTTATATACGACTAACTGCAGCAGCAAAACCATTTTTAAGAAACATAACGCCACCCACGTTACTTTTTTAACAACAAAATAGATGACCATTATTAACTAACACATCTGCAAAGTTGCAAAATGATGATTTTCTGCAATATGTGCGATAATGAGATTTAATTAACCTAACCTTTCCCTAACCTTAACCAGTCTCCAGAGCCTACTCTCACATGCAGTATTACACACAAAAAACAACAGTCCAGGCACCAATTACAGAACATTTCCCTTCAAAATTATTGGAATAACAAATCAGAAGCATATTAATGTGATTACAAGGAGAAAGGGTTGCAGTAGAAGAGTTTGTCGAGGGGTCGGGAGGTCAGCAGAACAGGATAAGGTTAGAGGTTGTTGGTAGAGGAACTGATAAGGCAGAGCAGAGGTGTGTTTTCTATAGACTGAGGTGGCAGGGGTGTAGTTGAAAAGGTGATGAAAGAGCAGCGGAGAAGGCAGGAATGAGGAAAGGACAAAGATGGAAGAATGAGAAACTGACATCGGAGATGAAATATGATTGGAGCTGAAGCTTGAAGAGAAAGCTAAAGGAGCGGGGGGGGGGTTAAAGACCATCAGAATAGTCCCATTAGAATAGAACAATCACAACGCCTCACCACTTAATTTAGACTCTTCAGCACTGTAATTATTCTCTTTAGAGGTTCACCAAAGTATTAAACTGTTCATTTCAACCAGGCATCTTGTGCCTCAACAAAACCACCTTTGTCTTTCACTGCTATGCTCCTCAACTGCCAGTGTCTGGCTAAATGCTTAATTCCCCACAGTGAGTCTTTTCGAAGCCCATTTGACTATTTAATGGGTCTGTGTGCATGTGGGTGTTTTTCACCGGTAATGGCACAGTCTCAATGTCTTGATGTGTTTGAGGCAGTTAAAAGGTACAAACTGAAACACAGCTGACCTGATGCACTCACCCGCATGTACCTAAGCACATCATAGTACACTGCTAGAGAATGCATGATTTGAATAAACAAGCTATCACGCTAGGAAGAAAGGTTTTGAAGCAGCTTTTGTGTTGTGCTGAGTTAATTGGTTCCACTTCTCTTTTTATCAGAGTGGAGATCACCCTGTTGAAAGGACCTCAAACGGGATAATTACAGTGTTTGACAAGCCCATTCTTCATGACTGAGTGTCTCGATGGTGGAGTTGTCACATTTATAATAGTGGGGTCTTATGTATTCATGCAGAAAGCCACAAGGACAGGCCATAATAAGTCATGGATAAACACAATCAGATTTTAGATCTCTTGTGCATAATGCCAGATTGAAACGCTGTGGTCTTGTTGTTTTGCTGTGGTGGCATTGATTTATGGATCCCCCCCCTCCACATGCACAAACACACACATCAGTCAGGAAAGAAGTTTAGCCCACCTCAGCAGTCTGTATCCCTCACACACACACACACACACACACACACACACACACACACACACACACATTAATTTTCCACTCCGCATTCATGTGCTACATACATGCAAAGTAAGATGGAGAACAATATTTGAGAAACTGGATATTTTTCACAAGAGGTATGGTATGCCTTAAGGGTCCGAACAAAGACATGCAGACACACTCACGCAGCTGCTTAGGTTATTTTGAGTGGGGAAGTTGGCTCTGGGTGCTCAAGCAAAGGATTGGGTGAGGGAAGTTTATGCATGGTTGGGGTGTACTTTTTCATATTGTTTACATTGTGTTCTCTGAATAGAGACAGCGAGATCCCTGGATTGTATGTTCAAATGCGGATGCTTGTGCACAGCCACGTGCCCAACAAACACAGGCACACACATGCACATGTGTTGGTGTGTGCCATTGGCTACTACCAACACAGAGGTTCATGTCATTTTCTCTTTAAAATGTTTCGATGTAAATTCACAAACTGACACACATCTGTCCTGTTGTAGATTTGTGGTGTGTAATGTGACCACCCTCTGAAGTTGTCTGTGTGCGCACACATGACTGATGACCTCTCATCGAATCAGAAATATGAGAAAGTATCAGTTACATAATTGGTCACTTGATGTATGGGGCTATGTGTCAGTTACCTGTTTGTAGACAAGGCCGATACTTGAACCAAATGATCTATCGCCTGTTTTTAGCTCATGCTTTGAAATGAAACCCAGAATGGACGGCATGCTTACTTGGAACTGACCCGTGTTTAACAAGAACATCGTGTCTGAATGAGCTTGGCTTTGAAGGGGAAAGATAATTGGATTCCCTATTTAAAAAAGACTGGAGAAACCATGCTTTTAGAAAAATACTTCCGTTAATGCGACAACACTGGCAAACATTTGGCCTGCTGAAGTGTTTCAGTGCATAGAGGTGTGAACAGAAAACACATCAAAAACTCCTGCTCTAACATGACGGCCCCCAGTTTGAGTCCAATCCAAGAGGTGTAAGAGGAGCTGTGTTGCTGTTGCTGTGCTGTGTGTAAGGTTTTAAAATGTTTTACTGTTTTGTCTATGCCTTTATCAGAAAGCAGACAACAAATATTCATGGTCTGCACCGTAACCTGTAGGCCACCAAGGTGTTCTGTCTCCTACTCTCACCTCAATGGTGAACACAAACTTAAGAGTTCTAACTAATATGCTCCACTCAGAACAGTGCTCACAGTACTGTTAGTAGCTTATATGACATGCTTATTGTATTTGTATGTCTCCATCTTCCCTTCTTCTTTTTTCCCGATGGTTTTACCAATACTATCATTTACAATGCAGATAATGTTTAACACATGGCAGCACAGTGGTGCAGCAGGTAGTGCGCGTGCCTCACAGCAAGAAGGTCGCCGGTTTGATCCCCGGGTCGGGCGGGGCCTTTCTGTGCAAAGTTTGCATGTTCTTCCCGGGCACTCCAGCTTCCTCCCACAGACCAAAAACATGCTTATTAGGTTAATTGGTGACTCTAAATTGTCCTTAGGTGTGAATGTGAGAGTGAATGGTTGTATGTATGTTGCCCTGCAGTCGGCTGGTGACCGGCTCAGGGTGTACCCCGCCTCTCGCCCCATTGACAGCTGGAATAGGCCCCCCAACCCCAAAAAGGATAGTTGGGGGTATAGAAGATGAATAATGTTTAACACCATTTTTAAAGAATATATATCCAAACTCAAATGCTCCATAGGGTGGTTGCAGCCAGACATTCTGCTTGTATATACCTATATACCGGCCAACACATTCTTAACACACACACACACACACACACCTCATACCTAAAGGACTGAATAGGTAAACAGGTCAACACAGTCTGCTTAGGTTTTGGCACTAAAACTACTTGGTTAGGTTCAGTATGTTATATAAGTTAAAATAAGTCAACATTGACTTTGGGTTTCTCACAGAACATGTGAAAGTCCTGTGTTTGACCCGTCCATCCGCCCCACCTCCCACCAAGTACGGACTTTCTTGTACCTTATCTCATCACTTGATTTCCTCATTTGCTCTCATCATAATTAATCTAGCCACTTGAAGTCACCAACAAACAATAAATATGGGTCCTATAAGTCTGACCTATAAGGCCATTTTTCTGGTGAGGACAAGCTTATACTGATACATGAAGTATAGCACAGGCTTGATCAGTTAGAGCTTGTGAGACTTGAACTGTAGCCGCAAAAATTCACAGCCCTTTGCAAATCCTCTGTACTCACAGAGACTCTCTGCACAGCTGCCATTGTCACTTACTCGGCTCTGATATTTGCCAAAGATGTTCCAAAGCCAAGAGTGCTAAACTGAGCTCACCTGTCTCTGTCTTTCACTGCTCTGTAGTATTTGCCAAAGATCATCCAAAACTGATGGCCATCGTCTTTGGCTAGGCTTGTAGTATTCACACATAAGATCATAATACCAAGAGAATGCAGCTACAGCTAGACACACCTGTCTCTGCCTGTCCTCTGCTAGTCTGTTGTTTTTGCCAAAGAAAATACAAATCCCATGAACATTAGGGGTCTGTGAAGGTAACCCGCAGACACTCCGAGGCCAAGAACACTGTGTTAAGATCATCTGTCTCTGTTTTCTTAATTCTTCTCTGCTATTTGCCAAACATATTCTACTGTAAGCCAAGAGCACTCATCTTCAGGCCAGCCAGCATTGCTGAATGATACCCAAACAGGCAGCTGTAACGGTGTGAAGAATCATCCGGACTGATTAGAAGAGAAACACAAGAAGCCACATATCATAAGCTCTGAGTAATTGCTATAAATGAATTTCAGGGAGTAAGGAGCAGCCGGAGCAGAATCTGTACACTCAGCAGTATTGCTCCAAATAAAATAAACTTCTAATTCTAGTAACAAATGGCTGTATAATAAATTGTAATCAACATGTTTTGAAACACAATACACATATGTCGCAGACACAATTTACTGTCTTCTCTCATAGTTCTCACATTAAGCTTCAGCTGTGTTATCAGTGCAGATTGGCTGGGATGTGTGTAAATTCAGCCAGATGACTCGCTGTGTATTTATTTTTGCTTTGATTTAATTACATAATCAGATGACACCAGGTTCAACTCAGGCGGACAGTGTTATCCTAAGGAGCTTGACACCACATCTGTGTGTCTTTTCGGGACGCAAACATGTCTCTGTGTCACTTTTCGTCAAGCGTGTACCTCGAGTGCTCTCATCCCTCCCTGACTTTTTTCCACTATTATCCTCTTCAAGCTCATCTGTTGAAATTGCTGCAATTTTATAGTGGAAATACAAGAAGCTGAAGTGATTCAGGTATTTGTTCAACGTCGGAGCCAGGATCACTTTATGATCACTGTCGTATCACTGTCGCCTAAGTTTGTGAGACATGTGACTCTCAATGAGTCACTGGTACTCAACTGGAGGGAAGTGTGTGTATGTGTGTATATGTGTGTGTGTGTTAACGAATGAGCCAGAAAGAGAAAGAGAGCAAAAGAAGGAAACGGGCGTGGTAAACAGAAACAGAAAGCTGAACGTAGAATCAAAAATTAGATGAAAACAAATATGAAGGAAAATGAAAAGAAGCCAGCGAATCTGGCATCGCTGTGAGTGAATCTCTCTGAGTGATACTGGCGCACAATAATATCCATAACCCTCTCAGCAGACCTAAGGCCAGATGGTGAATATGGAAAACACTTCCTGGTCCAGCTGTGGATCATTTTGATGGGCAGTCTGTCTCAGTGCTGAGTGCTGGACCCAGCTGGAGCGCTGTCTCTTCAGTCTGACTTTCTTCTGTTTGATGAACTATGTTGTTTCTGTTTTCGCTGCCTTGACAAAGCAACTGTGAGCTTCCAGGCAGAAAGAAAAGAAACTGTAAAGTAGACGGCACTAAAATTATAAGACAATAAAACTCACTTTCTCCACCTCTCACTCGCATTAAATTTTAGATAGTTTTGTCCCCTTCATTTTTCCACTGTTTATTCTTCAGCTGAATTCACACAGTGCCGATGTAGTAAGTACATAAGTGCATAATTGGAGACCATAGAGATCGTTGGGTAGATCTTAGAAAACGCAGCAGTACAGGCCTGTTAATCTTGAATCTCTGCTGTAATTCATCCCATTTGAGGCCCCCTAGAATTATGCGGCTGTCCTCCTCCACTTTGGGCCCCCTTGTACCATCAGTTTCCCTTGCAGAGCCCCAACATGTACTGAGTTTGCCTCTGAGGCAGAGATTCCTAAGCTCCCTCTGCAGAGGACCCACACTTGAAACAATGCAATCTTCATCTGACTCTCATGAAATCACACCAGGGCTTTGGTTGTGCTGGGTTTAACCTGTGATGTGTAATTTCCTAAACACAGTTTATGACGGACTTTAAATAAGTTTGACAGTACTGTCATGACTTTGATAAACCCAGATTTGCCCAGGGGATCAGCCTGATGTTTCTGTGCTCCTCAGGTTTTATGCTTCTGGCCAAGCTTGTCACAGTGTGTTTGTCAATCAGCTGCAATGAGAAAGAAAGCTCCATTTTGTGATTCCTCTATATGTGTGTTTCCAGTGTGGAATGTCTTGTGCGTCTTTCACAAACTGGCTGGCCACACTCCAGTTACGGTCCATGGAGTCATTAGTTTGTTCAATTACACTTTCAATCTTTTAAACGAGGATGGCAATGCTCAGTGTGGGAGTTGCCATGAAGTGTTCACAGAGGTATGGCAGAGCATTTTTAGGTCATTAACAACGGTAAAAGAATGCTTTAAACATGCCAGGTTGTGTTGCAAGACAAATATTGTGGGAATACGTGGGTATTTGTGTTTCGCTGTTTGGGTGTGTGACTGCATGTTGTTCCTGTCCATCCTGTCCCTGAGACTGTGTGTCTTTCTCACCGCCTCCATGTGCGCTCTTTTCTTTATGTGTACAGTTTTTACTTCTTGGTCAGTCTGCTGTGAAACAAAGCTGTAAAAGTTCAAATTAGATCTCAACAGACAACACGGGACTCCAGTCCTCCCGTCTACTGTTTTACTGCCCTGTGACTCCAGAGACGGTGCAAACTCCCAGACTCACAAACTCCTATAGACACTATGGTCAAACCAAACAGTTGCATTATTGTTGCACATAAAAAGAAAACATCTGTCCCTTTCCTTTAAAAGATATATGTGCATGAATTATAATGTTATGTAAAATTACTTTTAGGGTCTTTGGAAAACATCTAAGAAGAATTACACGCTGTAAAAGTACCTACACTGTTCATCTGTTTTATGACCTTAAATTATGTGACATTTGCTGCACCACTGACACTATGTGTCACAGCAGTAACTCTTCTTTGGTGTCATAAAAAATTCATACATTGTATATGAGTATACAAGATATAAGATTTTATAGCTTTTTGTCTCATTTATGTCTTCTTCACCCCTTCTATTTACTGTTTAAAGGACTTTAAATGTCCAAACCCAATAAAACATGCACAGCTGCAGTATGTTCCAGCTCCTGTGCCTCATATTTTTATTTTTACTCCGTTATCCTCACACTTGATCTATTTTCATCCAGTTAATTTTGTTTTATAACCTTTATTTAGTCAAGACAAGTAAACTGAGGTGTAGGTGGTCACACCTTTACCGGCTGCAGCGTCATTGTGATGAACACATTAGTGCATCAATAATCATAATCCAGTTTTATATTACTCTGAAGTGGGCCATTCTGCATTATGAGTACTTTAACTTACTTGAGTATATTTTGATGCTCATAGAGTATTTTACACTGAAGCCAAAGAGTATTTCTTCCACCACTGTGCAGAAATTGCTTGGTAATGAAAATATATATATATTGCTTGGTGATGAATATATATATTGTCTCAGTTTATCCCCCCCCCCCCCCATGCTCTGTGGGGGGTTTTGATGCAGTACTGTTGACCTGCAGGCTGTTGGAGACATTGCCCCCTTTCTCCTGCCCTGGTGGGGTTTAACTTAATGTGCCTGTTTCCTCTCATGGTCTGCTTTTAAGACTCCTCAGGGTACCAGTCCACCGCTGTGTGTTTTTGTTAGAAAGTGAGCTACTATAAAAAGTGCTTGTTTGTTGCTATGTTACTACAGGAAACAGTGGCCGTGCTGCATGTTTTGGTCTTTTAGCCTTCTTCTGTGATAGCCTGCAACAAAATCAAATATCATGATTACTTTCATTGATTTTCACAGCTAAAGGAAAGGAAAAGGATACAAAATGTGTCTTTGTGTACACATTAGAGAAGCTGTCTCCATACAGTATACTGACCTGAACATGAAGAAGCTGGGTTCTAGGTTAGGTCACGTCTGAGGACAAACCATCAGAATAACAGGCAGTTAGAAGTGTGAGAGCCTCTTTCATGAAAACCACAGTAGATTCGTACCCTCAGGCTTTTTGTCTCGCCATATCGATCTGTGGCAGAAGATAAAGAAGCACAAACATTACAACAAATATGTAACATAACCCCTTATTCCTAACATGGCGTACATGACGTGTAGCTTGCACACAGTCACAGCCGAAAGCGAAGGTTTTCTTCTGCCCGTGACTGCGAGGGTTCAGACATACTTAAAAATTTTCTCAGCGTTGATTCAATCGAGTAATGTGGTTGTAGTGAGACTGCTCTAAACTCAACATATCTTGTTCCTTTGGTCTGGTCAGTGTCAAAGCTTCTTTTAGGATCTCATGTGAGGTCATACTCAGCAGAAAGGCCTGGCGAGGCCTCAGAGGAGGGATGTGGTGGATAAGGAACTTGGAAGATCTCTCTCACACACACACTAAACACACAGACCTACAGCACTTGTGATCTGTGGGTGACCCCTGTCTCCCATGGTCTTGCCCAGTGTGAGGGCTGATAAAGACAGGCAGACTCAGCTTCCAGATCTATTTAAAGGCCATTTCTAGATAAACTCACACAGTGGTCCTGAAATAGCAGAGGAATAACGCAGTTGTTTTTGGATTTAATCACACCAGCAAAGGAATGTTACACTTGTGAAATCAGGAGTTATAGTCTTTGTTCACTCATGATCTGTCTCTCTTTGGACCCATAACTCCATCCTACCTACACCGACTCCCCCTGCCTCCATAACACCACTGCACACGTACAGTACACACACTTACCGTTGACACCCAAATGCTGAACCACATGTGGTAATAATTCTGCCAGTCACTCTGTTCTTACTCGGTGCCCTGGCATTCTCTCCTGGTCACGTTGGTCTGTCTGCTTCAGTTTAAGGTAAAATTACAAAAACCCTGAAACCAAACCAGCCCGCTTGTTCCCCTTTTTCCTAATAAGGCACAGAAAAAGAAATAAATAGACAAGAGTGTGTGTCCCACCTTCAGGAATGACGACTGCATACATTTCAGAGGGCTTTGTTTCAATAACCATTATCACTTTTGTTTAAAAAACAGTGACCTCACTCCCAGGAAAGAGAAAAGAAAGGGTACGAAAGGCAGGAAGGAGTAATTAAAAGAGGAGAGACAGATAGTTTAAACACAACAGAGATGGGTGGAATGGTGTAGATGGAATTTAAAAGAAAAAGAGGTAAGAAGAGAAAAAGATATAAGAAAATAAGGCTTTTTTAGGTTAAAAGTTAAAGCTGTGAATGTCTCTGATTTACACAATGAGGGAGGAAGGATCTCCCTCTCTGTGAATCATGTGCGTCATACACATGTTGGATTTTGTCAAAGTTGCATCATTAACGCGCACACGGATGCACAGTCACGGTGTCACTTTGTCTCTTCTAAAGTCTGTTTTTCATCACTTTGTGCTACCTACTTAAAGTTAAAGAGAAAGGAGGAAAAAGAAGAGAGAAGAATGAATGAACTATTTCAAAAATGACAAATTTAGGGAACACACGATTTTCCAAACGTTGGATTAATTGGTTTAATATTTACTTAAAGTGTTTTGACTTCAGTTGGATAAGCTCATTCCCTTCTGTGCTTGGCAGGAATGCAACAGGGACCACAAAAACATGCAACAGTTGCCAAAAAATGTCTCACCAAGACAAATTAGGTGTAAATCTAAGATAAGATCTTGGCTTGTTAATAGCAGACTGGATCTGAGGCAAACAGGACCACAGTTTTTCACACATATAATTATCAGAAAAGTCAGAGGTTGCTGTTAATCTAAAATTAGACACACATACTGTCTGTGTGTGTGTATGTGTGTGTGTGTGTGTAGCTTATTTGCGTGTTCAGGTGTGGCAGAGTGTATAAACTGGTCCTTGTAGTCTGTGTTTTTGCACCCCTTGCACTACATTTCCTGCACCAACCCGTCATGCCTGAAATCACTGTCACCACACTCTGTGTAAGACATCACTGTGTGTTTATGTGCATATATTAATGTGGGTGTATGTCAACTGGCCTTTGTTTGCTCTCTGCTTTTAATGATTCTGTCATCCAACTGGCTGCACACTTCATCAAAGCCCTGCGTTATGCTGAAGTACAATGTGTGTGTATCTGTTTAAACCAGACTCACACAACTGATTGAATAGAGCTTTGTGTATGCATGTGTGTGTGTGTGTGTGTGTGTGTGTGTGTGATGTGAGGCGACACACATGAAGACATTGTGTGACAGAATCACTTCCACTTGTGCACCTGTATTTGTTTGTATAGAGTGTGTGTTCGGCTTCTCCTGGTGTTTAGTCAGTCACCTCCACCTAAACCACCCTCGCCTCTTTACCACCCCCCACCTTTTCAGACATAAAATCACACACACTCTCGCACACACACAAAGGGAACAATGCATTATTGATTCAGTATGGCTGGTTGCTTGCTGGTGAAGCTGACGGCGTGTCAGGGCACGGCCCTGGAAACATCGGTCAATGATCTCACTCGAGTAAGAATAGACCGGAGAGATTAAACACAAATGCACCACTGAGAGCACAGAACAGCCGCGAGGCCACGGATGATTTGAGAGGAGATGAAGAAGAGATGGCATCCTCCTCTTGGTGACAGATCAATTTACTGTAATGTATACACGTTGGAAAAACTGTAAAGAGACTCGAAGCAGCATTAAGGTAAAATATGGGGGCATGTTACGACTGAGTATGCAGTTAGAAATACAAGAAAATCATAAATTTTACAGAACAGTTTAGCCTTTGTTCTCTTAAATGCTGTTCATATACAGTTCATTATACAGCAGCATCAGGTGAGGAGATGGAGATAAAAATGGGGAGTCGCCACAACAAAACACAATTCAACACCACACAAAATGGGTTCAAATATTAGCATACAGTTGTATTGAAAAGTCAACAGTTTTACATCTTGCACTCTACCGTATTTATTGCAAGGCTGGATTGCATTATTTTGATTTTATTGTAAGATGTCCTGCTGTTTTGTTAATTCCCTGTAAATTCCAAAAGAGGAAAATTGTTGAAGAGAGTGGAAACAGAACAGAGAAAATGTAATAGTCCATGAAAGCATGCTGTCAGCGTTATGCAAAAGCTCATGTATCTCCAAAAAATAATTAATTAGGAAAACGTTAAAAATCCAACCAAGGAAACTCAGAAAACATACAAAATATTTTATATGCACGCAAACCCTGATGACCAAAGAGCAAGAGAAGTAGAATAAATATTACCCTAAATGACTTGTACTTAACAAAATATGGAAATATGTTTTAGCACCACCACTGTAACCACAGCATACACTCGGATGTGGTGGTGTTTCAAAGTAAAACCGAAATAGCTGTCACCACAAAAAGAAGCTGGGGAAACTCACAGACTCACAGTTACACGGACAGACCAATGGCTTTACAATATAAAACTTCCATTAACTTGAAACAGAGTACAGGAAACACAGACGCACAGAGCCTGACAGTTAGCATGCAATGTGCAAAGTTACAAACACAGAGAGCAGAAACATGTTACAGAGCAGCTGCTGTTGGTGGAGGAAGAGCACACACATGCACATGCACAGCCCAGCAAATGTCTCCATTTGGTGTGCAGGAGCTACACATATGAAATGTCACTGTCACACTGTCAGCGTCTTTATTGCATCCACTTACTCTCTGACCCTCACACATTTGAGCTATGGAGAAACATTCCTGTGGCAAAGTGCTTGATATGGTGGTGTGAGGTCCTGTTGTTCCCCTGCTTTGAGGATATCAGAGCCCAGCAGAAGAGCCACATTCTAATGACATATTTCTATTTTTGTCCATTTTCATTTTGCTGTTTGAATGCATACAGGATACAACCTGAGAGCTGCATGTGTTTCAGGAAGATCAACCTGGATCGCTACAACTCTCACGAGTTCTCCTGAGGTCGTGCCAGCAACATAAAAGGCATTTTAATAAAACAGCAGGTTGCTTGTTTGGGAGCCTAAAATTACCTTTGACTATGCAAATCCCCAGAGAAAAGGTCTGAAAGCCTAGGAGTTAAATTAAACTCTGGTTCTCATTCACTTTCTAGCAGCCGTCTTTTTTTTTTTTTTTTCCTCACTCACCATATGACCCCAACACATTTCCATGCTGGTGTTTCCAGTTATAGCTGAGGTGTAATCGAGGCTACAGAACACAGGGATGACGGTGACGTGTTTGAAATACCTACTTGATACCCTGGTGCTCTCCCTGCTACTCTATGTGCCTCACACATGTCCAAGCCATTGATTGCGCAAGTCATATCGTTGCTGTCTTCAGATCAGTTTTGATGTCATTGAATACTTTGGGGCCGTGCTGATTGGAGACTTGTTGGACTATACTGCCTCCAGGGACACCCACCTACTGTCTTACTGAGACAAAAAACATGTGCAGTGTATTGTCTCAAGTGACATCTGGAATGTCTTCAACACTTTAACAGTTGTTCAGTGAGGTTCTTTTGCTTCTGGCTGAGCCTCTGAGGTTAAGGGTTAGAACTGCTAAGGCAGCATACAAATCCAACACGTTCTCATCTCAGCTCGTCAAATACTGTCACCGCCGTGTGTGATGTGCATGTGATTAAAATTGCCTGACGGTCACACAGTGACACACAGTTTGCTTTGGTTTCGGCACCATTACCATTGGGTTAGGTTTTGTAAAATATGGTTGACTTTTGGTTTCACTTTTAGGATCATTGACTTCAGGTTTCACCTCTAAGGATTTTGTCACAATTTGTGCTATGTCTAGAGAGGCAGTTGCTATGTGCATCTGATATTGCTACAGATGGGTTTACACTGGAGTTAGCTGAAAGCCCGGTGCGTCTTGTACCTTGCTGAGGGGCATGATGACAAATACGTCAGTATTTGGCACTCTAGGAATGAGACCAGACACACAAATCCCTTCTTTACCATGACTGTCAAACCTAACCATTGTTTATATATACCTCTGAGTATTTCATCAGTGAAGCTTGTTGGGGGCAGCACACAGCCTTAGAGGTCAAACAGCCCTGATTTTTATTCACCTCAGACCTTCTCCCCTCCCCTATGTTCTTTAAACTTTGCTTGCCCTCTTTGGTTGGACATGGCAAGTGCACCAAGCATCTTCTTTCAGAGAATTAGACACAAAAACAGGCATGATGAGAGTTGTTGTGTGACTACTACAAACAGTCCAGGAGAGTTGTCGAGTAATTTTATGGCATGACGCACTTATTCTGGTGTTAATATCATTCAAAGATCCTCACAGCTCATGTTGAGGGAACACGATACTGTATCAGGACACTGCTGGCAAACCAGAACTGCAGAGGAATAAGAGGCGAAGAGGAAAAGGCCAAGTGTATGAGTAGCTGTATGTGTAGACTGATGTGCTTCTTGCTACTACAAGACTGTTGGTTCAGATTTACAGAGGTAAAGGACATGAGCCTCCCTCAGGAAGTTTCTCGAAGGGTCGCCCTGAAAGGAATGTGGGCTGCTGACATTCACACATCTTCAGTTACTGCACGGTTTACTTAACCTTTATTTCATGCTAACTCAATGTTGTCCCCCTCATATCAGGCTCAGTGTTTTGATGCACTGAAGAATCATTGCAGTCACATTCATTTGATCCATGTGTTTTGTTGTTTGCTGATGTTTTTGAAAGAATTTAAAACTCTTATGTTCAAAAGAGTGAATATTGATCCATAACTGCTGTAAATTATTGTTTTAGTTTATTTTGCATCAATACAGTACCATCCTGTTGCATCAAAATCATCTTAAACCAAGCGGGTCAACTAAAAACACTGTAAACAGGTGAAATAAAATCCCAGTAAATAACATTTTATGGTGTTCAGCTAGTATCACCTCAGAGTAAATTTAACAGTGTGGACGGTTGCAGGGATGTTCCTCAGGTGACCTCTGGGGGAGCTTGTGGCTCAATGTGGCATTCAGAGTATCAGATTGATATGAGCCTTAATGGACTAGAAAGAGCTCAAACGCACATGTACATTCAAAGAATGAAAAAAGAAATAGCAGGTAAAGTTTTACAGTCTGACACACGGACACGGTGACACTCCCACAGATGATAACAGAAACTTCTCCATGTTGGTTTCTATGCTGAGAGCTCAGGTTTAGTAGGTGAATAACAATCTATTAATATCAGCAAGTATGCTTTTAAAATGCTGGTGCCCTTTTACCCACATGGTGTCAGCTAATATGAATGCATTTTCAAGATATCAAAATGCTTTCAGATGAAAAATAATGGTTGGTTAAGGAGTCATAGCTCATGCTCTTTCTCTTCCTCTTCTTCCTCCCTCTCTCCAGGGCCTCCAGTGTTCCTAAACCTCCTCCTGTGGCACCAAAGGTACTGTAACACAGCATGACACTAAAACAACAGGATATTATATACACTGAGTGTGCAGAATGCCTCTTTATAGATACCAGAAAATCCTAAAATAGTACAGTTTAATTAAGACAGAGCACAACAGGTGAAAAATTTAAATCTCACTAGATATTTTTTTGGATTTTAAGAAATTATATTTTTTGAATCCATGCTTTTTATAGTTCAATAAAATGTTGAGACAAATTTTCAAATTTATTTTTATTGGGTCTTGAATGTAAATCTATGGTTTTGTCCATTTAAGTATCAATTCCTTTCCAACTGACCAGCTGTGGAGTTACAGGAAAAAGAAACTTGTAATATGAAAAGTTTTGAATGAATGACTTAAATATGAAAGAAAAAAGTAGTTCACCTGGGGTACCATGTTTTAAGTGCTTTGAGTGCTTTTCTTTCATCGCTCCACCCTCTGAAACGATGCCAAACACAGTTTTGCTGCATGAAAACCACGTTTGTCTTGTTTTATGTTATCATGTTTTACTAATGTCACTCCATTTATTTTTTAGTGTAAATGACAGTTGAGTATACTGATGCTTCCCTATTCGCTGAGACTAAACTAATTGATTTTTTCAAGCTATTTTTAAATTGAATCAAACTTTATTGTATGGACAACTCATAATCTTTACAGTCTAAAGCCTGTGATCCACAGTTATAACCTGAGAGGCATCAGTATGACGTGTGCTGTGCTGTGATTTGTTTTTCGTTTGCATTTGCATGCTCTTCTCTCGTGCCACTAGGATGACAGATCAGACATCATAAAACCAGTGGCCCTCACCCATCCACCCCCACCACCCCACCCCCACTCCCCCAG
>JBBMOE010000008.1:6829841-6985233 GCA_037975065.1 Chaetodon trifasciatus
CACTCCCCCAGCCCCTCCACCGTCCCCTACAACAAGGCCCCCAGGCCTTATGGCGGCTGCGGAACAGAGCGCGAATACCCTCCTCCTCCTCCTCCTTCTGCTCCCTTCATCCCATCACCATCCTCTGCCTTCACTCCCGCCTCCTCCTACACCAGTCCTCTTCCTCCTCCTCCACCTCCTGTCTCTTACCCATCCTCTTCCTCCACCTCCTCCTCACCCCCCGTCCTCGTTCCCCCCCAGCCATCAGTGTATAACACACCAATCAACCTCTACTCCACCGAGAACGCATGTGAGGTGGCCATGGGCCAGAGGCGGGGCCTATTGGAGAGTCAGGGCGGAGCCTTGCCTTTGCAGTTGAATGGGTGAGTGCCGTTCTCTCCAGCCAATCAAAGACATTAATCAGCTCTCTGCATTTGATCTACCTCTGACTTTCTCCTCCTCCTCCTGGTCCTGTTTCAGCTGTCAAATGTCAGATATATGATTTTTTTCTCTGTGATTTTCCCCTCACAGATTCATACAATTTTAGAAATACTAAAAGGAATTTTGAAATACCAATATGTGCAGAAGCCAACAGCATTTGTCAGAAGGAGTTTGTTAACTATAAAGAAAGAGAGGCGAAAAAAGTTGAAGTGAACTGCGTCACTGTTAACTTACAAAGCGCGTCCTCAGTTTCTGTTTAAACTAGATGAGTAAATAGTTTATGAAGAAACACACTTTCTACCATAATTTATGAAGATGGTTGTTTTTCCAAGCATATTTGAAAGTTTGTTTATTCAATGCAGACCGCTGATCAGGCTCGCCAGACTCTGACTTGGAAGTTTGAAATCTTGGAAGTGCTTTTCAAAGTTCTTCCACATCATTAAATCAGACTCATATGTCTGTTGGTGTTTGGTACAGAGAAGGAAAACATGAAAAAAAAAAAAAAAAAAAAAAAAAACAGCATAATACTGTACTTTACTGCACTCAGTGTTCAGATTCATGGTTTGAGTTAGCAAGATAAGCTTAATTATGATGCCTCTGTTTGTGATTGTTGTTTATTATAATGTTGAAAGATCGTCAGTTATTTTTATGCTGTGTCACGTTAGAGAACTTAAACTACCGGTATGGAAACACTGATATGTAAGCAAGTTAAAGTGGTTTAATGTGCTGTTTATTTACTGCAGGAACTTGACGGTTCAGGACGGTTCTGTCCTGAAAGACATTAAATAGCTGTGTTCCTGTGATGGAAAACTGAAGAATTGACGGACTTTAAATGACAATAATGGAAACTAATAAAACATAACATTTTGCCTTTCAAGGTTGATTCTCTGGTGTGATGGCTGTATGGATCTCTCCACTCATATCAACTCAGTATATCAACTTATTGCCATGAAACAAATCCAGAAGCACTTACTCGCCCACTGTGCATTTTGTTACCTTTTTGCTTTCATTTTATCATGAATCATTTATGATGCTCCATATATAAAAATGCCTTTGCTTCTCTAAGTGAAAGTAGATCACTTCTTCTCTATTTTGTATTGAGGTCAGGTGTCTGAGTGCAGCACTGTCTTCAAAACACTCGTGGTTATTCAAGCTAATCGCCATATTAGTGCAAACCTAATGCTGAAACTTTCTTTCTGTTCAAACTTTACATTTTATGTTTCAATTTTCAATTTTATGTCATGACAATGCTGTGGTTAAGGTCTGGTTACATTTAAGCCCAAAAAACAAGCGGTTAGGGAATGGAAAAGATCACATCTTGGCTTAAAATACCGAGTACCGTGGCCACAAACATGAACAGTGGGCTGGTTCTTGGGGGTTGACTCGCCTGGCATCCCCTCCTCATTCAAATACAGCTCATATGCATGTACTACAACGTCACTTTGATTCCTGCTGTAGAAATGTTCATATGATATGTATGAAACAATCCCAGCATTTTATTCTGGGCTCGGTTATTATCACTTAATGATAATAGCAGTTCTCTACCTTCACTGCCTCAGTCTTTCTCGTTCTCTCCTTCATTATCTTTTAATTTCTCTCTTAATTTATCGCGTTTAATTTGTCCCAAGCTGCCTGTTTCCATCATTCCCCTCACTCAGCACCTCTCAATACATAATTCCCCTTTTTCTCTGTCTCAACCGCAACTTTCCTCTCTGCAGAGGCACAGTGAGTAGAACTATGCTATGATGCTATGACTAAGCTGTGTATATATAGCTCAGGTTGGTAACTCGAGCGGTGTGGCATTCTCTTTGCTCTTGTAGCAAATCAGTGAGTCAATAAAGGTTTCAGATTTGAATCCATGTGCACTCAGTGATTTTATCTCAAAACAAGGGGGCATGCATGGATGTGTTCAATTTATTGCATTCAAGATAGCAAAGAAACTGAATATAGTCCTTCAGTGTCTCATAATTCATGCCTTCATGTTTCGAGTCTGTGCTCTTCTCTTCAGGCAACGTGCTGACAAAAGTGGTTTCTCTTTCTGTGACACTCAGCAGACACCAGTGATCTGCACAATATAATCTTACACCATGCAGCCGTGCACAGACGCACAAGCTGCTTTTCAGCTGGGTACATAGCCATCCCCAAATATCACAGATGACATTTAATCGCATAGAATACTTTATGAGGGTCTGGATCTGTCTTTAGGGTTTATATGGCTTTGACTTCACAGAAACACCACAGTCTCAGTGCTTCTTCTGACTTTTTTCATCCTCTTTGCTGATATTCCCAGTGATAGACAGTGCAGAGAGGTCAACATACAGGTTCCCTAACTGATGATCAATCAGTAACAGTATCAGTATCAGTATCAGTATCAGTTAATCCATTTATTTTTATGCCTTCTTGCCAGTGACAGCCGTGGCCTTGAGGGAATTTCTTAAAATTTGGCACAGACAATCACATGGACTCAAAGAGGAACTGATTAGATTTTGGTGGTCAGAGGTAAAAAATTTCGCACAAATATCTCGTAGGATAAAACGAAGAAGTGATGATCCAAAAGGTCAAAGGTCAACTTCACTGTGACATCATAATGTTTTGCAAAAACACTTTTGTGGCCAGTCTGGCTTCTGTTGCTTGCATCTTGCTTGCATGTCTGCATGCTGTTTGTGAGCTGTGTGGCTCGTTTCAGAGGGGATTTTTGAATGACCGCTTCTGATGTTTTTACTGCAAAATGGCAAAAATCTGGACACAGACATGTCACTGTTCTCTGTCTTTTTCTCCTCCTTTCAATCCTTTTTTCTGCTTTGCAGACTGCAGCAAATCGTCCAGTCTCAAAGTTAGTTCTTTGAAGCATGTCAGGTTATCAGTGTCTGCCTGCCTGCCTGCCTTTTAACTCATCCTCCTCTTTCTGTACCTGTGTGTGTCTACTTTATCATGGCATCCGCATGCATTTGTTTAGGATTTTACTGCAGGACATGATTCCTGACAGTGATGTTTTATAGGTCAATTAGCTTTATTTCATGTTGATATCATGCAGTGCAGCATGCAGCCAATTTGAATGATCTTTTGTATGTATAATATGCTGACGCTGCAGTATATTTTCACCTCAACTGTAAATCACAAATATTGATATTGACCCGTGCACACACACATACAAACACACTATATTGTCAGACCCTTCCGGTATAACTAAGTGTGTGTGACGAGGCTCACATAGAGCTGTCAACACTCCCACACCCACACCCACATAGCTGTTGCTGTGGCAAGAATGTGTTGAGAGACACTCATAAATCAGTCTATTCAGTGCACTAGGTGAGTGCTCTGGTGGGTGTGTTTATTTATAGGTGATTTATTGACAGCAGTGCCTGAAAAGTCTTCAGTGAACCTCTGTGTGCGTATTTGTCAAAGGAGTTGATTTATTGACAGCCAATTAGTAACAGCCTGTCAGCACTCTGCAGCACAGGAAGACAGCAGATGCACACACGTATTGTTCATGCATTCACACAGACCACATGTTAAATCAGCTGATGATGCTGCACGCTCATCATGCAAAAGTGCATGTTTTTCACACCATTTGAAAAAAAAATTCATAATTGTCTCTATATTTTCACTTCCCAAACGGTCCAAATTATGAATGAATATATTTTGAAGCAATCTAGACAAATCAACAGCTCCACCATGTGGTTGAAAATAGAACTGACTTGTATGTCTTGTATGTATGTATGTGTGTTGCATGCATTGGGAGTTGTGATGCATACATTTTTTCCTTCATCCATCTGAATTTGGTTTCTGCATGTTAACATTTCCAATTATTACTTGTTATAATTCAGTTAACTCTTCAAACTTGTATCTCTCCCTCCTCTTCTGCTTTACCTTCCTTTTAGTGGACCTCAAAATATTATGAAGTAAGTCTTTTCAATGGCTCGTTATGACCGTTATGAATGTTGCTGTTTTAGTTTTTCCTGCCTATATTTAGTGTATTTCTGTTTTCTTCTGTCCTTTTTTTCCTCTGTCATTGGTTTTCAAGAAAACCCCCACCACCAAGGTATCAGATTGGCTCAGACACTAGATGCATTTAACAAATGGTGTGACAAGTGTGCCACCTTTCCATCTAATGTGACCTGCAGTCCAAACATCAAACAGTTTAATACCACTCCTCTAACTCACTTATTGGGTGTCAATAAATGTACTTTATATTAATCTAAAATACTTGGTTGAAATTAACCTTCTAAACAGACTAAACATGGCTTTGTCTGACAACACACTCTGATTAACGGAGCAATTTACAACAGTAAGAGGTCAATGAGTATAAAATGTTTAACAGGATCCTGCAAAATTAAAAGTTCTGCATTTCAGTTTAATATGTTCTAATAACTCCAAGGAAATGACATCAGTCTTCATCTCTGTTACTTTGATCAATTACGACAGGAAGCATGTAAAATTAAAAGTATACTTGCTGATGTCATCCATCCTGTCTTTCCAGAGTTCCCAGGAAACACGTTGTGGACACAGACATACACTTTTACCATGTGCCTACTCATGCTGATGCCAGCAGGAAGCGCATAACGGAGGACACAGAGGACTGGCGCCCGCGCACCGGCACCACCCAGTCCAGATCTTTCAGGATTCTGGCTCAGATCACCGGCACCGAGAACGGTACATTACTGACTGAAGTGCACACAGTGACGATGTTTGCACAGTCATCATTCAGACTGTTGACTGCACATCAGAGCGCAGGGCAGCCTCCACACAAAGACCAAACAAGCACAGCAATCCCATAATGCTTACTCTGTACTGTATCATTCATTTCTAAATCAAAAGTTCAGTAAAGCACTGTTTAATTTTTAAATGATGTAAAAGGTAAAGATCACATTATTTTCTTTAATGGACTCACTGCCATTTTTATTCCTTCCTTTGCAGTTCAAGAAGAGGAAGCTGACACAGCCAAGAAGACTAAGTAAGTGCATGGCAATGAAAATGCTGATGTGGTTTTAATCGCCATAGACTGCCTATCATCAGTTTTGTTTGAATGAATAAGTGCATTGTGTGGAGTAACAGTACAATGTCATACATAAAATATAATCTTTAACCCAGTCAATTGGTTGCCTCTAATACATTATGGCTGCATTTATGGAGCAACAGAAAATCTGACTTCAGATATCTGTGGCACAGTTCTGGCAATTGCATTGATGCTGTGTGGGCTCTTCCTGTCTAGACAGTAGAGACAGGACCATGTTTGAGCCATTAAATCAAAAGCCAGACCTCTGTGCACCGTACAGAACAACCATTGTTAGAAGCTCCAAACATTCAGAAAGCAGCTTCAGTGAAGTTCCTCTGTCAGATTGATGAAAGTTGATGTTAAATGCCGTCATGTCAGTACCTGAAAGTGTTTTCCCCTGTGCTTGCCAGTCAAAGTGTAGCTTTATGTGATGGGTTGTGTGCTCCTAATAGTTGTGGATGTGACAGCCTTGCAGTGCTGCATGATGTGCGATGAACCTGTGATTGTTTCGCTGACAATCATGGCTGAACTGTGCCGTTGTTCTCACTGTGATGTCACCCACTGGCTGTCTGTTGCTCTTGGTGGTTTGTGGCGATACATGTGATCACCGTGTGTCTGTGATCACTTGTGTTAACATGCAGACATCCCCGCTGTCTGTGGTCATTGGTGTGTGGCTTTGTGGTTGAATTAATTCATCATTTCAGTTCATACTGACCATGATTCAGGGGCTGCATTTTGACCTCATCGAGATGGAGTAGCTCTACAGATAATCCTTCTGGTTTTCATTCTCTGTCTCTCTGTATTGATTTCTGTCATTTTCTATTCTGACGATGACAGCAAACAGCTCATCTCCACCCCATCAAAGTGCTCTGTGTTTCATCGGCTTCTTGTCTGAACAGTTGTTAGTGTATCATCAAGCTTCCCTTGTGGCATGGCTCACAGTGCGTCTCATTGCAGATGGCTGGGTGACTTTTCCTTAATCCTTCTTTTCTCTCTGTCTTTTGGTGTTTTTTTCCTCTTCTTCTCCTCTCTTCCTGTGACGGCAGAGTGAACAAGACCACCACTCGGTTGGTGATTGGACCTAAGTACAACGAGCTGAGAGACTGGCACCACGGAGTGTCCGCTCGCACCCTCAATGTTCAGTAGACTGTGTGTGTGTGTGTGTGTGTGTGTGTGTGTGTATGTGTGTGTGTGCGTCTTCTGTGTGTAACTGTCTACCTGTGAATGTGTGCATCAGTTTGACTTCTGTAGATGGTTGTTTATGAATTTGCCTGTTGAAGGTTTATGGACTGATGGGAATAAAGGAAAATAAGCAAAGAATGCTGGAGTGAGAGCTTGCAAAGGAAGAGTTGGAGTCTCTCTGTATCTATAGGTGCGTGTGTGTGTGTGCGTGTGTGTGTGCGTGTGTGTGTGCGTGTGTGTGTGTGTGTGTGTGTGTGTGTGTGTGTGTGTGTGTGTGTGTGTGTGTGTGTGTGTGTGTGTGTGTGTCTGTTTCTCAATGTGCCTGCATTGCGCTGGCCTCATTCAGACCTTTAATTAACTGTTGCTTATGTGCTCGGCTACTCAACAGATTCCAATTCTAAAGGTATACTGTAGATAAACACTCATTTTTAACAGCGTGTGTCCATTTTCACCTCATTATATGTGAATTTGGGTTTAGCTAAAGCATTTTTATGCTCCTTCATGTACACACAGTAATGATTTCGTGAAAAAGGAGACATCCTCAGTTCTAAACACTAAAGCATTAAACTGGATGGTTAGAATAAAGCCAAAAAACTACAGAAAAGTGTTCAGTATGTCACCAGCTGAGCCTTTGTGTGGTTTTGTGTGGCATCATTTTTGGAGTGAAAAAAGATGGAGGGCAGGTCATGCAGAGTTTTTATTAAAAGCCTAAAATCCTTAGGGATCTAATCAGGTAGTCTGAAAAATTTCAAAGCACATACAGTACATATACTGACTTTACATACTCTACATCGTATGTGCAGAATGTCCCATGGTAATGAGAAAAGGTGGCCCGCTGAGAGCCGTGCAGACAACATTTCATGAATCATTCAGTCTGTGTTCGTTCTTCAACAACGTGATGATACACAGAAATGTAAATTTAGAACCCTGCATCCTATTCAGCAATACAGAACACATTAAAAAAACACTCTTAACAAATGCACTACATTACTACACTGTTGTTTCACCTTCACTGCCATGCTGTAATGTAGATGGTGGCAAAATGGTGTGTTGTTAGATCACTGAAAATACCAATTCTGGCCTTGCTTTGCGTGAGAGTGTCACCCAATGCATTAGACAGTTATGTATGTCCCTTCAAATTATTTGGACTGTTGTATAACTATATGTTATGGAAGACAAACCTATTTAAAAAGCTTTAAAGGCTTGTTTACATGTGTTGTATCTCCTAGCATTGGAGCTATTTTGTAACACACTGGCTTGAGATATGGTGGCATCTGAAGATTGGGAAGAGATTCCAACTTGTCATGCATCTATGTACAGTTTATATTAACCAATAGCTAATATGCTACATTCTGCAGCTGGGACGTAAACGTCCAGGTTGGTGCTGTCAGGAATTTGTATGGTATAAAGTCTATGCAAGTAAAGAAGGCTTTTCAGTGAGCGGGTTGTTTAGCTTTGATGGTGTGTGAAGTGACTGTATAAAAGCTACAAATGGCTTGCAATGCAAAGGTGTTTTTGGAAGCCCTATGTAAAATATTTCTCCCGTGCCTTCACGTTGATTTCATCCCCATGTTTACTGACTGCAGATTACGTTAACTCTGATACTAGTTTCTTCTTTGTAGACTGTAATAGAGTTGCATTCTGAAAATTCTGAAAATAGCAGCACATCTCAGGCTGAAATTTCTGAGTTTTGAGTTTGAAAAACTATTACTCATATTGTAGCTAATAAAGTGATTACATTTTTTCTTGTTTCCTTCTCTCTCTCTGTCTCTGGTGTTCCCTTTGTGTCCTTCCTTCTTCCCCTTCTTCCTCTTCAAGTTGTCTCACTGAATCTGAGACAAACAGTGGGGAGGTCAGGTATAAATCATCCTCTAAACTTGTGCCACCTTTTTGTTTTTTCACCTCTTCACATGTCATGTTAAATGTTCTCATGACACAGTAGTCACTTTTAAATACAGTCACAGAAAGGCCTTCAGTTTAATCACAGGAACTAACAGATCCACTGCTAGTCTGCTGTGTACAGAAATGAAAGCAAGTGTTCAGTAGTTTAAGGTTTAATACACTGGGATTTGCAAGCTATAACACATCTACTGATTCTTTCACTCTAACAAACTTCATATTCAATCTCAATTGTTATCTAAAATGCACCAAACCTCGATACTATGAACTAAATGCTTTTATGCTCTACTATCTGCCAGCGACAGATCTCCAGCGTATCGATCTTCTGACCAAGTAGGGGTTTCACTCTCAGCCTTCAGCGATGCAGAATCTGGTCAAAAGATCACACATCAACCACAGCCACAGATGGCAGGCTCATCAGCCAATCAGCAACAGCCAGAGGAGGACACTGCCATGCCCAGAAATGTCCTTATTTCCAAACCGGGCAACCTCTTTAAAGCTCAACATCAAGAGAACAATGTATCGTCCACAGCGCCCCTCCACTTAGTAGCCTTCCCAATGCCATATTCAAGTTCTGTGGACATGTTCTGTCAAATGCTCCCAAACCATTTGTCTAACATGAACTATCCACTAACACCAATGCTGGTCCCTTTAACGTGCACTGGTTCAAACCCAAGTCAAATACCGTCATCTCACACCCAAAGGCCAAATGACGCTCTTTCTGATGCAGCGTTTTGGCCGTCCAGCATCCCACCTTTTCTTGGACCAAGTTCTGCTCGTAGCCACACTCCAGCTTCGTGTTTACCTGTTTTTAGTGTATTACCTACTCAAGGACTCTACTTATCACATGGTAGTGACTCTTCATTTGTTCAAAACAAAGCACCAGAGGCTTCCTCTGATACCACCCTTGTCCATAGACCAGCTGCTTCAGATAGTACAGTTGCAGAGCCACCAAGCTTTCCACTGCCCACAACTGAAAGGTAGACTGAGCTTTGGTTGATTTGTATGATAAGTCCAAAAAAGGTTTTTAACTACAGTCAAAATGATCATTTCCTTTACTTTTTTGCCTTGGCTTAGCAATTCCCTTAAAACACCACTAGAGGACAGCACACCACTAGAGTCCAGCGGTCGTTTGACTGATCATGATGCTGATGACCACAAATTATACAGCAAAGCTACAGAGTCATTGAAGGCAGTGCAAACTCGGCTTGACCTTTCCCCTCAACACAGGTGCTGCACAGCAATTGTAATACATGATGGACATGAAGTAAACTATTCAGTGACAGCTCATTAAATTGCTTCAACTATCTGTCCAATCTGTCCTGTCTCCGTGTCCTCTTTCTGTCCTCTCAGTTTCCCAGTCCAAGTCAATACTCATCTATCTCATATATCAGCACGTCATCATGTACTGTCTACCAAACCCGTCAGGTACAGTGTTATAAGAAGTTTTACTCAGCGACTAATTCACCTCTATTAACAGGAACAATACCAAGCTGCCTGAAACAATGCTGTTCTCATTTCTTCAGTATTTTCTGTGGAGACGTTTAATATCACTTTGGTCAGTTTGGTCTTCTTGTCTCCTGCTGATGTCTTTGCTGTATGATATATTGGTGTTGTGTATAATGTGTATTTGTAAACAGGAGAGAGTTCCTGTCAAGTCCTCTGGACTTCCTGCCCAGAGCAGCTCCCTGCCCCCCTCCTCTCACCCCCAGTGCCCCCAAACAGCCCATACGACACACACACACTGACCACCGTAGTCCAGGGCAGGCCAGGTAAACAGAATGTGACAGTGTGTGTGTGTGTGTGTGTGTGTGTGTGTGTGTGTGTGTGTGTGTGTGTGTGTGTGTGTGTGTGTGTGTGTGTGTGTGTGTGTGTATGCATCATTCTGAGAGCATCCTTTAGCTCTCTCTTCTTTTTGTAAAGTCTTATAATGATATCCCTTCCATCTACGCCTCTCCTCACTGCGCCATCACCTTGTCAGAACAACTTATCAGAGCAGTCCTCCTGAGAAGGCAGTGTCTCAGTCCTTATTGGACGCCCTGCTCATCACTCCAATCGCTCAAGCTCCACCACTGCGCTTGAGGAAGAAGAAGAAGCGTCGTAGCGTCAGTGAGCTGCGCCTGCCCAAGAACAAGAGGTAGACAGGGCAGACCTGGACAAAGCTACGTTTGACTGTATAAGTGAAAATGGTCTCGACTGCCTTAGAATTGCTGTTCTGTTATAGGTTGAAAAGGAAGAATCGTAGATTTAACTTACTGTATAAAGAAGTTTTGTCCAGGTCTGAGTCCAGGAATCATCTGCTCCACAAATAATTTGATATAACATGTGGAAACTCATTCACTGTGTATATGTCATGTGATGCATGCAGCTCATCAACTAATGGCTTGACAGCACAAGCAAACCAGTAAACCTACAAGGAAGGCAAGTTTTAACTAATATTCATTTTTTGAAAAAAACTCAAGCATACCTATTTTTAACACAGCCGCCCTTGAGTCCACTGAACATGCCACTCATGCCAGTTAAAAGCCCGTGTTTGGTCAGACCATACCAGCACCAAAAGGCACGATCCATATGTCTCCGAGGAGACAACTCACACCAACTATGACATTCTGTGGCCACTGTGAAAGAACTTGGCAGCACCTCACAGAGATCAGTCATTGCCTAGTGGACACAACTGTACACTCCTAAACCGTGACGCATGAAAAGTGTGTGTGTGTGTGTGTGTGGGTGTGTGTGTGTGTGTGTGTGTGTGTGTGTGTGTGTGTGTGTGAAAGAGAGAGTTTGAGTGGGTGCCTGTATGGATGGATATCTTTGTCATTGTGTGTGTGTGTGTGTGAATGCACACGCATGGACGGTATAGTGTGGTTGGATTCAATCACAGTGCTGAATTATAGACCATCTGTTGTGTGGTGCAGAGAGCTGCTGGACAGCAGTCAGCTATGTTAATAGACCATTTGTTAAATGTTCAAATGAAACCAACACATTTATGAGATGCATAATACAAGTTCTCGTTGGAGCTACAGTACACAAGGGGTTACTCTACATATGCTAACAGTTGGGGGACTGAAATTTGCCCTTTTTTTTCTCATTATCGCTTAATACCAGAGAACAAGAAGTCTCATAATGAGGTGGCATACAGTGCTGAAAATAGATAAGATAAAAACAGGGACAACAACGGAAATGCACAGCAAGGCCACTCACAGGGGATTGAAACATATGTGTAAATGTCAAGGTTGCACTGTAGCAATATAGAGAGAGAACAAGGAAGAGAAAGACAGATAAAAAGGAAATAAACGTATTCTTCTCTCTCTCTCCTTCCTTCCTTCTATCCCTCTTTAATTATCCCTTCAGTTAACGAGGTTCAAATATGGCCCAGTACATCCAGATGGTCAGCACTCTACCCGGCTAGTATCGAATCAAAACAGCGGGGCCTCCATTAATCAACCAATCGCAGTCTTGCAAAATACAATTAAGTTACCATGTAATTTGCCTGATTGGTGGAGAATATTAATGAACTGTGCTGTAATTGTCTCTAATGAATGACGGACTGGAGAGCATCTTATTTCCTGCTCTACTTGTCACCTGTTGTTAGCCAATTACCATAGCTAATGTGAATGAATGTTGTTAGCTTGTTCGCCCAGCTAATGTGAATAGATGGCCCTATAGCCTTTAATCTGACACAGCATAATATCTTAATAGCATGATGAGGATGAGGTCGTTCCTGTTCTTTGCAAGAGCAGCCTGCTTGATAAGTCAACACCAGGTGATGCTCGTTTCCCTTTCTGTGTAGAGAAATAGTTAATTAAGTCAAACGCTTACTTATTTGAGGGCTGCTTTCCTACCTTTATGGGGTCATAACCTGATTAAAGGTACTAGAAATCAAGAGTTCAGCTCTGTTTCCTTTTTCTGACTCTTCTCTCATTTTTGCTTATTTCTTCCAAATATTGGACACCTTGACATCTTCAGGCCTCTAAAACTGAACTCTGAAATGTGAAAACAAACAATGAGTGGGGCATCCTGGTGACATCCTGACCATGTAATCACAGTGACCACAGTTAGTCTGAAGAGGGACCTTTGGTGCATGTGATCCCTCCTTTCCTTGTATTTCCTGTCTAACGTCCACTATCAAAATAGCCTCCAAAAATTGTTCATTGGTTTAACTGTTCACAACTAATGTCCACAGTAGAGCCATGAGGAATTGAAAGCACTGATTTGCTTGTGGGGCCACAAGCTAAAAACACTGAGAACCACTCAGCTGTTGCATTTAACTGTTCAGAATACAGAGGAGGATAAAAACAAAGGATTCACAAAGAGAGCTGGAGAGTCAGCAGTGACTTTGAATTTAATCCCACCTGATTAATTATAAGAATCAGATTTTTGGGCATATTTACATTTATAAACAGTTCTAATTATAGCAGAATTGGAGCAAATTAAAGTACAAATAATATGTTACAGACCTACAAGCAGGGGTGGACGTGCTGTTGGTTTATGCAAAATTGCTTGCAATGTTAAAATCGGGTCAAAATAAAATTTTAGCTACTTTGCAATGTCAGTACAGTTTTGTGTATAGATGTAAGAAGTTAGAGCGCACCGTATCCACCGGCTCCTCTGTCAGACACATGAGGTCCAAAATGATAAGCAGATAATGAGAATGAAGAGAAATGTTCTGCAGTGTCTTTCCTATAGAGAGTACTTATATCAGGACTGAAGCTGGAATCAGTGCTAACACAACAGTCCACTGGGGGCTTTTATCACAATCCTTGTCAAGGCGCTGTAGCTTGTGTGGTTATTGTTTAAGGGTGTGTATATTAATCTGATGCCCTCTCTAACCATTTAGCTTCAGAGTGTTTTTTTGTTTGTTTGACAGTAACACATACTAAATGTTACATGTAAATGCCATCAGCCATCTAATCGACTGTCACTTTGTGTTTGGTTATTCCTTTCGAAGCCTTATTTCTGTGATATTTTCTTCTCACACCAAAGGGTGTCTTGGCATCAGTCTGCCACAGAGGAAGGAGACCCTCTCTTCTCCTCTCCCGTCAATGCTGTCTATGTCTTTAGGTAAATCTGACATCTTCTCTCCTTTCCTTTCTTTATGAGTTGTACATTTGACCACAGCTGCGTAATTAAGCACCCATTCAGAACGCTTGGATCAGTGATTTTAGAGGATAGTCCTGCATGGTAAACCAAGTGGATGTAGAGACCATTTGATGTTATGGATGTCCCAAGTGTTCAAATAAAGTGTGTGCACCAGGACAAACAACACAGCAGAGGCTCACAGGGCATCTCCTGAGGTGAACCAGCACACTCACAAATCCAGCATTCTTCCTCTCTGTGTATTTCTGCCTGTCAGCTCACCTCTCATAGATTCTGACTCTATCTCTGTCACTTCTTCTCATTCACTCTTTCTTTCTCACTCACATAAAACATGCAGGCACAACTCTTTGTAACTATGACTGCAGTTGCCATAACACTTGTCTCCCATGAGCCCCCTAACGGCCAGGCACAAGGGGAAGACAGCAGTGATCCAACTGTTGGCATTGGCTGCAACTATGCATTATGGGTGTAATACGTCTGGGGAGAGATTGTTGGCCCACCCAAGCTCCTCAGCTGGCGCTGATGAACACACACACACACACACACACACACACACACACACACACACACACACACACACACACACACACACACACACACACTCAGAGTTGTGTTTCCATCATTTTTGGGGACTTACATTCATTTCTTTCTGCTTGCCTTACCCCAACCCTTACCTGAACCTTAAACCAAGCCCTTCATGAGGAAGGCAAGTCCCCATAATGTGACTGTATAAACATTTAGGTCCCAACCAACAACATGAGTGATACATGTCCACACACACACACACACACACACACACACACACACACACACACACACACACACACACACACACACACACACAACTTTACTCATAGAAAGGCCCATGGAGAGCAGTGGAGGGTTTGAGGCCCTGGGGCCACATATGATTGAAGAGCTGAGAGATTTTGCTCCCTTGCACCACAATCATCTCTCAGCAAGACAGAATAACAAAAATTGAGTTTCACAGCCTGTCTCTGTGTTCTCTAAACACGAGAACACAACAAATAGTCAGAATTTTGCATCACAGGGGAGTATTTTGCTCATGTTTTGTCCTCCAAAAGAACGTTTTGACCCGAGAGAGAATGTGTGAGAATATATTGTCCTCAGAAAAAGTGAGCTCTCTTTGTACTCAAAACAATGCCACAGATATTACATGTTTGCATTTCCTTAGAGACAAAATGTGCCACAGCACCACTCACCAACTATGAAATGAACACCTTTGATAGCACAATACTAGGCTCAATTTATCCATTTTGTCCAGGGAGCTGAGAAATACCCCTGGTCCTGTGAGGTCATTTTCTCTATTTCGTCATTTGAATTAGTGTTCTGGCATCTTTGATGTGATCACCACTAAATTTCACTGCAGAGTCTCTTAAAATTACTCAGCCTTTGACCCAAATGTGATATTTAGTTTTACTTCTTGGGGCCCATGAAAATGGACTGCCAGTGTTGCCGTGGGGACACATTCAGTTTGTCTCTTCACGACCTCAATGAAGCGTACAAATACATACGTTGTGCATTTAGAGGAGACGTCTGAAATATCAGGAGGTGGCAACAATGTTTATTAATATACAGTTGTACATATAGTTGTTGTAGCCCATGATGTGGTCAAACCCTGTACTGTACCATAAGAACTGTCTGTCTCCCCTCCATTATTAGTCCTGCTAATCTGGCATCTGTCTGCAGTACATCTGGAATGGGCACTTCTACTCATTACACCATGCTATATTTCACTCCACTGGAGTCAATTACTCTCTGTTAAGTCATTTGAACTGATATTCTGGCATTGGTTTTGAATGGGTGTGCCGTATTACTAGTCCTGTGCAAACCTACTTGTCTCCCATCCATCATTAGGCCTCTGGCCTGGTCTCTGTTCGGCTGAGAAAGTGGCACACGGGCGACATTTTTGCGCGTGTACTGTAGTCACAACTAGAAAGTGCACCATGAATTTAAGTACGGCACTGATTTGGCTGTAGCTGCATACTGTGTTTTGGTTGGTACCATATTTGTCTCTACTCTGTCAGCAGGTAGGTGGTCTGGAATCTGTCTCACTGTATTTTGACAGGAACTTGAAAAATTAGACTGTGCTCGCATTTTTTTCCTGTCCTTCTAATTCTCTTTTTTTTCTAGTGGCTTTGAGTACAGTGGGCTCTCGAAGATATTTTGCTGGGGATGACATCTTTGTAAATAACAAGGAAACCAATACACATACCATGCAAAATCAGAAGCAGGCACATTCTGCTGCTGTGTGATCCATCACTCTGAATGAGTGGGATGTAAACAATATACTTTGCAATTTAAGCAGTACAAATTCAGTTTCTTTAACATTCAATATGCAGGAACAATGGTTCGTGGTGTGTCTTAGTTGAATGCATTTAATTAAAAAACGCTAATTGATTTACATTTTGTCTCTCTGCACAGTGAAGAGGGAGAGGAGCCAGAACTCAACAGCCATGAGTCTGCAGTTGTCAAGACTATGATCAAAGGACCTGCTGCAACCCAGGGTAAATGCTGTGGGAGTCCTGTCCACTTGTGATAGCAACACATCCTAAATGGTTTTTCATTTACTTTTTCACACAATCACAATGAACACTGGTTGCTGTTACTTTTCCACCCTGTATAAAATTTGATTTATGGACCTGGGACCAAGCCACAATTGGCATGTCTCCTATTAACTGACTGAAATAACATTTCCACCTCTGTGCACACACTGAAGAATACAGTATACACATAATACATGGGTTTTAGTGACTAAAATACATTTTTAAAGGTTATTGTTTGGCATTGTATACCTTTATAATAATAACAGGTAGAGGCAGGCAGGAAATGGGGAGAGAGAGAGAGAGGGTTCAATATGCAACAAAGGTCGCCAACTGGAATCAAACCAGCGACTGTTGTGACCATGTGGCATGCACTGTAATCATTCGGCTACCAAGGCGCTCCTCAAAATGCATTTTTGTTCATCGAGCCAATCGCTGCATAAAATCTGTGGAATACTACATTACTGCCTCAAACTGCTGCCAAATCCAACAAAAGGATATCTGTTTGCCCGTGTGTGAGCTGATTTTACTGTAGGCAAGTTGTGGGATTTTTTTCATTGAATTAACAAGCGGAGTAATCAGACTAAGGTGCCTGAAACTGTTTTCTTAGCATAAGTCACGGCAAGCACATGCATACCCAAAATGTGTCCTGAAAAGATTCCTAAAAATAAACTCTCACTTATGAAGTGAACTAAGTAAAGAATGTATTGATTGATTACTACATTCCTACAGTTCCTATAGCTAAAGTGTTATTTTTCTCATAAAAAAAACAAAACATTTGGTTCCAAATCCTGCCATAATGTAAAAATGATCTACTGCTGTTGGACTGAATATTGTTGCTGCCGGTTAGCGAGGGGAAAGAGGCTTATTTTCCATAGTTGAAGCGTGACATACGTTGTGAAATAGGTCATTGCAGACTTTCTTTTTCTTTTCTCGTCTTTTTCCTCTGTGGAAGTCCCATTAAGCAGGCGAGAGGGCCCTGCTCTGCCTGTTGCGTCTTGCTCAGTCACACGTGCAGCAGTTCTACTCTTTTTAGAAAGATAATATTTACTGGTGGGACCTGTCGGGAGTTGTGAATAAAGTTTTAAAGGTAAGCCGCAGAGCTGCAGTATAATGCCTACACTCCATCTGCACTCAACGCACAGATTCTGAGAATGTTTTTATGTGCATTTTATCATACATATCTTGAAAATAGTACATATAAGTAAATACATTTCTGCCAATTTGTCTGTTCATTTGTGAATATTTATGTATAAAATAACTAGCCTGTGCTTAAACTATGCTTCAACTCTTACCCCATCCGCTCCATGAGCACAATCCTCTCCTCTCCCCCACTTCTCTCCCTGATATAACTGCCACTCAGCAAAAATCATAAATGTAGTCACTTACCTGGGGACCCAGGCTCATGAAAATATACTACCAACCGTATATAGCACCGTAGCAGCAGTAAGCCACAGACCCAGTTTGTATCCTGAGCTGCAGTTAAGGAACACAGGCCTTCAGCCACTGCCTGCCTAGAAAATGCTCATTGTAAAACAAATTGGCATGGTGCTAAAACACACACACACACACACACACACACACACACACACACACACACACAAACACACACACTAATGCTGTTACCTGCATCTTTCACTTTCCTGCTCCCCCTCATTCCTGAAGCAGCTTCACTTCCAATATATTTTATGAAGCGCATGCTGCCGTGATAAATGGCAGCTTCACTCACAGGTTGAAATGTCAAACTGCGTAAAATCATTTGACCCAAAACTGTCTTTTCCTTCCTTACAAATGACTCCCCTTTTTGTGCAGGACATTTAGTTTTAAGCGGTCATGCAGTGAGGAAACATTCATGTCTTTGGCATCTTAAAACTGGGTTTTTAGCTTCCATCAAGGACTGTCAAAACCAATCTTCACCTTGAATCATATATAATCAGTACTTTTATAGTATCAATGTATCAAATGACAATGTGAAAACAATGTGGCAATGTGAAAAGGCCCTCTCATAGAGAATCTACAGTTGATTAATACCTGAATCTCCTCTAGTCGACTCTTAGAGCTCATTGTTTAGCTCTTTGGCCCCCAAACTCTACTGTTTTGGTTCACTCTCACTGCACTCATATCGCTATTTTCGCAGCAGACAGTTATTGTCAGTGAAAAACATCTACAAACCCACTGTACACTGCCTGCTCAGGTGCTTAGACAAAGTTAGCAACTACCTTTTGAACACAGCGGAGAATTTAGTTATGCACACACACCACCATGCACACACATACAAAAAAACACATCTCCATCCACCGTGTGGAGAACAAAGGCCAAGCTACATGTTTAGCCAGGTGTCTGGGTTTTAGTTGTGGGAATGTCTTAGTGTGTGAGTGTGTGTGTGTGTGTGTGTGTGTGTGTGTGTGTGTGTGTGTGTGTGTGTGTGTAAATGTATGTGTGTTTGGTCATGTGTATGCATGCACATATGCCATAGGAATGTGTTGAAGGTGAAGTGAAGTAAAAGATTCTGACCAGATTGATGTGGTGAATCCATGGTTGTGACAGCAGCAGTCAGCCAGCTGCATGCGCCGCCATGACACCTGCTGGGTGTACATAAAAAGAGGGTAAAGGTCAAATAACTTACACACCTGGGAAGAAAATACAGAAGCACATACACACATACGCGCGCGCGCACACACACACACACACACACACACACACACACACACACACACACACACACACACACACGATCTATGTGATGCCATAAGTGCTCTTTTGTTTTTCCATCTGTTTCTGTTTATCTGTATGTTTCTTAAGCAATACAGCCTTGCATCTCTCTTCCATCTCCTGCAGGCCACGGCCCACTGACTGGTTTAATCACCCCATCTTTTGGTATGAAGGGGAATGGAAGTGCCAGTGTCCCAAGGGGTCCTGTCCCAGCCCGACCTGTACCTCAGCCCCACCCTAAAGATGAGGACACCCTGGTCCAGATGGCAGAACACATCCCTGCTGGGACCCGTACGCCCATGTGTGGCCACTGCAACATGGTCATCAGGTGGGGGACAAATACTGTAGCTAATAAGGTCATTTATCAAATTAATTATCAGAGAAGCAGAATCATTCTGGGTAGCTTTCTGCAGTATGGAGAAATTATGAATGAAAAATCTCCTTCCTCTGTCAATCAGAAGGACAGAGGTCCTTGTGACTATTTATAATTAGAATTGTAACAGAGAACAGGGGACTGCTTATATCCTGCTTGTACATGGATAGAAAAAGGCAATCTCTTCAACCTAGCTACACAGACATCCATTTATGCTCAAGCACATTAACATGGGAGAGGAAAATATGTCTACTTCTCAATAATTCAGTGTCCCAGTAAGGCACTTAAAATAATTGACTTGAAACCATCTCGAGTAAATAATCTGTATATGAAACTGTAGAACTGCAGAGATCTGACTGGAGTGCAGATAAGGGTAGGGGGAATTAAGTTGCACCTGCAGTTGATCAAACTGTGGCGTGACGTTGCACTTGCACAGAGACACACTTACACACATCCACACACACACGTGATGGGCTGATATCAGCTCTAGATTATCCTGTCGGTCAGTTATTGAGAATGGAGAATATGATTTGTCAACAGAGACAGCCTCACACCAAGCAGTTTGATGAAGACTCTGAATTACATTTGGAGGCCTTCACTGATCTGTGTGTCTGTGCACAGATACACATTGAACTGTACAATGCTTATAAAAGTTGAAATAAGTGACAACATGTTTGTGCTCTAGTTTAAATTCAGGGTTTGTCTTTTGTTTTCCCCTTTTGTGTAAATCCATCTATAACTGCATACATGAGCGCACCACCATGCGCTCTCTTCCTCTTCCTCCCCCCTGCCTTCCTCTCTTCTTGTCCGGCAGCTGACCGACCTAACCCAAGCGTTATCTCCCAACTTGTGTCACCTTACATTGCATGTCACTAAGGATAAGGTAGCTCACATGCTAATGGCTGCCAAGCATGGGCCACTATCAGAATAGGCTCAGATAAGCACAGCTATTGTGTGGAGTAAATTAGTCTCTGTTGTTTTCCCACTTTACCTAATCATCAGAGTGGACAGCGCCAAGCTGCTGTCTGAGTGGAAGCAGAGGATGACGGTCACAGCAGACCTTTAGTGGCACACTGGATTTCTAAAAGGTGCTATCTTGTTTCTTTAGTGACCTGAATGAAATGCTGCAAAGATGAATCGATTAGCTGAAATTTAAGTTGTATGAATCCACCACACCCGCGCATTGTTCATATACTTGATTTATTATTAGACATAATTATCAAAACATTCTCAACATTATCATCAATTTACTGCTCATTCTAAATATATCATATCAGAATGAACTTGATCAAATTAAGTGAGGAAGAAAGGAGAACGAAAAACTAATTTCTGAGTTACAAACGCAGAGATATTCTGTAGCTTCAGCTAATTTCCACTTATTCTTTTGTCTCTGCTTGTCTTTTCCTTTTTCAGAGGGCCATTTCTGGTAGCAATGGGGAAGTCGTGGCATAAGGAGGAATTTAACTGTGCCCACTGCCGCACATCCCTGGCAGATACCGGTTTTGTGGAAGAACAAGGATCTGTCTACTGTGAACACTGCTATGAAGAGTTCTTCGCTCCAACTTGCAGCCGCTGCCAGGCCAAGATACTGGGGGTGAGTCGTGTCAAGAGAAATGGATCAGTAGGGTGTGTGTGTGTATGTGTGTGTGCAACAGAATGTGCTGTAATTAACAACCAAGATTCATTAACTTTGAGCATTTTCTCCAATGCAAAACATCACGAACATGACAGCTAAACTTGCATCACAGTGCAGAGATAGTTAAAAGCCACGATATCAACCTGTCTGTCTGAAGAGTTTAAGTTAGTACCATTCCCTTACTCTATAGCTGGCCTTGACATTGTGTGTAGCTGTTGCTTGCAAACTCCACCACCTGCTGTTTTGGGACCAAAAGCAATCGTCCTCGTCTGAGTGCCATTCACTATAAACCTGTCAGACACACCAACATCTGACTTTTGTTTTACGACTTTTATGTTCCTCTTTTTTTCCCCCTTTTTCTATAATATGTCTCTCAGCTTTGTGCTTAGGAAACAGTTGCCACATTGCCTACATGTTGGTCTCTATGAAAGAGTGGCTTCCATCAAATAGACTAACCCTTTGTCAGTGTAATTGTTAGTCTTCACTGCTCTGTACTTTTCCACTTTGGGTTGAGGGGTTTGAAGTGGGCATTTGGATCCATGAAGGGGTTTGATAGCCAACATCACATGAATACATTCAGCAGTTCGCAAATGTGAGATATTCTACTTTAATGTCAAAGCTACAGAAAAGCTGCTGTAGATGATTTCAATTAAAACATCCTGCTTCTCAATGAGAGTTAACGTGGAGGTCAACCCAACATTTAAGTTTATCGTTCAACTGATGTAAATGTGTACACAAGGTTTCATTACAATGGGATCTGTTTCTCTTCATACCTGCTTCTGTACCTCCCGTCTTGCCTCAGACTCCCTTGACCTGGAAATTATCTCTCAACATGCACCGCTTTTACAGTGTAACACTATGTTCTTTTGCTTTTAGAGTCTAACAACTGCCAAGTCTGAATAAATATCGGAGTAAACTCAGATTATCTGAATTCTCAAACAAAATAATAAAGGGTCACTTCTAAAACATTTGCTGCATTTCAGCCACACAGCGCCTCCAACCCTAAACATGCAGGATAAATGCAAAGAGGGCCAATACAAGAAAGCTAAAGGCTGAGAGAGTTTCTGCAGTGACCTCAACTGAAACTCAGGAATGCAGTATGTATTCGGATGTTAGGAGAATTAGGCTTAGAGGCCTCGAGGCTGCAGGTGTAGCATGAACCCGGAGTGTCAAAAAGCTGAGATGTTTGCTCTCAGAACAGCTTTGACATTCATCCTTCACGTGTTCTAACCTCTTTAGCCTCAATCCCTTTCAACCCTCCATTTCTCACACATCTTCAACCAGCTTACGGCTTCTTATTAACCTGTTTTCTCACTACTTCTCCTCTAATCCTTCGTTTTACTCCGGCCCACCAACCTTCCATTGATTCCCTGTCCTGTCTTGTTCTCACAGTTTAAGGGTGGGAAAGAAAGCATTTTGTCTATTTTAAGCTGAGTCATGTGGCACCACAAGAAAAAAGGGAATATTTAAATGTGACATGAGAAAAGGACGGACTGTAGGAAAGACTGTGCATTCCTAACATATGTAAAACAGACACATTCATCCATTCAAATGGGGACTGATAGTAGAAATTGATGATTTCTGTTGATAAATTACAGCAGTGTTACAAATAATTACCCAATAAGCAAGGTAACATAGTAGCATCCCTCTAAAAGTCACTGTATCCACGTTCCAGCCATTGTGACTGACACACACAGAGACCGGTGTTCCTAATAAACTATACAATGCCTCCAGCTAACCACACTGTTTGCACTTTCCCCCTAGGAGGTGATAAATGCCCTCAAACAGACATGGCATGTCTACTGCTTTCAGTGTGCTTGCTGCCAGCAGCCAATCAGAAACAACACCTTCCACCTGGAGGATGGAGAACCGTACTGCGAACAAGGTGAGTGATGGTGACTCTGAACAACGCACTGACTGGACAAGCTGCTGATGAATGATGTCTCAGCTCTCTGTTATCAGCTGACTTTTACTTATGTGCAACAGCAGTGTATGTATCTAATATTGCTTTGTCTGTCAAAAGACTTCTACAGTTTGTTTGGGACTGGCTGCCATGGCTGCGAGTTCCCCATCGAGGCTGGAGATAAGTTCCTGGATGCCCTTGGTTACACCTGGCATGACACCTGCTTTGTCTGTGCGGTGAGTGAGGACTTTCCAGTATTCACAGTACAGTCATTTGGTTCCTTTCCATCTGACCTGCATGCCTTTGAACTGTGAAGGCAAAACGGGGCTTCTATATGAATCAGAAACCAGCATGCAGACTCCACACAAAAAGGACCAGAGGAAGGAGTTAAACTGGGTCAGTGCTGATGTGCTGTCACAATAGTGTTTCCAGCAACATATTTTACGCACATTTTGAAGTATGGCGTTAGAAACAGTTGATGGAAATTGCAAAACTTGGGAAAAATAATAATAAAAATAAAATAAATATTCTTCTACTCCACTTATTACAGTCATGCATAACTTAGCCCATTCCGCAAGCTTCTGATGGAAACCCACTTAATTTGCATTTTCTCTGTTTTTTTCTTCTTTTTTTTTTTATAATGGTGGGTCAGTATTACCTTTTGGCATCTTTATAATTGACTACATCAGAGGAGTTTTCAAGTATTTCTTAAAACTTTACTTATGCAACCTTTTTGTAATCCTTTGTATCTTTGGCATTTTCCTCAGGTGTGCTGCACCGCTCTGGAAGGCCAGACCTTCTTCTCCAAGAAAGACAAACCTCTTTGCAAGAAACATGCTCACACACTGAAGATATGAATTTTGGACTCTCCTCACAATTTTCTAGCCATATATTGTATCTTGGTTGGTGGCGTGGGAAAGCCTCTTCATAGCAGTTAGGTCATACAACAATAAGACTCAAGCAATACAAGCGTAGCAGTGGCTCGTGCAGGTCAGGATAAGGGAAATACACTCTTGTTCCAGACCCGTTGTAAAACATATTCTACTTTTGTCATAATATTTATACCATAAGCAGAAAAACAGCTTGCAGTAATGGATCACTATTGTCAGTTTTTACCTGTTTTTTCCAAAAAATACTCAGAAGCAGATCCATTTCAGCTGATTTTCATTTGAAGTTGATTTGCTAATGCATCCAAAAGTAGAGCAGTGCCAAATGGTGCAGCCTATGCCTACAACGACTACAAAACACCTTCATCAGCTTTTTAATAATAGATTTTGTGATGCTAGTCTTTATTTCTTAATACAGAGTTTAATCTTTCTCAGAAGCGTGACAGTGAGATCGTCACATTTCCTATCGTAAGTCAGTGTACCTGAACTTGTAAAATCACACAACAGTTGTAATTAGACCATACCAGAAATATATATTCATACCCACACTATATGATTAGAGACAGGAGGATATTAGCCAGTTATTTTCTAAGCAGGTGTTTTTGTTAGTGTTCATGTTTGTGTAGCTGTAATCATATTTAACAACCTGATCAGCAGCTATTATGACAAGTTCAAGAGAATATTACCCATTCAATTTCCTGTGTCAAACTTTGTTGTATTTGGTTGTTTCTTGCTGTACAAATATGGCACAACCATATCTGAAGTATGAGAATCTGCACCAAAACATTTGTAGCGCTAGTTGTTTTAATACATATGAGCTGGATGTCTGCAGTGGTGGTGAAAGCTGTTGCCTTTGATCAATGCTTAGAACTATTTGAACTTTTTCTGTATGTTTTACATGAATTCTATGTATTTTATATTATATTCATCTTGTGAAACTGGTACCATTGAAAACATTGTTATCAGTTTCCAAATAAAAGGTCACATTTAGTAATATGAATTTGAAACAGTGAGGCACTAGTGATTGTGAGTTTATGGAGGACAGAATTCACCCTAAATATAACTTAAATAAATAAAAACACAAAACAAAAATAAATGTATATTATGTATATTTATGTCATGGGAGGATCCAGTGATAGGGCCACAGGGGGACTGGCCCCAGCTGAAATCTGATTGGCCCCTGAAGTGCCCCTGTCCTGTCACTCGTCATTTAACTTCTTGTCGCTATAGTGATGCCACATTTATGTCACATAATTATGGAAAACATTCCCATGTTTACAACTTGGATGCAGGTTGGATGTTAATGAAAATTGTATTCATGGGTGGGAAATTGTGTTTCCAATGTGACTTGAACGCGACATGAGACTGCACTGACAGCTGAAGGAAACAGCGGCGTACGGCGTTTCATCCTCCACAGAAGCTTCAGGGTAAGTTATGTTTCCCCACATTAGTTTGCATTGAAAGCATGTTTACTTGCTGCTGTCACAGTATTCAGGTTTGTGGAACATTAGGCAGCAGCAAGCTACTACATCACCAGTTAGTCTAACCATTTCAAGATACAATCACAACACAAGGCACAATAAACGACAACAGCAACACAATCAACTGTTTTTAAAACTGAAGCAACATTGAGGAAACTCAACGTCTTACGTCTCTCAGTGATCCACAGATCGATAACGCTCCAGCAAAAACAAAGTCTGGTGGCATCAACAAATGTCCAGGCGATCTACTGCAGTAGAAATATTTGGTCCAAAACATGATAATAACTCACAGAAAGATGTTTTCTCTTTTAAAATTAGCAGGTAATGTGGTCGTCTCCCGCTTTAACCTGGACTTGGACAAGGGTAAGGCGGTCCCATTGTGTTTATCTGTTTGCAAAAATATGAAGAAAATATTAATATTCAGGCGGGAAAAAAACAATCTTCTACTTCACTGTGTTCAGACTTTGAGTGTTACCTTTCAAAAGAGCCTTGGATGGGTGTTTTAGGCTATTTTTTACTTGACTGGTTAGGGCTGACAATGCCATAAACATGAAAATTGTTAAGACTCTATTTTTTCTGACTTAATTTATGATTGATTCAGTCTTCCTTATGCTTCATAAAAGTGAGAAGCTCTTTCTGGCCTGGCCTGCAGGAAAATAAGGTCAAACGTAAATACTATAATCTTTGTGTAGTTATCTGTATATTTTATTTTGTTAATAGAGGGGAGAAATGTCTTATGTGGCAATATGTATTTAATTGTTTGGGTAACTGGCTTTTTGCTTTTCAGGGAGCAGCACAAACAATGAATGGGGAGTAGTTTCTTCTATGGTTTCATTATCTCACTTGACTGTCAACCAGCTGTCCTAACATGTTAATTTGACAATATTTACTTTTACATTTACCAGAACAAATGGAGACAAAACTCACCATCATTTCACATAATTATCATAAAATACAGCTTGGTTGTTATTATATGGGTGAAAATAGAGGGAGTACAGCGTACAGTGGTAAACAAATATTGTAAAAAATGCTTAATTCTCACCGACAACATTACAATCAGACTCATTAAAACTAATCTGATTTGTCCAATAAATTCTGTGCTTTTGAATCTCCAACAAAAATAGCTTGTGTTTCTTTATGTTTGCTTTCTTTTCTGTCACTGTGATACTATCTTACTATGCTAAATTTCCTGTATTATTGCTTCAGAAGCCACATGGCCGTACAGACGAGCCTGACATAAGCAGTGTGAAATGCAGATTTCAACGCATGTCTCCACCATGCTGAGAAAGGTCAAAGGCGCCACAGATAGAGAGAAACAGAGGTGGAAGTGGATACTGTGAGAAAGCAGGACATGGTTGAATGAGGATGTGAGTGATGCCATGGTGGTACGAATCTGTGAAAACCATAAAGTCAAACATTTTCTCTATTCATCAGTGAGGCGAGAACATATTAATCATTTCCACATCTTCCACAAACCACTGTTTTCCTGCATTAACATAAACTACTTTAGACACAAAGAAACAAACTAGCATACTGTAAAAGAAGCAAAGCACTATTATCCACATATTTTTACCATAGACAAATTAGCAAAACAAATACACACCAACATCAACTCCTACAGACCAGTGGGGATGTGTCCAATTTTGAAAATAGAGCAGAAAAGGTTGCCAGATCTTATGAAATCTTTCAGTTGATCCAAAAGTAGAATTAGCTGGTTGAGTTTGAGGCATGCCATCACAACCTCCAGCTTCATGAGATGGTGGTACAGTTAACCTGGACGCTAAGGTCACCCTGGTTCCCTCGAGATAACACCAATTATTGCAGAAAAGAAGCTCTGTGACAAACATGTTTTGTTCAGCAAGATAATCTCCACTTTTAAGATTTTTGAGAGGTAAATGTAATCACCAGAACCAAAAGAAGCTAACATTAGGTTAATTTTTACTGTGCAATAGCCCAAAGATGCTGTATTTTATTGATCATATTTTACTTATGCAGTTCAAAATCCACTGTGAAACTGAACCATTCTTCACAAGGCAAAACATTTATACTCTTTTGTATGTAATGCACACAGCCTCTACAGCTGATTTCATTTCATATCTTTTTTACTGTCTATTAGTTCTTTTTTCTACCTCTCCTTTTTATTCTTGCATTGTAACAAGTGAAATCAATAAAGTCTCATCTTATCTTATCTTATCTTATCTTATGTTAAGCTGATGTTAGCCACTGACCTTATTTCAGGCATCTAACCAAAATCTAGTGAAACAACCCCGCAGACTTTGAAACAAGGGAACCAGAAGCTCAACAATGCAAACTCATATCCGGCTGTAAAGACTCATTCCTGCAGCGCTCTATAGTGCACGATAGTTTACACATCTGATTCAGAACTGATGGCGTCGATTTCTTACTTAAGTATCACGACTTCAACGCTTCTTTCATGTAACTCTAACTGTAAAGTCTTCTTTCCTGTCAAAATGTGGAGTGGAGAGTCAGAAAATGTGCTTTTTCCATTTTTTTCTGTCAATGTAGCCACATACTTCATTTTGGGGAGACACTTTGAGCGTTAGCCTGTTTTTTAAAATTACTGGTAGAATTCCAGCCAGCACACTGGGCCAACTGACTTCATGTCCAGCTTTTTCTTTGACTTCCAGGTTACCTGTGAATTTATTATTATTAGTAAACTGGAGTTTTGAGCTGTTTATTATTTATTAGACACCAGTAGAAGAGTGGCTTGTGGAATGCATTTGCAGCATAGCTTCACTCAGTCACTTCTCTCCAGCTAATGCACTCCTTTCCCACCATGGCATTAATCACCCCTCATACAGCTGAGTGCATTTTAGAGAAGCAGAGGTTCATGTGTGAGAGTCCAGAGTGTGACCCTGCATGTGTGTGTGTGTGTGTGAGAGAGAGAGTGAGTATGGAGAGAGAGGGAGGAAGAGAGACAGAGAGGGAGGAAGAAAAGCCACAACTCTGGCCTGGAACAGACCGACTCGCATCTGTTCCCGGAGTACCGAGCGCGACGACTTTTCCTCCTCATCGAAACAACAAAACAGGACTTTCAGAGAGGTGAGTGCGCGTGAGGTGGAGGCGCGTGACGCTAACAAACCGTTTGAGTGCTTCCATTGTCGTCTCGGGACAGCTTGACAGGCGTCGCTGCTCGTTTTGTTTGCTGGGTGTTGACAGTCTGCACGTGCGATCCGCTTGTTAATTGGAGATTGCGCGAGACTTAAGCTCGAGCGTCATTTTGGAGATCAGACTTGAAGCTGAAGGAGTTGGAATAGTTTGTGCATAGTCAGTGGTGGAAATTAGCCAAGTGCGTTTACTTTAGTAGACTGTACTTTAGTACCATTCTGAGGTACTTGTACTTTCCAATATATGCTACTTTGTATCCTACTTCTACTCCACTATACTGAAGAAGCAAATAGTGTACTTTTTACTTCACTACACTGACTTAACTGCTAAAGTTACTTTGATTTCCCATTATGAAATCTAATAGTAATAAATAAATGACTTAATAAACATAAAAAGTATGTGTACACATTATCTTGTGTGCGTAAGATAAAAGCACCTTTCAGGCCCTTGAAGGCACCATAATTTAACACTACAAAATGGTGATTTTGCATAATGAGTACGTTTTTATACCTTCAGTACATTTTGCTGGTGATAATGCACACCTGGCATTATTGCTCAAAGAATCTGAGTACTTCTTCCACCACTACCCATGGCTTTATCTGCTATGTTTAGCCCACATTAATCTCAACTGGCCTCATGTTTGTCTGTAGGTGTCACTCGACTTGTGTTGTTTCTAAGAACAATTCACCAAATGACTGCTTGCTGACCTATTTTAACACTCTTAGCCAACTCAAGTTGTTTTAACAGTCAAGAAAGTATACAAAGAGTACAGTGAAATACACTCATTATCCTGGGAGCACATAATCTGTCATTAGCCCATGGCTGTGTAAGCAATTCAAATTTACAGACACTGTAAAACTTAATGCGATTATATGCATTTGGAAAAACGTCCAAAATGTGAGCATTACTCTTAATGAGATTTGGTCTCATTTAGTGTTACTTTGCGGGAGTCATCATGTCTAATTCTTAGTATTTACTTAAGTAGTAGAAACTACACGTAATGTGTGACAACATCATCACAACAGCTGGATGTATTACTCAGTTATAGATGTGAAAGCACAGAGAAATGAGAAAAAACCTCCACAGCAGATGTCATTTTGACATCTTCCTGCAACTTTCAGTTTTGATGCAGCTGTTTTACGTTAGCAGTTTTTTTAAGGAAACCGAAATCGAGTTCCTTGATTATTTTTTTTCTTCAAATATCAAATGATTTTTTTATGAATTGTCTATAAATATTACCACTAACTCCTATTATCCTGCATTCATGGAAGTCATGCAGTCATTTTACTGTTAGGCCACCATCAGATAAAAGTTGAGAGCCTTCTGTCTGTCTGGATTTGGGAGGGTCTACATATTGTAGTAGCAATGACCTAGCTTTAATTTCTGAGACCCGGTGAAGTGAGCCCCCTACTTCAAGGACTCAAGAAAGAAAGAAACAAAATGAACCTCAACACAGCCTCCAGCACTGAATAACCTACAGCCCAGTATTCCCAATACACCCCTCTTATACACACACACATAGGCATGCACACAGTATTCAACTCTCCCTCTGAGTCCAGTAACCAGGTCCAGGTGTTTGTCAGTGTGGGTTATGACAAGAGTGTATCTGTATGTGTGCACACGAGCACGCATGTGTAAATGTATATCCAGATGGCATAATACTGTGGCTCCAAATCTTACCTCACCTCATCTGAGGGGTCTGGGGGCAGTAACACAAGGGACCCGTGCAGGAAAACACTCAGCAAATATGAATGAGAGAAACAGAGGTCCAGATGTGTTTGTGTGTGTGTGCGCGCGCACTGTTTTCCTTGTTTGTCAGTCTTGTAAGTGCATGCAGTTGCTGAGGCTTCACTGAGAACAACAATCTGATTCAGGTCAGGAACACAACACGCAAATCTTAGCAACATTCTCAATTGGCTGTGTAATTGAGTTTCACATAGCAGCTGTAAACAAAAACTTCCCTCGTTTTCTTGTGTGTGTGTGTGTGTGTGTGTGTGTGTGTGTGTGTGTGTGTGTGTGTGTGTGTGTGTGTGTGTGTGTGTGTGTGTGTGTGTGTGTGTGTCTGAAAGAGAGAGAGCGGTTGAGACACTTAACAGTTTCAGACATCTTGTGATGTGTGACAAGGTGTCTGACACTGCTGGAAATTCAGATCTCACTGATGGAGCTTAGCTCACATGCCAAGAATAGCAAATTTGCTAAAACAAACTCAATTTCTGTCTCTCTGGAGGAAAGATGAGTGGAGCACAAAGAGGCGATGACAGACAAAGAATATAGTCAAAGGGCACATTTACATGTACAATGGCAGTGTAGAGCCATATTCAATCTATATGTAAAGTCTGACAGATGTATTTGGAGCATGGTCAAGGTCAAAATGAGAAAAGAAGTAGTTAACATACCCACATTTCTACAGAATCTGATATATTTCCCAACATGTGCACCTCAGTCTTATTCAGTGTAGTCTTTTAAAAATGTGTAGCTGTAAAAGAGTTCACAGAACGATAAATTGGATATAACAACATGGTTAGTTGAAAGAAATGATAAAGCGATGAGCAGTGTTGGCAGCTCGTGCAATGGACTGTAGTTTTTTCAGTGAGAACAAAGACTAAAAATGTTCAGAAGATTTTTAAGAAACGTGTCATGTTCTTGACCTTTTTTCCATCTGATACTGTAACGGCTGCGTGCCAGATCCCACTGCCTCTCATGCTTCTCCACTTATGTGGGGAACATTTCCTTAAAGAAACGTAAATGCCTTAAGCACTTGAATCCGATTACAGTCACCACATTATTTCTGCGTGACTCAATGTAGCTAAAGAAGTAAGAAAGTCATCACAGCAAAGATTAGAAAGAGAGTTAAAACAATTCTTCATGTGAACCTGAGGACAGTTTGCCAGTGTTGTGCTTTTCTAATATCCCATTTCCTCAACTTAGAGATGGAGTTGATAACGATCATAAGAGATAAAAGCCTTGAGCCTCAGGCCTTTTCCTCACAGATCTAACTCTTAATTACATTGTCAGTGTGATTTATAGAATCATTCCAGCTATTATCCTTACCTGAATTCTGAAACCCAGAGTGTGTTAGAAAGGTTTCCACAGGCCTTGAAAAATCCTTATAGCTTTGAGTTGCGTCAATAAAATGGCTAAAATCTCAAATAAACGGGAAAACATACTGCTGCCGTGACCATACGTGTCGCAGGTCTGAGGTTCAAACTGCTCTCAACCTTTCCCCTTTATAAAAATTATCCAGCTACAAAAAATGTGGCTAATCAAGTCCAAATGTAGATTTAGACCACTTTCTATCCTCAATTAGAACCAAACTAATCTATGCTAAGCTATGGCCAATTACTTTTCCTTAAGACTTCCTGCTGCTACTTCACAGTAAAACTTTTGCTAGAGGACATTTTCTAAGTGCTGAGCGTCCGTTAAACAGTGTGTTCACGCTCTTCTGGTTATGGACGGGTATTTTTCTTAATCAATGAGTTTTTAAGGCAGGAAATGCTTTGCTTTAGATTTAGCCGTGTAGTTTAATATTTAGCTACGTTTTCAGACAATTGTCTTTGATTAAGAGTGAATAGTGTGAATGAAAAATTTGTAGTTATTGTGACTGCTGATGGATTGTGATTGGTTGTGGATTGCTGTTGACTCTTCAGTGTTTCAGTATTTATTTCACTGTGTAGTTTGACAGATCTGTCTTACAAACTGTGACAGTTGTGCCCGGAAAGCACCTCAGCAACAGTACAATCACACCACAATTATGCTTATCTTGAAATGACTGCAATTGAACAATTATGGCAACGTTTCAGTTTCAGTAGTCCAGCTGGTGCTGTTAAGGGTTGCACATGTGGAAGAACAGGCCTACGTTTCTTTACCTTGGAAACTTTTGTGACATCTTTCACGCCTTTTGCTTGCATGAATTGAAGATTAGAGGTCTTTTTTATTTTGTATATGACTTGTACAACAGCACAGCAGGATAACAGGTAGGTGAGTTTTATTGTAATGTCAGTGGTGACATTTTGGACATCTCGTGGTGTTAATCACAAGGAAATATAGCCCAGGTTGAGCAAAATAACAGTGACCTTTTAAGCATAGCTTGAGGTCACCGTCAGTATGTGTGCCAGACAGGCTTTCTGGCTCTCACATGTCAAACAGCAGAAGTCCTGTTGGGTTTGTTTAGATTTATCCAGGGTAGATATGGACAGGTGAATTATTATTTTCTTCTCTCACATTTACCATTCCTCCTAATCTCTCAGTGCTGTGTGGTACTCTGCGTTTGTATACTTTATCTTGACAAGAGGCTCACTCAGCTGTCTGAGGCTCAATAAACTCGAGCAAGTATATCCTCTTTTAAACACGGTCACTTTCCCATAGATGCCTTCCATGGACACCTTCACTGTCTCTGAAAACATGCTCTGCTCTAAAAGTTAACCCTTGCATTTTAATGTGACGTTACTTTGAAGCGTATGCATCGTGCAGCCAGTGCAATTTTTAAAACGTGTAAGCAGAATTAAAAGTGTGCGTATGTGTGTGTGTGTGTGTGTGTGTGTGCGTGTGTGTGTGTGTGTGTGTGTGTGTGTGTGTGTGAGAGAGAGAGAGAGAGAGAGATCTTTGTCTTCACACACATGGATCCCATCGGGGTCTTCCTTTGTTGTCCTCTGAAGCTGGGATGAGTTAAAAAATTTGACCCTTTTCTTTTCAGATGGAAATCGTGATCTATTGCCTGTGCTGCTTTTGATATGTTCAAACAAGTATGCGCTGACATGCACGCACACAAAGCTCAAACACTGCACATCACACGCAGTGTATTGAAGAAACACAACATGCGAGGCTCCTCCCGAGGTTTTCTTTGTATTTTGGAAGACTGAATTTCAAATTTTGAAATTTCTTTCAAACACAAACTTAAAATTGGAATAGCTGGAGTGGCCAGTGAATAGCACATTTGTTTTAATACTCCTCTTTTTAAAGGTAGGCTTGTTAGTGCAGGACATGAGCTGCAGAGACAAGATAGGATCTGACAAGAAATTTGCCTACTGGGTTGTTGGAGCTGTTGATGAGGAAGACACCGATCGAGGCATAGAGGGCTATCCGGAGGTGTGTGTGCGTTTGTGTGTGTGTGAGAGAGAGAGATGAACAAAAGAGGGCTTATAGTAGCTGCAGTTGTGTGCATGTCAGTGTTTTCTGTGTGTATCTACAGGCCAGTAACAGTTGACTTTCTGTGTGTGTGTGATGAGCAGTGAATTTGCATATATAGTGCATTATTAGAAACTGAGCAGGAGTCGGAGGAATGTGTTTGTGTGTGATGGCGTCAGTTTTTGTGCTCATCTAATGTACACAGGCTGCATTTACATTCACGTCTGTGCTTATCGGCCTTATCTTCGCAGAACCAGATCATGCAGCCATCTCACAGTCTCATTATCCTAATCTTCAGCTCCATTACTCCCCTACTCCCCCTCAGGGTGGATGTTTAAACACACAACCGCTCCTGATCTCATGATGGAGTTATTCTGTCCCGGTGCTCTATAATTCACATAGGACGCACAGTTCAGCCACTCCTCTCATGGTGTTCCCCTTTTTCTTTCCTTTGACTGATGTGACAAAGAGTTGGCATCAGCACCATTAGAAACAATACTTGAAATGTTCCAGCCGCCTGACAGCTCCAGGAGCCAAAGGGAGATCATAGTAATCAGCAAATTACTATGACGAACTTCATGGCTAAAGTAAAGCTGCTGGCCGTACCGCTGCACTGAGAGCAGCATAGGTTGATGGTATAAAACATCTTTAAATTATGATTTATTAGACTGACTAATAGGCCACAGAATCAGTTTAGGCCTGTGTCCCACAGGGCGGATGTTCAAACTAACTACCAGCCAGCTTCTGATCTCATGATTTGGCTGTTTTTTTTTTTTCTCACTGCTCTCTAATTCACACAGGTCGCACAGCTCAGCCACTCCTCTTTGGTTTCTTTGTTTTTTTTGGCCTCTGCAGCCTTCATGTATGAGCAAAGTGTTTGAATTGTTCACATCTGTCATTTTCTCTAATCTCTCACTACATTTGAGGGCTAATCATCTCTGTGTTACGATGTACATTTTATAATGGTGGAATAAAAAACAGCATTACTGCATGATAAGAACAACCCCCGATCACAAACTGGTGCAGCCCCGAGGATGTTTAACTGGCATCCAGTTTTGCTTTGAACTGCGAGGCTGTTCTTTATTTGGTCGACCACAACTCTGTCTTTTTGTGTTTGGTTTGGGCTCAGTCCGAGCTGGAGTAATCACTGGGCCTGTAGTTCATTCAAAGGGAGAAAAAAAAGAAAGAATGATGGAGTGATGAGTGGGGGACTAAAGAAAGAGAGAGGAAAAGATAACCATCTGGATCCACTTTGGTGCAATTTCATCCCTCTTGCCCTCCAAACCCGAGACCCCCAATTTTCACGGTGCCTCCTTTTGAGGTGCCATTCCATCATTGAGGGGAGAAATATTTGCCTACGAGCAAGTGTCATTGTGCCTTCATGTGTTGGTCTAGACATCCCTTCAAGACTCAGAACTTTTAGGGTTTGAAGGTGACTGCACGCAGAAGTGCATCAAGTGGGTAGCTTTAGTAAAATATGGAAAAACTCATTACTGATAGGCAGCAGCATTAAGTATTGGTTTCAGCATGTGCAAAGAGACCGAGAGAAATGACTTCAAGTTTTGCCTTTGCCAGTTATTAATAACAATGTCTGAGAGGTTAAAGGTCAAACTGAGTGATTGAAAACCCAGACTTCCTGTTTTAAAAGATGAGCTGGCACATGAGCATTTCTGCTTTGTCTTTGACCAAGCTTTCCGGCATCCAGGGCGAAGGTGGAAATGAGGTAAACAGACTTACAGAAAAGTTAGTGACTCACAGCCAGTCGGTGTGTCTGACTGAGGCAGGCGGCCAGGACTGAATGTCAAGTGGAAAAAGAAATTGTAACTATTGAAGGAGTTCAAAGTATCATCTGCACCTCTCTGTGGTATGTAGCCGCTTCGGTCTGCCTGTCTCCCTCTCTTTCACCTGCACAGTCTTTTACTGGCTCGTCCTGTTGTCCTCCACAGGCGTGCATTTAGGTCTGGAATGATGAATGGCTTTCTTTGATTTGCACAGATGTGTCTTTGGCAAAGAATGGGGTATAATGTGTATAATCAAACTCAGAAGCCACTACTTGTTATTTTTCTTTCCCTCTGCCTGTTTCCCTGTCCGTCTCTCTCTTTCTAAAAGCCCTCCATCTGCTGCTGCAGATGTACTGATCTGAGTCACATCATCGATAGCCTGCTGAAATTGCGTCCACATTGCCCGTGCAGAAACCACTTTCCCATGAGACATGAATTCATGATGCGCTCGTCAATGTGTTTTTCAAAGTCATTGTTCCGCAGTAATTAAATCTGATCAATACCAAATCAAATTTGGTCCCTAAGATACTGAATGTGATGCATGTGAAATCAAATCTCAAGGGGGCCTGTTTCTTCACTTACACATCCGCTGGATTTATACATATCCGTCTCACAAGGCAATTACAAAGTGAAGCAGGCCTCTGGGAGTCTTTGTTTTGTGTCCTGTGCAACACTGTAATGCTTATTGAATCAGTTTATTGTTAGATAGCCTGGAGGAAATCTGTTGATCACTGACATCTGCCGGTGAGATGAACACGAACAGGATATTTATGACCTACTCTGATGCATAGTTAATTTAGAGCTAACAGTGAGGAGGAGGCTGTTGTTTGCAGAGTATACAGAAATGTATACTCTTGTACTTTGTCCTCTTTGTTTCTCTTGTGGAACCAGTGAACTAAATGTTTCTAGCAGGCGTTAAATGTATCAGAGACAGTAGAGGTGTTTCTTTAAAAAATAGTTTTATGCACATTTTTGAGTATCGTATTAGAAGAGGTTGTTTTTAGGCTTGCTCGGTTGTGGTTTTTACCTTTTTATGAAAAAGAGTTAATGCGCTTAATGGAAAAAGATGGAAACACCTTTTACAAGTCCTGACACAGCAGACATTTAACTCACATGACAGATCAGCTGTGTCTGCTTTGAGAAAAGAAGAAGCTGTTTCCGCAGATTAAAACATCACTCCACACACATCTGACGTAACCTTCTTCACATTTAATACATGAAACAAATAGAAATGTCATATTTCTATCATGTTTTCTAGTGAGATTCAGTCTTGCCATCAATGTTGAATTCTCATCAGACAGAGGCTGAGAAGGATAGGCATTATGGATAAATAAAAAGCTACGGTGTGTTAATATTAGGCCAATCGTTAGTCTGTAAGGGCGATGGTGACACATATGATAGCTGAACTTCTTTCTTTATCTCAGCCGGTCTCTATTATGGAGAATTTCCATGACAAGATTTAATTAAGTGATGTAAAAAGAAGCGAATACGAAATCTGCTTTGCCAGATCAGAGGGCAGCAATCCAAAATGAGAAGTCCAAGAGGGACCAGATGTCCCCAACAGTCCCCTGTAGATTCCCAGCCAAGCACTGTAAAGCAGATGACAACATATTTGGGCAGCATCTCACACACACACACACACACACACACACCCACACAGACACACACATGATTGGAAACTATGCCACCATATTATGACTTCGTGCAGGAAGCATCACTCATCAAGAGGTCATGAATTTCTTCCCTGAAAATAAGGTCTATTTATTTATATGATTAACACTTGACTACTCTTGTCTCTCATTTTAAAATTATTCATCTTTTTTTAGACTTTCTTTCTGCTCACACACACGCGTTCATGCAGTGTATCCTCCCGCACACACTCATACGTACGCTCTCTCAAGGTTCACATTGACAACCAAACAGGTGTGCGTGCATTCATACAAACTTGCACCACATGCTCGCCAGTTTTATATTCAATGTGATATGCTGGGAGCAGTGTTTTTACAAGTCGAAACCCCTTGAACCGTTTCCACTCAGCTTCCTGTCGGGGGAAAAAAAATCCCTGCGGCTACCCTGCACTCCTACCTAGCTGCAACACATTATGTTCTGAGGCATGTAGCTGGCACTTTTCTACTCAGCACACAGCAGCAGATGACACAAGACGGTAGAAGGGGACTGACATAACAGTTAAGAGCCCAATTCAGGCTTAAGATGTCTTATGGAAGTGCCAGGTGGCATGGATGCCTGCCAGATGAGTGATAAATCAAACTCTTACCTTCTCCGGGGCAGCTGTGTCCATGTAAACAAAAAGTAAAACAGGCCAACATTCAGATGGCTGACATTTCTGTAATCTTACACTATTTTATGTATTATATATACCTTGTTTAAGTATTGCAAAATGAAATAAAGTCATTTGATTCACAATTAGAAGAAATGTGTCTTATTCAAACCCTCAAGAGCTATATTTTGTACTTTACATTAGCACAAGAGAGACTGTAGTGACTCTTCCAGGAAAATTGATTGTACAAGGTATCTGTTATTGTTGCAACTGTGAATCAGTGAAAGTCTGCCAGCCAGCTTAGTTATATCAGCAGCAGACAGAGAAGCAGACAGAGATCAGGAGGTCGGCAGACATCAGCAGGTTTGTTTTGTGAATTCACTGCATGGATTCTGTGAGTCTGCCCCCTTAAAGATTGCATTAAGCCAAATCATAATGACAGGATTTGTCAGAAATGTTGTAAAACAAACCACAGTTCCTCTTTGAAAGCTCACTGGCCGACAAAGGCAAATAATTCTTTATTTGTTCTCTAAACCTGGTCCCCGTAGCTCTCATGTTCCAAACATGACCGGCTGCAGCAGGCGCAGTGAACGGGGATTAATAGTAATGATAGCAGTGCAATGTGTTTTCTTCTGCGTGTGTGTGCTTGTGTGTGCGTATTCTCCTCATAGGCATCTGTTGCAGGTTTCAGGCACATGTTGTGGCATTAAGGAATTAGCCGTAACAAATAACCTCATGCACACACACCCCTGCCAATGCACTCAAGTACACCACACAACACCCCACAATTACACCCCCAGACCACTGTACACATCCACACATGTTCCTCCGGTGTTTGAATCTCCAAAGCTTCGTCTAAATTCTCTCCTTTCTCCTTCTACCTCCGCTCTCCTCTATTGAATCTTGGTGACAGTTGTGTTAAAGAAAAGTTATCTTGGTAGCAATGAAAGCTGCCTTAATGTTAGGCTTACATTAGTAAAAGATAAGGTAATACGATGGTGAATGCCAAGTTGTCAGAGACTCCCTTTCTCCAAAAAGGAAACACAATAAAGAACACTAAGCTTTCCACTGTTGCCACTGGGTTCAGGTTCTAGCTAATCAACGGTGCACACAGCCGTGACTGTTCTGTTCCAGGGGACTGGAGATGGAGGGAGGGGAGGGAAGGGGGTGGACAGGATGAGGGTCCTGCCTGAAATGGGGGCATAAGGAGGGAGAGGGTGCGTGTGGTTGTGTGATTGAAGTATGTGTGCTCAAGAGCCTGAACAACTGTCTTTTTTTGCATGTGCAAATCCTTGTGTGTGTGTGTGCGTGTGTGTGTGTGTGTGTGTGTGTGTGTGTGTGTGTGTCAGTTAATTCTGCATGTAGATGAACAAATTATGTCAGTGGTACCAAGTCACTTAATAGTAGTGAGTTAAGTGAGTTGTGTTTCTGAGGCTGTGCTATAATCACTATCAGATGTCTGGGTGGAGGAGAGGAACAGAGGGAAGGAGAAAGAGACCCAGTGTATGGGTCTGTGTGTGTGTGTGTGTGTGTGTAAATGAGATGGAGGAAAGAAAGAACGGAAAGAAGACAGAGAAAGAAAAATGATATGGCTGTTGTATGTGCATGACAACAAATGCTAATACACTTATGATATATGTGCTCATGTTATGCCAAAGCAATCCATGCACTCATCCACTTTAACTTCACTGGACTAGTTTGTCTCATTTCTGCACTGTAAAAAAATCGATTTTTGCCACAACTGGTGCATTTCAGGCATGGCATGATGTGATTTGCAATGCCAACTCCAAAACAAGTATACCAAACTGATGCACATAAAGGGAACATTTTTAATTGTATATTATTATTATTTTTGCCTGGCTGTGCCGTGTTGCCCAGCATTGAAGTTAACAACATCTGATCACTTTACGGTGGTGAGTCCAGTTGAGTACAGTTCACTACTCCGCTGCTGATTGGCATTTCCAGCGTGGATCTAGAAACTTGTGGGTGGCATATTTAGTTCAGCTGCATATAAAGAAAGGTGTGTTGCAGCAATTGAGTGTGCAGGCTCCACTTCTATTCAGAGAGGCCATGTCCTAATCATTGTCAGATGGTGGACAGAGTCCTTGCGTCTGGAGACATTTACGAGACCTGCGGCCGCCTGGGGGTGAAGGCGGGGGGTGGGGGGGGTGGGGGGTATCCACCCAACGAGGCTGTCCTTTGTTGTCTGAGAACGTGTGAGATGGAATATAAGGAGTGACTGCTGCAGAATTAGAGGTCAGCGAATGGATTTTATATGACAAACTAATGTTTTGTTGAGGTGCTAGCCATGTTGAAATGTTGGATTATCATTTTCATTTGATTGCTGAAGGGGAAAGAAAGAACAAACATTGTTATTTGCTATTTGCACTAATACTTAAACTTTGGCATAAAGGGTTGGCTCTGTGTGTTCAGTAACTGGCAAAGATAATTTATTTTAAAACATGTATATATGAAAAAAATATAAATATGATTTATGGTATTAACTTGTATACAATACATCTTCTGTTATAAAGTGGTTTATGTGATGAATGTCCTTGCACATAAGACATTAAGACATAATTGACATTATTTTTAAATTTAAAGATGGAATTTAAAATATTCCTTTGAAAAAAAAAAAAAGTGTCACATCTAATAGGTAGAACCCTGATTCCAAAAAGTCAAGAAGCTGTGTAGAACATGACTTAAACAGAATCTGACAATTTGACGATCCTTTCTGATGTGCTCAGTTGACAACAGTACTAAGACAACAATGTCTGACCTCATCACCTTCACAGATTGTTGTGAATATATGCTTATTCTGAATCAGCAGCACATTTCAAACAAGTTGGGACAGGAGCAACTAAAGACTGGGAAAGTTGTGGAGCGCTCCAAAAACACCTGTCTGGAACATTCCACTGGTAAACAGGTTCACTGATAACAAGTGATAGTATCATGATTGGGTATGAAAGGGGCATCCTCGAAAGGCTCAGTCGTTCAAGTCGTTCAATCCAAGTGAGGATGGAGTGAGGTTCACCACACTGACCACTGATTTATGCAACTGACTGACATTCCTGCTTCCAAGTCTAAACAGCTTGACTCATGAATATTGTTCTTCACAAGGTTTGGTGTAATTGAGTCGAACAAAAGTCAGTTTAGAGTTAAGAAACCCGGTTTGAACAACAGCCTTTGGTCTAAAAGCAGGATTACGCTGTTAGTTTCCCTCATCACTTGCTCCTGTTCATACTTGGCTCATGTAGTGGGAATATTTTCTTTTAACAGTGATGCTATTGCTCTAAAATTATAGACTTTGTGGTGCCAGGAACTTGACTCAGCTACACATGTTGTTTGACATCTTGTCATTTCACAAACTGGCCAAAAAAGGTGGCTTAGAAATGAGGCACACGCTCATAAAACGGCAAAACAATCCATTTGAGCAAAGTTTATTTTCTGTTTTAAGATTTAATAAGCTCAGGCTGGTACAGACAAATATGAGGGGCTCTGTTGGGTGGACTTAAAACTCAACAGAAGTAGGTGAAGGGTGTCACATAAAATGTAAAGAAATATTCAACATGCAGCTGGTAAAACAATGAATGCTATAAAAGATAGACTAAAATAGCCTGTGCTAAAATACCCACACCGTGGAGAGGCTTGATACATTTCCATACTCTTTATTTCACTTCCATGGAGTGCCAAGAGTTACATATGTTTGGGTAGGTTTCTGTGTCTTACTATTATTTGCACTATGCTGTTCTTCTTCTGCTGCTTTTTTCTGTCTTTTTTTCGCCCTAGAAACCAACAATCTACAGTAATCTATTTACACGGACAAAGTGCATGTGATTTATTAGGAGATTTTGCTTTGCACAAGCACATGTGAACATTGGGTTCTGTTGGTCTTCTTCACGTCTGGGTTGACACGGATGCTGCTGTGCCATACACATCTCCAGTGCAGATTCCAAACCTCTTCCTGACCCTTTCCAAATATATGTAATTAAGCAATGAAAACTTGTTTGAGCCGTGCATGGCCAAGGACTTCTACTGCAGGAAATTAAGGATAATCTGGAGGCTGTGGGCGCTCTTTGTTGCCACAAGGCATTCTCAAGGTGAAGTGGCTCTCTTCAAGATTGGTTTTCATCCCGTATGAATTAGTTTTGCGTGTTTCTGCCCTTATGGTGCCCTGCTTATTACCTCTCTGTGTTGTTTTCAGTCTGCTTGTGTGTCTACTGTCTGTTTTTTATTCACCCATCTAACCATGAGTCTCACAGGCCAAACCATCCATCCATCCATCCATCCATCCATCCATCCATCCATCCATCCATCCATCCATCCATCCATCCATCCATCCATCCACCCCCCAAAAACTTGTTCTTATGTAGACACAATATGTACTGTATATGTAGTTATTTTAAGTGCCTGAGTAAACCAAACAGATCAATTGTAAAAGGATAGTGTCTGGTTAGCCTCCATTAAACGATTGGTGTTGAACTAGCCTCTCCGAAAATGTGTGGCCCTGTGTCTGTTTTTGAGGCCTTATGTATCATGCATTTAGGGGCAAATAAATAGCGCTTGTAAAAAGGATCCTTAATCCACGACTGCAGCTTCGCAGACATCATTGCAGATTTTTCTTTCCTATTTATGCCACAAACACATCAGCTTTTAATTTGTCTAATCACACCAGACACAACACCATTACCTATAAAAGGCAGTCTGCTGATTTAGGGTTCCAATTTAAACACTGAAAGGAACTGTGTTATGTTTTCACTAAACCATGTAAACACATTAATTGGAGTAATGCCTTGCTTATTATTAGCCATAATCACGTTATTATGCACTTGTAAACATAACTGCTGTTCAGCTGCTAACTGATCTCTAGAAAGTGCAGGAAAACGTCACAGCAATGATCAAAACCAAACCTCTCTGTTTTATTGTGTTTTATTTGCTCTTCTTCTGCGCATTCTTGGGGATTTAGTCAGACTGGGCTGCAGGTAGAGAGAGCATCGAGCATTGGATGTTGGACTAGAGCAGTGATTGGGCCTCCTGTGCGGAAGTATGCCTGGCGCTATGTATGTTTTGTAACCAAAGAAGCCAATCGTTATAATGTTTACAGCTGTCCATTACAAAGGTCAGTGTTGAAGGTCTCTCTCAAATGAGTAAGATTTTCACACACTTTTGAGTCCAACCTCTGACGTAATGTCGGCTGTTAACGTGCCCAAACTCAGAGAGGACGACTTGAGCTTCCTCGACTCAAGTTGCTCAGTGGATGCAATTTTCAGTAGGAAAACATTTCACTTATTCACTAATTTGAGACATGAGAGCATAATTCCCCGGATTTACTCAGGAGTAGCATGTGATTTCATGGTGGGTCCACTTCGCTGTGGTGTTGAGTCCCTGTGTGTTTGTTGTTTGGATGATTGTTGGCTCTACACAGCTCATTTAGATAAGATAAGATAAGATAAGATAAGATAAGATAAGATAAGATAAGATAAGATAAGATAAGATAGACTTTATTTATCCCACAATGGGGGAAATTCACGTTACAGAAGCAACAAGACAGAGTGCAAGAAGTCAGAGGACAAGAAGACAAAAAATAAAAAAACTAACAAGAATAAAAAATATTGCACAAATATTATATACCTTATGGTAATTTACAATATATACAATATGTACACACTAATTTAAAAGTGACGATTGCACATGAAAACAAAGGTTATCAGTACAACTTGCATTTGAGTGGATGTTTATTGTGCACTGTTATACAGTCTGATGGCTGTGGGAAGGAATGACCTGTGGTAGAGCTCCTCCCTGCACTGGGGATGTAAAAGTCTTGTGCTGAAGGAGCTGCTCAGGGTCCTCACAGTGTGGTGCAGGGGGTGGGAAGAGTTGTCCATCCTTTTGTCTGCCACCTCCTCGATGGAGTCCGGTGGGCAGCCCAGGATAGAGCTGGCTCTCTTAACCAGTTTGTTCAGTCTCTTCCTGTCTCTGTCCGTGCTGCCCCCTCCCCAGCACACTATGGCATAAAACACTGCAGAGGCCACCACAGTGTCATAGAAAGTCCGTAGTAGAGCCCTGCACACACCATAGAACCTCAGTCTCCTCAGCAGATGTAGGCGACTCTGGCCCTTCCTTTACAGGGCGTTAGTATTGTCTGTCCAGTCCAGTTTATTGTTGAGGTGAACACCCAGGTACTTAAATGAGTCCACCATGTCAATGTCCGAGCCCTGGGTGTTCACCAGCGTGTGAGGGGAAGGTTTCCTTCGCTGAACAGGACACACATTTAAAATCCAAAAAGTGCACTTTTATATTAAAAAAGACTTAATGGCCCTAACCCCTTCTCAAGCAAATACATCACATCAAGAAACAAAAAACAAAGGAAGAAAATGACTCCCAGCCAGAAAGTGTCTACTTTTCTGTGCTGCATCACATTTAACCTGTTAAACTGCACAAGTTGATTTTGCACACAACACATTTCAACCTCGCAGTGTTGAGGTGAAAAAAGGTTCCAGAGCGAACAGGCGGAAAAGATTCGGTCACCTGGCAGGTAAATAGATTGGTTCCTTGTTTAAAGTCTCCAGGTAGAGACGGTATATACTGAGGGACCTATAGAGCCAGTAATGAGTCATATCCTTCAAACTGCTGTTCTCTATCTCACACACCTCCTAAAATTTACACTGCAGTGACCATCACACACACACACACACACACACACACACACACACACACACACACACACACACACATAGCTCTAACCTGTTCATGACTCCATACTGTGCTTCACACCTCTGGGGGTGTTTTCTGGGGGAAACACATCATGCCAGTCACCAGCGTCAGCGCGTCAATCAAACTTCCGCAAACACAGTTGACATTTTCTGGCAGGTGTAGCCAGCAGGGGTGGTCTGCAGGACTGCTTTGACTTTGAGTGACAGGATGCACTTTGGGAAGTCCTTCTGCGGACTGTCATCTGGTAGCAGAGTGAATACGGATGTTGTCAGCAACAAAATCATAGAGAGAACTAAAAGCAACATACAGACAGATGGCAAGCGGAGGGATTAGACCCGTGGCCAGATGTAAATGAGGACATAAAATGGTAAAGAAAAGTTACATTTTGAAAACTTGTTTATCAGACATGACATCTACCATCTGTGCTGGAAACAGTATCTCCTTTACATCCAAAAGGTTTGAGCAAAGGGGAAAAGTTCATCTGAGGTCAGGCTACGTGCATAATATGGTTCCCTGGATTTTATTGGAGTTGCTGAAGAGAGTTGAAGCTCCCTGTTTTGTGCTGCTGGTGTCGATATAACCATTGTCTCACAAATAGACCCTGGGAATGTTTTCCATGAAAGATTTTTTATAAAAGAGATGAACATCCTTGACACTGTGTTTCCCTTTATATGAATCTTTGAATTTTGAATGAAACTGTATGTGTGTACGTGGGCAATTTTAATTTGACGTGCAAGTTAAATGAAGCCAGTCTGTGTGTGAGCTCTGTTTTCTAGCTGGATAAAACGTATTGAGCAGCTTTTTACAAATGATTTAAGTCTCAGTTCCGTTCTCTGCCTCACTGCACTCAGTCTCCCTCCTTCCTCTATCTGTCTTTCTCTGGGTCTTCTTCAACACTGACAAAAATTACTTACAAAAAATATTCCAAGTGCCTGTCACAGTTTCACTGATCCCAAGGTAGCAACAGTCCAAAACCAATCAAGTTATAATTGAATAGACGAGAAAAAAAGAAGCTTGAGCCACAAGATATTTGGCGTATTTGCTTGGAACATGACGTAAACAATCACTCGATCTTAAGCATAATATTCACTCTCTGATGATAGGCTAATTGACTATTCAGCTAATTGTTTCTGTATGTATATTGGACACATTATTTGCATCAGTATCAAGTTTTTTCCCCATTATTTCTCCATTTTCTGCCTTTTCCTAATCTAGTAATGTCCAGCTCTGAAATTGTATTTGGATGTAGCAGCCTCAGTTTGTGATGCCTTTCAAGAGGAGACTATGGTCTGTAAGTGAGTTGGATGGTTTTCACTGTAATTCAATCCAGCCAGGTTGCGGTAAATACAATTAGAGAGCTGCTGCTGCTGCTGCTGCTGGCTGTGGAACATAGATATGAATGTGTGTTAAAAATATACAGAGAAAGAATGTGTAAAAAAAACAGAAAAATGATAAGGTAAAAGGGGGAAAACAGACTTGTAGTACAGGTGTGCCAATTAAAGTAGTGTGTTTCGCATCATCATCATCATTTGGGACGTTTGAATCAGTGTTGTTGTTCTAAGATTTGTGTGTGTGTGTGTGTGTGTGTGTGTGTGTGTGTGTGTGTGTGTGTGTGTGTGTGTGTGTGTGTGTGTGTGTGTGTGTGTGTGTGTGTGTGTCTCTCTCACATTGGAAGGTCTGGACACTGGGCATCAGGCATACTGCCAGGTAGACATACAAGTTTTAATATGATTGCTGCTGAGCACTTTTACAATGTGGGTGGGGTGCATGTGTGTGTTCCTGTGTGTGTGTGTGTGTGTGTGTGTGTGTGTGTGTGTGTGTGTGTGTGTGTGTGTGTGTGTGGGTGAGACCAGCTAACAGAAGTGCCTCAGAGCAGTAATATGTGAGTGTGTCAGCTAAAAGGCCAGGCTTGCTGAGTGATTGCCACATTACCCACAAGTATGAATCAATCTTCTGTTCAGATTTTTAGCTATTTACAGACTCACATGAATTTGATCATGTGTTTTCTTTTAATGGTTTTCTAGGATTTACTAAAATCTCTATGGCCGCACTGTTTTACTGTATAGCGCTGCAGACAGTGGAGGATGGGTGGCATGACGGCTTTGGGAACGGCCTGCCATCTGAATAGAGTTCAAATTTAGCATTGGACCGTTATTGATCATAGTGTGGCAAATACAGTAATTCGGAATGAGAGTGCCTGTGACTGTGCAGTTTTCCCCATATGTAGACTTTTTCATCTGCAGTAATGTTGAGATTTTGACGTGGAAAGTCCGCGAAGGTCGTCATGATAGCTGAGTTTCAGTGAGGGAAGAAATACAAGACAATATTGAGATTGATTTTATATTTGAGCTGCTTTTTATAGCACAACCTGAGCTATACCTAAAGTGTACATATGAGTGTGTGTGTGAGTGTGTGGGGTTATGTGCCCTTGCAAGCATATGCTTGCTTGTTTGTGGCTTTGTGTGAATTAGCTGACAGCAATCTGTCAGTCATCAGAGTACATCAACATCACATCTGCGCTCTCCAAACAACAGCTTACCCTCATCTGTTCAAGGCCTCACATAGATAAGAATAAGTGTGGTACAGATCGTATTGACAGAAACGTTGTGAAGCGCACAGGAAAATGTTTCTGGACCTGTGTTTCCACCGTAGGCTACTTCTTTTCTTGAGTCACCCTACCTGCCAGTGTTTTCAGTAGCTATTGTTCAGCAGAGAGAGAAATGACAGTTTGGAGGAACTCAGTGAAAGAAGGGATTTAGGCAGTAATCCGCCTCACTGATCCTTTTTAGAAACAACCAACTGTCTGGCGCACCGCCTGCCTCCCACCACGACACGCCTGCTTTTGATACCTGAAGACTGGACTGTAAACTGACACCCACAGTGGCATTTTCTGCTGCCTACATACCTCAGATCAGACGAAGACTAGATTGAAGCCATTTGCTTCAGTTGGTAAAACCAGCGGTTGTTGGCTTGCAGGTGAGCTGAGGTGTGCACCCCAGGGTTAAGGCACGCTGTAGCCGTCAGGTTTTTGATATGAATGTTGAAATTTGTGGGGTTTAATCCTTTAGCACTACTGTTTGCAGGAAGGCTCATATGTGTCGTGGTGTGGGCTATCACACTGCCTTTCTAATCGAGTATGTGTGGGTGGGTGTATTTATGTTAGTGGGTGGGCAGGGGATGAATAATTTAATGAAATTTTTTCTTTTATATCTATTTAAATACGTGTTCATTTTATTTTGTTCATATTTGTTGAGCACGTTGAGCTTACATTGTATGAAATATGCTCAATTTGACTTACTTTGCCCTTTCATTGCTCAAGATTAACTTTGTTTGAGAACATAGGCATAAATAAAGCCTTTAAGGCCGGTACACTCCTCCGTCAGACTGGAGCCTAGTAGGTGTCGTCTGTCTCTTATTCAAACATTATCTACATTTCTAATCAGCAGAGCCGTTGCCAAAAAGACGAGTTTGACTAATTAAATCTCACTCTATCTCTCATTCGTCTTACAGTCAAGCTTGGGCGTGGGTTGTATTTTCATATTCTCATAGATGTTATGATTGTCCTCATGCATTATCTTTCATCTGTCAGCAATGCAAACAAAGTCAGGTTGATATTTTTACAGGTATGTCTGATTTCTTGTCAGTCTGGGAGAAGACTTGTCGACTCATGGCTTTTAAATGGTGGAGAGTTTTGGTCCTCTGGGCTGTGTTTTACTGGAGCTAAAAGAGCTTTCTAGGCTTTTTTAACCCACAGCAGTGACCAAATGGCATGTCATTTTCTTTGTCAGGAACTGAATGGCACCTTTATTTGAGTGAATTTAGTCATTTTAATTTCTTTTTCCACTGGTTGTGGTTTGACAGATGTATTAAAGTGTGTAGACCTTTGATTTATGGACAATCTGGCCTTTTTAACACTTAATATGAATTGACCTCTTTGTCTAATGGTAGTTCTGACTATGGGGGATAACACATGCAGAAAAAGCCTCAGACAGACACACAAAACAGAGACGCACACACACGCATACAGTACATATGGCTGGAGTGGTTTATTGGGTGGCAATAAAAAGAAACGTTGTGTGAAATGAATCCAGTGTGACTTACAGTGTTTTGGAGGCTGTGTTTTCTTAGAGATGAAGAAATGGACCCGCCCAGAGTGTCATGTTTATATAAAGAATTTTTATTTGAGTTTAATTTTCCAGCTCTACAGGTGGGAATCTGAACGAGCTGACCCTCCAATCACAAGATCTAATAAAATGCACAATCCTTGGCATACAACCTGTGTCTGTATGAGTGTTTAAAAGTCACTGTATGTGCCACTTTTGTGTGGCTGAATTTATGCGTTATTTAACTTGATACTTCAAATGAAATGAAGACAAACAAATGAGGTCCATGGCAGCTGCTCGGCATAAAGAAAAGCTGACTGAGTTGCAAGGTTTTGTATGAATTTGAGGAAACGTTCATTTGATGCTATTGGATACTAATAGAAGTCCTGATTGTAAGTTAAAAACGGAACAGGTGTACATATTAAGCTCCAGTATACAGCCTGTCCTCTCTATTTATCCATCCCAAATCTGTCTTTTACAGTAACCATACTTCCATTATGAGCTGTTTTAATAGAGGGGTCTCGCCATATTCTTACTGTATTTTCTTGTGTTTGTGTGCCCGCAGAGTTTGCACAGTTGTGTGAGCAGCCCCATCTTTGAGAGTGAAGCTCGGCTTACGTCAACCCTCATTTACAGGTAAGAACAAAAGTAATCATTCATCCAATCAATCAGTCAGTCCAGTTAGCCAGATCACATGATATTCAGATGAGAGAGAGTCATCATCATCAGCATTGCACAGGTATGACTGAAGAAAGGCAGTCTCTCCTCAGCTATTATAGTGCTTTGAAATAATGCACATGTATTCGTTGTAGCAGCAGGAAGCTCATGATTTCACTCAAGGTGTTATTTGACCTTTCAAAATATGGTCAAAACACTTTGTTGTCTTGGCACTCTTTGTTCTCCTCCTATCTTCTATCCACCAGCTGCTCTTACTCCTTAAACTTCCCACATATCTTATTGTTATGGGAAGATACAACGTTATAGAAAACACTGACGCAGGGAGAAGGGGGCCTCAACCTCCCCTCCAGGCTATACTCTGTTAAAATGAGCCCTTCCGTCACAGTACCTTTAACATTGTAATATTATAACACAAGACACATCTGTGTATGGGAAACATGCGATTATGAGATGAACAGTGTGGTCCATTATAGTGGTCCTACAAACTGAGGAGCATCATCAAGAGAAAATTAAAATGCTGGAAACACTTTCTCTGCAAATACTTGATTTTGCAGCCAACCAAACAAACCAAAAAAGCACACAGTGTGCTGCTAGAGTACATCCCAGAAGGACGAGGAGGACGGCAGTGAAGGGAGTCAGTCTAACGTTGTGTGTTTCTCTGAAATCCAGACTTGCCAAGAGCAACACAAAGACAGTGACACTGTATCCTTCATAAATTACTGTATGTTTGACTTGTCCTAAAATATCTAAGTTGGACTGTAAAAGCTCACTTGTGGACTTCATGAGCAGGGGTGTTGTGTGACTCTTTCTTTCTTTCATGCACTTTGTTTGTGAAGAGAACGTAGTGGCTCAACATAAGAAACACTCTTAAAACAGAGATAGTGTTATATCTTACTTATTATATACACATGCGCTTCTTATTTGTTTATATCTTTTGAGAATCTGGAAAGAACGACTGAGTTGTCAGCTTATTGGCAAATATAAATGTTTCCTTTGGGACAGCAATCTGTAACCTTAGCCTGCACTAACACAAGTGATTTAGCCTCAGTTGCCAAGAGGAAATTTATTAGTATCTGGGAGCATTTTATAGCCAGCTGCACAGACAGCTGAGGATGTAGGTGACATGCGAAGGCACCTTGAGCTGAAACAGGGATATTAAGCATTTGAATACGTATTTGATGCATAATGCTTAACAAGAAACCTCCTGTCAGTCACTGAGACCAGGCCTGGCACTCAAAGCACAGAGACGCCTAGAAATGCACCAGTCGCATTCTTGGAGTGAATGATTCAACCACCCTGATTTAACAAAGCATCCAATGCCACTTGTGATTTGCTAATAAAGGATTTATAGGATGTAGAAGTGTTCAACAAAGTAAAAGAAGTCTTTGCATGTGTAGCAGGAAAAGCTGTCCACAACACAACCGACATCTGGACAAGTACATTCTCCACCAGAACGTATTTGTTCCTCAGAGGACGTTCAGTCAGGGGACGCAGGTGCTGTTAATTGCACATTTAAATATGGATGTTTTAAATGAGGACCACACTTCAGCCGGTGTTTGCAACATATTGAGCAGATGGTACTTGGTTGTCAGAGTGAGGTGAAGGAGAGGTGTGTGCTTGTTTGTAACTGGTGAGAGTTAGAGAATGATGATCCAGGTTGGCTTTCGCACTCAGTGGGATGTCATCAGCGTGCTTGACAGGCTTGTGGGCTGAGATTAATGAAGTGTTTTTCTCTTGTTTTATGTGCCGATACATTTTAGGGTACTTTGTTATATCTGGAGTGTGATATGAGTAGCAGTAGCAAGAATTCATGTATCATTTCATGTTTGCTGTAGGTGCAATAAGCAAACTTTTAATATGAGCTTATAATAAAGTTTAATCAAGTTGAAATTAATTTGTTTAATGCTTCAAAAGCAGGGATACAAAGTGTTTTACAACAAACACATGAACACAGCAATAAGATACAAGTGTATGGATAAACAGGCTGGCATAAAGGATGAAGGAGGAACAGAATTTTGAACAATGTGTGACTAAAACCAGAAATAAAACACCAAGGATAAAATATAAAAACAAAGGGTGAATTAAAATAGAGCAGTACAAGGCTTATGGGAAGTGCAATGTCAGAATAAAAGACAGTGTAACTCAATAGTTAAGAAGCTTAAAAGCTTGGTTAAGAACTTAAAAAGTGTTAGCTCTGTTAGTATTTTGTGTCTCCAGCTTGAGAGGGTGATGGAGGGTTTCTGTGTTATTATTTTATTTTACAAGTGACAGGCCTCTACTGGTATTTGTCAGATTAACATGAACATTACATGAACTCTGTTATAAGGATTAAATATCCAAATCCAAATCGTTCATATGATGATTACATCACAAAACCAATGATTTTATTATACCAACAATAATACATATGCAAACAGGGGCCCCACTACAAGTCAAAAACCTTAACACCTGCAGTATGAATAATAATAATAATAATTTAATTTCTCAATATGCACAGAATTTGAGTGATGATGCTCTCATCCAGCCAGTTCAATAAAGTTATTATTGTAGGTGGTATATCACCTTTAATCTCCAGGTGAGGCAACCCACCATGACTGCCCATTTGTTGTGTGTGGTGTCTGCATTAAACAGCAGCCTGGACACTTTGAGTGGGAGACACATGTTTCAGCAGGGCCATTAATGCTGAAACATGAGAAACTGTTTTCACGAGCACTACACCCATACACACACATACACACAAAGCAATGCACTTACAAATCCTCTCTCTCTCTCACACACACACACACACACACACACACACACACACACACACACACACACACAGGTGTACTGATAACAGCATCTTTCAACATGATGGAGCTCTACGGTGAGGTACACACTGCAGACGGGAGAAGCTGTGCGAGTGTGTGAGCGTAAATGAAGAGAGAAGTAGCTATTGGTGAGGTCATGAACTTATAAATGGTGAAAAAAAAAGAAGATTTCTTGTGCTTTTCCATTACACCTCACTCCAGTGTTGTGCATTTGTTGTAGATACCAACCAGATTGTGCATAAATATTCTCTTCAATGGATAAATGCTCTTGTTCCAGTTATTTCCCCTCAGAGACATTATTAAAATAGGTGAATTTCCATTGCAGGCTTTGGCTTTATCATGGTAGGGCTTTCCAGCACATGAAGCATATTGGCATTTGAGTGACTGTTAGGAGGTTGAACGACTCTTTTTAACTCACACACTGGGGCCGATCTTTAAAAATAGTATTGTATAGAGTATAAAAAGACATGGCAGTTAATACTCATGCACAATGTTAGTATTTGAATGCATATACACAGCACAGTAGAACACCGGAAAAGCAACACCGTGGACAACACTAAACCATCCAAAAGTCTTAATCTGCATGAGTTTGTGAAGTCAGCAGTGACCGGGCATGCATGTTGTTTGTCCCCAAGGGGGCACCATACTTATAGTTTTCTTTCACCTGTTGCAAACAGATAAACATCAACAGACAATTCAAGTTTTAATCAAGTTGTGGATGTCAGCTTTAGTGTCTTGGGGTGTTTTTTTTTTCCTCTTTCTCACTTTTATACGTTGAAATCAGTGACAGTGTATTGTAGTCAGACTTTTACTTAGTTTCAAGCATGCAGTTAATACATAATACGTTTCCGCTCAGTTGCTCAAGCCAAGTTTTTATCAGGCAGATCTCAAGTGCTGCTCACTCGTCGCCGTGTGTGAGCTGCTGTGATGACGCTTGTGCTGTAAGCACAGTTGCTTTTGCTGCCTTGCTTTCTCTTTCTCCCATACTCACAAACAGCTGCCTGTATGCTTCAGCAGCCTCATAGCCTTCAGCAGCAGCAGCAGAAAGTACTTAGTGGTCTAAAACAGGGAGCAGTGGGTTTTGTCATAATCCCTGTTTGGGCTAGAACAGACTCCTAAATAAACTGCTGCAATGGGACACCACTGTTTACCAGCAGTGAGAGGACTGTATTCAAAGTGTACAAGTGTTGCCTTTGTGGTCATCCGGCTGTGATGAGCCAGAACAGAAAGAACAGTGGCTTGTGTGCCGCAGTCATGAAAGTAAGGGGAGAAACACAAAAAAGTTTAACAGAAGCATGGACAATATTTTAGTCTTGGTTCAGAACTTGCTCATTCCGGATTATAAACCGATGCTTAGTACTGAAAACCGTTTTAGTGCAGCAACTTCCAAAATAAGACTTGACATGAAAACAAAGTTATTACTTCCAAACTGCTGCCACAAGATGTTGATGCAGAGGGGAGCTGTAGGCTTGTGTGCAAAATTTAGCTCAGAATAATTTGTTTGTTTTGTTCATTTAATTATAAGGAGAGAAAGAGGACGCCATGGTTCTATGTTTGTCAGATAATGTGGGATGTTTGCAGATGCTTTGAAGTTAAGGTTATAATATAATGAAATTGCTGTATTTATTACTTCCATTCAGTCACTCTGTTTTATCTAGACTCTACTCCATGAAATTTATTTGTAAAGGCCGAAGTGAAAGCTTGATCTGATGTCTTAAGAGATAACTGCATTTAACATTGCACTCCAATAACACTCACAGTGGAGAAAAAAGTATGAAAATTGATGCAGCACAACTGGAGATCGTCTTTTTTATTTCATATATTTTTCCTTGTCAAAACCCGGTGCCTACATTGCCCACGATGCAATGTAGGCACCAACAGTTTGGTCCATGATTTTAATGTGTAGGTTTATTTACATTTACCTGCTTACAGCAGTGGAAAGGATCGCTAAATGCAACTAAAGATAAACTTTAAGTAAACCGGGTTTGATCATTTTCACCGCAGAGGAACTAGAGAATCTCCTCAATCTGAAAAGTATAGAGAAAAAATAGTTGTGAAAATGCATAATTGGCATACCAAGCCCGCAAGTTTGGGGCACACATCCCTCCTCCCTAAAACACACACACATAATGACCTTGAGGGTGTTAGCGGTGTTGACGTTTGTTTGGACGGCGCTTCAATTCCTCAGACTGCTGCGAGGTCACATGGCTTGACATCAAAGAAAAGAATTTCTTCCTGGGCGACTCTGAGAGCTCTGGTGTTTATTCTAAAAGTCTGACTGTCTCGCTGTCTGTCTGTGGCTGCCGTCATGCCTGCCCTCCTGATTACCTGCGTCTCTACGTTTGTCACTTTGTGCAACATCTACCCAACTTTTGCTGTGACCGTAACTCTTTCTTTCCCTCTTGGTCTCAGTCACTCGCTGTCCTTGTTTCGCTCTGTGCACTTTCACTGCAGAGAAAGATGAACCGTGCGCTACAATGGAAAAGCGTTTGTTTGTTGCCGTTCGTATTGTGTTGTCAGCTTGTTAATGTGGAGTGACTGGATTTGGCCGGTGCTTGGGCGCTTTTTCACTTGATTGCCATTTAGCGGAAATTGGTGATTGCTTCATTTCCCTCCATTTTAAACAAATGCTGTTTTGTTTAGCGACACTTCTTTAAACCGCAGCCAGCTGAGAAACACATCGCTGCGTCTTTGTGGTTTGGAGTGTTTTCCACCTGTCTTATAACTCATTGTGTTCACCTGCACACAACAAGTCTGGTCTTGATGAAGTGATATGTTCTTTGGTTCCTGGCGACGGATCAGCTTGTTTAGAAAAACACTCACAGGGTTAGATTAGAAGCAGACCAACAGGGCATATGAACTACAGTAACAGACCTGGAGTCAATCTGTACAGCATACACTCAAAAACATTTGATAGGTGCAACATGAAAAGAAATCCACTTAAAATTCATTATGTGAGACCTACATCTAACAGGGTGATTGTCTTCTAGCACCAAACTGCGTCTTCACTGCAGAGTAATTCATGTGCATGTGTAGCTGTGAGGTTTCCCCCGGGGATGTGTTTTGTTTTGATGTCCTCCACTGCAGCCAGATGAATGGCCACATGGAGGGCTGGGAGGGGGAAGAGGGGACCTTTGGACATGTTAAAGGACACCTGTGGGGCTTTGGGGGGCCTCCGCATGATGGACAGGGTTCCGCTTCAGGTGGCAGTAATTTCTCTAAGCCGTGGGGAGGGGGCACTGGGGTCAGATTTTGTGTGTGGGTGTGTTTGTGGGCTGTGAGCGTGTGCATGTGGTGTGATTCTGTCTGTGTCACAATCCTGAGTTCGGGTTTTGTAACACTGATGCGTTGCTGTCTGTTTGTCTTAGCCTTTGTTTCCTTATCATTAACTAAAATAACTGCTCCCTTTAAGTGTGTGTGTGTTTGCGTACACACATGCATACCTTGTAAACATATACTGTGTATGTGTGTGTGCACAAAGGCTTATCTGTCAGACACTAATTGCTTCTAATACCACTGGGAACACCGCAGCAATCGTGACAGAGTCTCACCCACGACTAATGATTATGTAAATACGATAACCATCTGAAGACATGATTATGTGTGTGTGGGTGTCCTGCCTAATATACTTCTATCTCTTATCATACGGAGATCAGCTGTTAGACAAATGTGGCATTGTTGAAGGCTGAGGTAGAGCCGCATGTGTGCATGCATGCATGTGTGTTTGTGTATGTGAAGCTGTGCTTTACTAGTTCAGGGCCTCGTCTGTTCTCTGCACCTGATACTGAGCTGGACCAACGTACCTGGAGAGCTCCAGGCATTTTAGATGAGACGAGGGGAGCTTGTTATTAAATGTCACAGGCCGATCTTCTAGAATAACCAATAACGTTCCAAAGACTACCTCAGCCTCTACACACAAATACACACACACAAACACACACGCACGCACAGCCTGCTAGAGTGTGCGTTCAGATGATTAAGACAGAACACTGTGAAATGAACCTGGATAAATATTCTAAAATTCGCTGCAACAAATTTAACCATTCACACACTGATCCGCATCATAAAATCAGCCAATTTGGTTCTATTAACGGACACTTTCTTTTGTTGCTTCACTGGAATGCCACTATCATGTAGCAGCGATAGGAAGTTCTTCCTTAGTCATTCACAAAAATGAATAATCAAAACATGGACATTTTCTGGCACTTGGCATGTTATTTTTAAATATTTACAGGCAGCCACAGTGAGTTGGTTAGAATAAAACAGTAAAAAGGGGGTTTGTCTGAATTAACTGGCTCCATGAACCTTCAAATGGTTTGGAGCTTAAGGTTTAGAATAATGTTGTGGTCAGCCTTAAAATGCTGTAAATTAGTAATGTAATGCCAATTTTCTTGCAGCAATACCCAGTAGGTGCTATTAGGGGGGATGCAATCCTCATTGTTAACCTGCCACCCCCTCCTCTCCATCCTCAAGTAGCAGAGAGAGTGCTGGGACAGAGCTGCTGTTTCGTTGATGACGGTAGTCTAGTCTGTCTGACTCATTGATCCTTCATCTAACCGAGGTTTAATCTAAGGCCTGACCATGAGTCAGTAGCCTAACACCGCTGTATGAATGAATCCATAGCACTCTTTGTGGTGACTATATTGTCATACTGTATACTCTATATACTGCTGTCACCTCCTGATAGCACATGGTTTATCTACTGCCTGGTTGGTGTTGTTCCACATAGGGACCAGGTCATGGTGGATGAACGGGTTGAGCGCAGGAGTTTCACGTGGGTGACTGGAGTTCGAGTCCTGTGTGGAACTTACTGTTAGATGTATTATTTTTAGACTTAGTTCACTTTATATCAGTTTCTTTCTTTCTTCTTCTTCTTCTGCTTCTTCTTTTTTTTTGGTTATGTTTACACAACAAAAGCTACTTGATTAAGTGTAGGAAGAGATCATGGTTTGCGTAAAAGTAGACCCTTTCAAAATGTAAACCACTTGATAGAAAGGCTTACTTCTGCCATGTGTATATTTTTGTGTCTTTTTTCATGATTTGTTATGACATCACAACAGCGTGATTGGTCAGTTGCATTGATGGTCCTGGAGCAACATAATTGTGATGCTGTAGGATCAATACCAACACACCATGCACATGTGCAGAACAGCATGAGGATCATAGAGGCACACTGGTGCCTGTGGTGTTTCTATAATATTCCTATAGTATTTATATAACCATTCCTTAACGCCTGTGCTGCTGAAAATACACCCTGAAACAAAATATTTTAGGGGAGATCTGACTATCATTACATTTTACTACGTAGTGACTGAATACACAGTTCTTTCACAGCTCTGTGGTAAGGCTGCAGCTGCAGTATAAAAGTATAAATGACCACCCAGATCATGAAATGCGATGATGAACATGTGCACACAAAGACCCAGACGTTAACAGTCAGCACATTTTTAAAGTGAAATGACACTGCCAAAACCACCAACAAAGCATCACTGCTGCTTAACATTTAGTGTGAAGTAAGGAAAGAGGTGGGTGTAATGTGAGGACATCTGTTAATTACACACCACACACACACCTCGTACACACCACATAAATTGGCATCATATGGAGTCAATAAGGCCATTTGATTTAATATAAGAATGAGGGGGCAAACAGTACAGTGCAACACTCAGACTGATGCATGCATACATTCATTTACTCACATCCGCACACACACAATCATGCGTTGCAATATTTTTGCAAAGACATGTGCTTCCAGTCAGAGGGAAATTGAATTTGTTTTTTATTTTTTATTTTTACACAACTGAGGACAGTGGACCGTGAGTGGCTAAGAGTGATGGTTCCTTTTCCTCAATCCCAGCACAATTCCTGATATTTTGGATTTGGAGTATTTTTTGCTGTTTTTGATGAAGCGAAGACCAACAGAAACATACAGTAAATTCTCTGTGTGATTTCCAATGTGACAATGGCTTCCTTTAAAAGCATGCTGCTCCAATCAACAGCTGCAAAGCTCAGATAGTGTTATTCAAGCACATGACTTGAAAAGCTGTCTCTGCCATTTGTTAAACAGACGTGCGATTGATGTTCAGATCAGATGCATCTGCACTCATTTGTTTCTCGTTAGGATTCCTTGCTCCCTTTTGATGTGTCTTTCACCCTTTTAGCATTGCAAGTCAATTCTGAGTTTGCCTCAGCACATTACAAATTTATATTAGTATCCATTATACTGATATACCTACAGCCAAAAGCTATTGTCTTTTTGGAGTGCCATTTGTTGCTGCAGCCATGATTTTAATGAGGAACTGATATCCATATTTCATTTTACTCTTATTTATGATTTAGCATGATTTGGCAGTCCAGAATGATTTGATGAAACTTATCTTGTCAACATTTGATCTTTTGAGTGCATAAAGTTAAATACTTATTAGATAGATTCTAGCCAAGTATTGAAATAGACACACATTTGCACAAGAGGTGCAGACATGTACTCACACAGCCGACCGCAGGGCCAGAGGAGGTAAAGATGATCAGCTTGCAGCAAATGCTCATGCGTGGCCGCACACACACACACACACACACACGTATAGGCATGTTTCTATGTGTCAGAGCCGTAAGCTTAGAGTGCAAAGGTCATCCTGAAGGGTCAGAGTGTCAGTCTTATGTTTCAGCTACAGAAGAGGTCCTCTGTTACACACTGAATGGACACTGTGAAATAGTGTCTTCAGAGAGAGAGAGAGAGAGAGAGAGAGAGAGGTGGATGTCAGGAAAGAAGGAGAAACAGAAGAAGAGAAACATGAAAAAAGTTGGAGGTGGAGGTGAAGGGTTGGGGGGGTTGGTGAGCAGCCATGTTTTCAGATGGCAGGATGATAGGTAACAGAGTGTAAGTGCGTGTGTGTGTGCATGCTCTAGTATTTGGTAAAAGCATTCATTTACATACATGGATGTATACAGTGCAGGGGTGTAAGTACAAGCTGGAGCAGTGTGCGTGTATGCATGAATGAGGGCATGTTTTGTGTGTTCGGTATGTCTGTTTCTCTCAGTGCATAAAGGGTCCATGGTGGTCATACGAGAACCTGCAGTGAACTTAAAGATCCCTGAATAGTGGATGCTCTATATTTGGGAGCTGGACCGAGGCTGCTGACCCTAACGCTGACCCCACACCTGCCCTGCGTGTGTGTGTGTGTGTGCGTGGACATGGCATGGGTTGAATATAGTGGGGACATGCAAATGCGTGTGTCCGTTGTGTGACTGCTTCTGCCTGTCTCTCTTGACTTAATGCATCAGACACACACACACAAATGGTTAACGTGCTAAATGTGCAGAATTGTATGTAAGACTTACAAAACAATGCTGTATGGGAAATGTAATTATGGGAATTTTGAAGATGAAAATATACCGCGAATGATGAATGTTTGGGCAGCCAGTCGCAAATATTTGTTAGTCATGTTTTTCTCAGCAAACCAATTTCTTTACCCATTTTTCCTTTTTAGATCACTTTTTTCTCTGTAAAGACCCAAATGAGACGCCCAGTTTCAGGTCAGCACTGAAAGCCCTTATCTGGTATCGATGCTGTCACTGTAGATGACAACTTTCTTCTTTAACTCACAGACTTTCTGAGCACAAAATTAACTGACTTTGTAAAAACACAAACACACTTCTTCCTGTACCTAAACTAGTAAAACCAAACCTGCAACTTCATTCCAACAAAACATGACAGACTAGCTGAGTTGTGTAAACTGTTAACTGTGAAGAGTTGTTGAATTAAAAGCTTAATTTGTGTACAATGCAAGAAAACAAAGGTTGTTCCTACAGTTCGCTCGTTTGCTTTTTGAAGTTGCTTCCTGAGGGGTCTGCAGTTAGGCTTTTTCATTTTTATGATACTTTTACAAGAGGGTTGTTTGCGTTTCCATCTCCGTAGCTTGTGTATGTGCGCATGTGGTCAGTAACTGTCAGCAAATGCGTGACCGACTCTCAGTTCTTGTTCCGTATTTAGGTCTCAGGGTTCAGGGGTCACTGGGGTCGAGAGGCGGTATGAATGACTGCCTGTTATCAGGTGGCAAACAAAAGACTGTGTGTGTGTGCGCATGTATTTAAGAGAGAGAAACAGGAAGCAAAGATTGACTGAATGACAGAAGGAAAGAGACAGAGCCAGAGAGACTGTGATAGATGAAAATATAAACACAAACAGGAGGCCACAACATACAGGCCGGCAAAATTAAAAACAAGATGCAGCACTATAATTTGATGACATGCTGACCTTGCATCGGAATCAACTTCACATCTTAACCTCAGACTTCTTTCTCTTGTCTTTTGCTATGCAGCTGCTGCCTTTTTTCCATTATGTTCAAACGTTTTTCTGCTGTGATCCTCACCCTCATCACATTTCATGTCCACACTTCACATCCCACAGAGAGGCTACGTACAAACTGGTTGCTTTGACAATCTTCTTCTCACTGATACAACTCTAAAGAGCGCACACTTAGACAAGCTTACAAATCCCAATCACAGTTTTATGAAATTAGCACAAAGGTTTAAAATGCAAACATCTGGCCCTCACACCAAAGTTACTGCAGAGCTAACTTTGTGTCAGGAAGTATGGATGTGCAGGTGGTTGGGTACACATTCCTTTTCAACTCTTAATAACCCAAATCCCTTTCTCATATTCACTGAAGCCTTTCTTAAACCTTAATGAAATTGTTTTACTTGAGAAGCCTTGAAAAGATGCACAGCTTCCCAAGCCTAACCGTAATTTCAGCTCTACCTTTAATCACTGTTTTCATTCATGTAGGCTTTTGTCTCTCTTGCAGTTACACTTTTACATATGTCGGTGTATGACTCACAATCCTACTGTGAATTACCAAAATAATTTGCGTGGAGAAATGTTGTGCTTTTCATTTTTTTGCACTCTTTTTTTAATATCTATCTACACATCAACGAACAGCCATCTGAAATAAAGTTATGGCTGCAATCCAATGCAATGGCTGCAATGGCGGTACTAGACTTCTGGAGATTTTTTAACTCTGTGGCACAAACGTCTTTTGGCTAAATGGAGATCTGTCCGGCTATTTCTTTCCAAATCTTTTTCAAATTTAGAATTTTAAATCATTTGTCTTCTTTTCCTCTTTATTTCTCTTTCTTTATCCCTTCTGTCTGTTTTCTCTCTCCACACCATTATTCATCACTCTCTTCTCCTAACCCCTTACCCCCCTTCCGTCATCTGTTTTTCCCCCTCATTTCATCACTCCCCCTTTCTTTTCCCTGCTAATTGCCACCTCGTTGTAGCATCCCGGGAGCCGGGAGCTCATTAATTGCTGAAGAGGAGACAGGTGGCGCCACTATGTTGTGATGCTTCTTGTTAGTTGTGTCAGTTTATTGTGTTCATGTTGTGTTTGCGTGTGCACGTTTGTTTGCATGAGTTTTTCCCTGTTTGTGTGTGCATTTATGTCTTTATGTGCTTGTGTGTGTGTGTACGATTGCTCTATGCATGTGACTGTGTGTGTGTGCATGTGTGTGTGTGTATGTGGCGCCCCTGCTTGTTAGCGGCTCAGAGCCCCTTCTCACTGTAATCTCTTTGTTTATGCAGTGCGAAAAGGGCCTGGCGGGGGCATGAACTCCCCACGCTCTTATCCCACTGCGCCACTCACCCCAAGTAGACCCTCATGCCCCCCCGCCACCCTTCCAACACCCCGCTTTCCTCCCATCACCTCCCCCATCCGACTCAACTCCTGCCCAGCTCTGTCCTCCCTCCCTGTGTCCCGTCATCCCTCCTTCCTGTCCTGCTTTGTTAACATCAGAAACTTAAGCTGTACATTCTGCAAGAGGTCAACAAAGATGCACCTAGCTGTAGGACACCATGTTTCTGTGCTACCAACAGTGGTGGGCTACTTACTAGAAAGCTCATTGCTCATTGCACATTGCTCTCTGAAAAAGTAATTTCATTGCTTTACTAATTACACTGCAGTAAAAGCACTGCTTGACCGTCGTTACTCCACCAAGCCGTCAAAGACGCCTTCAACCAAATCCAAAATCCAACATGTGTAGAAATAAAAAAGGACACAGCTGCAGTGACCCCAGACAGCTCTTCAAACATCCCAACAGCGTGAATCCTGAGTGTAGGTGTAGCTGTGGCTCACCTTAGCAAGCAAGCTAAGAACATAAAACATGCGAATTTGACATGATACTGGGAGGTAATGGGAGTTGTATTTCTTCTTTTTTTAGTGTTTTTTTTTTAGCACCATGCTAACACGTTCTGGTCCAGTTTGTCCACTGAGTGCAGAGACAGCAAACTGATTTAACCCACTGTCTAACTCCCCATAAGACAGCGAATAAACTGACCCTCAAATGCCAACATTATGCATTGGTGAATTTAAAATGAGTGAAAAATGTAATCACATTACTGTAACACGCCCAACACTGGTTACCATATGGAAGGTGGTCACAGCCTGATTTATGCTGCGAGACCACAGCCAGCGGAAATGTTCTGTAAATGTAATGAATTTGAATCGGTCATGCTCATTCTAGAATTTGCTGAATTAATCGAACTTGATAGAAAAACCCACAAAAGACAACTGAACGCTGTTTTGAAAGTGGCGGTTTATAACTGAATTATGGTTTTATAACTCAGACTATTTCGGTTCATTACACTAGCATCAGCAGCTACTTCGAGTGCATTGCTCTCTTGTCTTTCTCCCTCTCTTGCTTTTTTCTTCTCTTCCATTCTTTGCTCCAGAGTGCCTGTTTTAATCAAATCACATACTTCTTCTCTCCCTCCATTCTGGCCCTCACCCCTAACCTCTCTCACATAGCTCTCCTTTGAAGTCTGCAGTAAAACACTGTTTTCAATCCCTGGCAGTAAGTATCTGATTGTTTGGTAAAGTCTATGAGAAAGAACAATTACAAAGCGCTAGTGTTTTGCCTAACAGATGGTATTATCGCTTGGTCAAATGGTGGCCTTTTGGCAGGTCTAGAGGAGCTGGTGTTGTGGGCAGTGGTGTGTGAATAAGTTAGTGTGTGCATGCGTGTTTGTGTGTCTGGGTTTGTGTACGTGTCTTTGTGTCCATGTGTTCATGCAGGTGTGGGGGTTACCGGCGGTTTGTAGGTCAGCCTCCTGCCCCTGGTGTCACCTTGCTCTGTTTGGCCCCAAACACCCACCATAACAGTGCCTCTTCTCTTCTCTTCTCTTCTCTTCTCTTCTCTTCTCTTCTCTTCTCTTCTCTTCTCTTCTCCCCTGTCATCTTCTATCTGTCCACAGATAATTTAATGATTACATTTAATTCAATTAGGTATCTCTCTGATGATCAGCCTGTGTATGTTTTCAGACAGTTTGCTGCTGCTTCAGATCTGTTCATTACATAACTTATTTTTCATTTCATTTCATTCAGAACTCAGGTGTTTTGTTTTCAACGCCATTAAAAAAACCCTGATGATATTACTAAATCTCAGCAGGCGCACGTAGGAACTATAAATCAAGTGAAAGAGGCATTGTGTTTGGCAGGTGTGTGTGAGTAAGGGAGAGAGAGGGAGAGTGAACAGGACCAGCAGTAGACACAGAAAGGTTTTACTGGGCTCAGCTATTCTTGGCTGGAGGAACAGTTGTCATTGGCCATGGGAACATGTGTAGCTCTTTTATTAGCGTAAGCTCTCACTTTAGGTGGTCCTCTCCACCTATTCAGGGCAAATCAGAGTTAGAGTTGGTTAATTAGAATCACCAGAACCGCATGCTTGAAAATCAGCTTCCTCTGGCATCACGGGAAGTGTTGAAAAAGATGTGACACCTTAAGTGATTTATTTGGTTGTTAAGATGCAATTATTCCTCCATTTGATGGCTAACGTGTAGCTGCTAGTTGAGCGTCTTTGAAAGGGTGCTGCCCCAGACTGTCCCTGTGACAGTTCAGCAGAAACAACACTGGACTCTTGCAATTATTTTGCCTCATGACAGGCATGTGCCTCCTCCGCAGCTGATTGAACTCCTGTTGAACTTTTTGATGCTGCTGTGAAGCTTCCTCATTCACCGCTTCCCATTGTTTGATCGCTGTCCATATAGTGTTTGATGCATATTTCAAACCCTGAACTTTTAGTAATGATTTTAAATTGAAATAGGAAATGGTTTAACATGCTGTTAATGGCGTCATGTCAAGAAGTGAAGGTGAACTGTTATACCTTCAAATGCATTAGGATGCAAATATTAGTGAGAATTTTCCCTCAGTGTTATTCCTCATGCAACCACCTCACCTCTGCACAGTTCCATCTTTTTCCACACACCAGACATTCATTCATTCATTCATCTCATCTCATGGGCAAGAGGCGGGGTACACCCTGAGCCGGTCGCCAGCCGACTGCAGGGCAACACACATACAACCATTCACACTCACATTTACACCTAGGGACAGTCACCAATTAACCTAATGAGCATGTTTTTGGTCTGTGGAGAGAACCCACACAAGCACGGGAAGAACATGCAAACTTCACACAGAAAAGCCCCGCCCAACCCGGGAATCAAACCGGTGACCTTCTTGCTGTGAGGCACGTGCGCTACCTGCTCCACCACCGTGCTGCCCACACACCAGACACAACCTTCTAAATAGCAAAGCTCTTTCATACTCCAGTTGCTCAAAGCTCAATCAGATTTAATGTTAGTCCATGTTTCCTAGGCAGTTTTTATTTGATCAAACTTTGTTTAAAACTTTTGTTTAGGCAGAAGAAAGCAGGAGCAGTTTAGAACGACAGATTTGTAATGTACAGTGATGGGTTTCCCCACTTAAAAAAATAACTGAAATACACCGTTCACGTACATTTTGTTAAGCCTTCAATCAAGATATTGTGCGTGACACACAACCAGATAAACACCATTCCCCAAATTTGCATCAAACTCCAGTCAGAGCTGTTTCAGAAATTTTGCCTGACAGATGGAGACACAGGCGGGGGCCAATCATTGTGGGGAGACAAAAAAAAGAAGGTGGGTGGCTGCAGATCGTGATCCACGGTTATTTGATAAGATGTTGCAGATTTATGAATCAGAAAAGTAGGCAGGCAAAGATCCCACAGAGCAGGTGGGACATCTCCGCTCCCTCTCGCCGCTCCCACTCAGGAAGTAGCTGCCACATGACTCTTCTGTCTTCTGCTTACTGTTCTGTTACCTCAACAGGACATTTTTAACATTCCACCCTTTTGGCCAATCACTTCCTCCTTTAACAATCCTGACCGCTGGTCCTCACAGGGGGCCAAATTGATTTGGCTTCTTCCAGACTCAAAAAGACATCTGTGTGTGTGTGTGTGTGTGTGTGTGTGTGTGTGTGTGTGTGTGTGTGTGTGTGTGTGTGTGTGTGTGTGTAGTCCCTTTCCCTACATTCAATATACACAAAGTATTTCCCATCATTCGGCCACAAATCTCTCAAACTGACTGTGTTTGATGTGATATGCGTCCCCTCATAATTTATTTATGACACTACAAATACTCAAGTTAATTTGAGCCTTTCATTTGTGGCTTTATTTTACCCTCTATGTGCCTCAGAGCAGAGAAACATTACACCAATCCCACTGAAATCTGATAAAAAAAAACACTGCATTTGCCAGATGGCTTGAGGGAAAACTCATCATTCATTTTGGATATACAATAAAGCAATTAAGAATAGCAGAAATATTTATGATATCTTGATTACAGAGGTAGATTTATGTCATTCTCAGTTTTGTTGTACCTCGCCCTAACCACACCTATCCCTGTCAGTGATTTTATGATGGCTGTAAAGTGATACAGTGAGTGGTTTCACAATGACAATAACAAGCTGTAAAAGCCTCTCCCAGTCTATCATTAGGCTTTCATTAAGTTTAAATGGCTTGACACCTACCTCTGTGGGTGTGTGTGTGGGTGTGATACTAGTCACTAAACTTCAAATGATAGCTCATGTTTCATTGGAGGTTTTCTCTGTAATGCTTCCCAAAGAGATGTGTTTGTAAGTCTTCTTTAAGGAGGTGAAGTGTGTCTGTACGTTATATGTATGTGTACGTATATGTGTAGGTTTATAAGCAATGGAGAATGAAAGCAGCAGCGCTTGACTCCTTCTTTCTCTGCTGGCTTTCATCCTGACTTGTCTGTGAGAAAGGATTCTTTCGGAGGGATTTTCTCCAAAGGTGAAAGGTCAATCAAGAACAAATCAGTGTTGAGGTCAGAGGTGGACCTGAGAGACTTCTTCTCTGTCACCGCTCCATCATCATGCCTCACCTCACTCTGTGCATCTTCCCCTGTTTTCCTCGTTTCTCTCATCAATTCTCCGGGCTGTTGGACGAGTTGTGGCGGGTGTGTTTGTGACGGGAGTAGCTGAATGTGTCGGTGGGCCTCGGTCGCAGGACTCTTTGCTGAAGTTGCTGTTTGCAGCTCAGGGTGAAAGTCTTTAAGACTTTTAATACACACCCCTTTTGCTCCATCCTTCATCTTCATGCTTTTTCTTCTCCATTCCACCCCTTACACATTCCACCAGTTTTTCATGCACTCCCTACCTGCCTCCATCAATAAATCTTTTACACCAACAGTTTGAAGTTGTTTCAAACACTCTGGGAACAACTTTCCACCATATAGATTTTTTGCAGGACAAAACTGATTTTTGTTGTCTATTTGGTAAAGTTTATTTCAGGTTTTTTTGGCTCATCTGTTGCTGCTTCTGAAACAAAGCACTACGTCCTCACTTCTCCATTGTCTCTCCCTGTCGCTGAAAAGTTGAGAGTCCAAATGGACCATAGCAGGAAGATGAACTCTCACACACAACTCTCCCACATCTACAACCCCACACTGCCATGCATATGTTCTCTCCTTCTTCCTTTGTGTCTCTCTCTCCGCAGACCATTCAGGCAGAAAGGATTGCTATGTAAATGCGCCAGTGAATAGGAGTGAATGGACAGGCTTAAAGCAGATTATGTTAAACTGCTTGTTAGTTTAAAGACATGCTGAAGTGAATGGCTGGGGATTAGCAGATATGCTGCTGTGCCACAGAGGTGTTTCTCTAAAATGTACTTAATCCCCCATCTGTTAGTCAGTTCGCACATCAAATAAAGGGATGAATGCTTCTAAAAGTGAGCCAGGAAAAGGTAAGGTGGTCTTTAAGTCCTCTGTTGCAGGTGGAAATCCCAAAGCGGAGACAAAATTTAATAACAAATATGTCTCTTTGTGAAGCCACAAGTATGCCAAGGATATGTCTTTGAGAACGTTGAGTCCATGTAGCCTCAAAGAGCAGCACGGTGGTGCGAAGGTGTGCGTGTTATTCGTTACGTTTATTTGTTTTGTTAAGCACCACACATGACTTTGCATAGGAGATGAGGGTTGTATTCATGTGTGAAACCAATGTTGATTGTTGAAAGAAGTGGTTATTTTAAGCGAAACCATGATATTTTCCAGGGAGGTTTGGTGCCTAAGCCAAACTGTGATCGTCATCTGAAATGTTTCTCAGCAAGCTTTATTTTGAAAGCGTAACTTGACGTTGCACCTGTATTGTTAGTAACTTGACCATGGATTGGGGCGGTGTTGTTTTCACTCCTGGGGAACACGAAACGTGACACAGAAATGGTGTTAGATGTTTTGACGTGACTCCGGGATGCATATTATATTAACGCATCACTGTCCTGTGAAAACCATCTCTAAAGTTTTTATTTATTTAATTAATTAATTTTTTTGCCACACATTCCGTTTCCATGTCAAAACCTGCTGCCCGCTATAACCATAATACAACTCAACCCAACTGTTCATCATAGATTCGGGTGTGGTATGCTAGTAACAGTTAGCCTCGAGCCGCTAGCCTCCAGCAGAGATGAGGAGGAGGCAATGGAGGTGTGGTGAGCTCACTTCAACTTGTAGTCTTCTGCCCCAGCTGTCATATGAGGCAGAGTTGGTCATTTAGTGTTTATCAGACCTTGTATAGCCCTCCCTGGAGCCACAAAAGACTTTACTCTACTTTTTTCGCTTACTCAGGTGTACTCCTCAACATTTGTAAACAGACATGCAAAATCTCCTTTAAAACTACCCTCTTTTCACCTTAATGACAGTACATTTTCAGATGATCCACTGGGTTTTCAAATGGTTTATTTCACTTAAGATATATGAACATTTCCTCAACCAATAAATGAACACTCGGTCCTTCAGTGTGTGTTTTTCACTGGACATCAACGGAGGAATCTCGAGCCTCAGAAATGTCATAGATGTATCATTTGAATCCTATTTTCAGAGATCAGAAAGTAAATGTGTTTTCACATTTCCGCGCCCTCGGCGACACGCAGCATTCTGAAAGCGAGCGCGTCTTTCTTAAAAATGTTGATGCTGAGAGCTGCTGACATGTGAAGTTGTCGTGTTATGACAGCCTGTCAGGAATGATGAGAGAGTGAATGCTGAGAAGACAGCGTGTTGACCCCCAGTACTGGTTGAGACACGTCATCTGAATTTGTAAAGGCGGCTTGGAAACCATTAGCATATGAAAAACAGAAGCAGTCCGAAAACACAGCACTTCAGATTCAAATGTCTGAGCCTCTTTATTTTTGACCTAAACTGGAAATCTGTTGCATTTTTTATCTCTGGCTTCGTGATCACTCCTGTCCATCACTCTGTCCTCCTCTTCCCATACACCTTTTCCCTCCTGAGTCTGAACTCCTTCACTTCTCCTCCAAAAGGTCACCATCCTCCATTTATTATCTCATTTCTACAGAATTCTTTTCTTCAAACCGCCTCAGACAACCATCATTCTTCTCTGATCTTTCCTTTTGTTTTTTTCTTGTCAGCAGCCTTTTCTTTACTTTTCTTTCTCTTTCAGTTTCGCTGCTCATCCTTCGCTTGTGACAGTCTCAGTCATTTATCATAGGCCCAGCATGAGGGTGACACTATGGAGAATAGTGTGTGTGCGTGTGTGCGTGTGTGCGTGTGTGCGTGTGTGCGTGTGTGCGTGTGTGCGTGCGCGTGTGTGCTCGTGTGTGTGTGTGTGTGTGTGTGTGTGTGTGTGTGTGGGTCAACAGCCTACAATACCTTAAAGTAACTGTTTCAATCTGCGTATGATATCCTGTCTTCCAGCAAATCACTATAGACATTCATTACTCTCTCACTCACACACACTCACACTCACACACACAAACACACACACACACACACACACACGCCCCTACCTAGTGGGGATTGGGAGCAAATGCTGTCACAGATTTTAAAAGGCTTCCCGTGGTTAGACATGCTTGAAATGACATTCTGGTTCACTGGAGGAGGGGAGTAGGAAAAGGAGGAGAGAAAGACAGAAGGGAAGGGGGCAAGTTGAGTTTTGAGGTACAAATACTTTTAACAGATGCAGGAAAGATGAGGGAGATAGCTGTGTGTGTGATCCAGCAGGGAGAGGGGTAAAGACATTGAATAGAAACCTCCAGCTCCACCACTTTCCGTCATTGCTGTTTTTCACCGTTCAAAGGGACGTGCAGTACAGTTGGTCTCCTGAACACTTGAAGACTGAAGACTTTTACTGAGAAGCCTGTTCTCGTAAAGCATTTTGACAACATCTTCTCTCCACAGGAGGCAGCACAGTGAAAGTAGCAGGTTGGAAAAACACAACCAGTGTTAGGAGAAAGCATGTGAATTAGAAATTCTAACTTCACATGGCTGTAAACCATCTGGCTAAAGTTTAGCGTCACCGAAATGCCCCTTAAAGGATATGCAATGTTTCTTATTTACAAATTTGGTTTCATTGCCTATCAAGTTGCTGTGGTGGCTACTTAAAACCATCATAACTAATCATTTGCAAACCTCTTATGTGCTAAATATCACTGGCTTATCAGCTGAAAAACTCCCAGGACATCTTGCACTGAATTGACAGGATTGACAGCCGCTGTATGTTGAGGTTCGTGTGGGAAAGGGGCTTCAGAGAGGAGGGGATGGGGGCAGCCAGAAGAAGAATAGGGCAGGACCAGGGCAGGACTGTTTATTTATGAAGTGATTTTTCCTCTCATCGAGGAGCGAGGGAGCCAGGCCGCCTATTGTTTGTCACTAATGAACAACATGAACGAGTGTGAGAAAGAAAAGAAGTGCAAAGAACGGCGGCGGCTACAAACGAGACAGATTAACATGAAAAGAAAAACTGTTTGCCCCCGTCTCTTTAACCTCCAAACTTAAAAATCAGCATTTTGTGTGTGTGTATGGGTGTGTGGGTGCATGCGTGCTGTTTCAGGTCTGTCATGCTTTTTGCTCAAAGCTAAGTGTTCTCAGCACACATATAGACACACAGTTTTGTCTACAGTAAATGCCTCACAGGCAACAGGATAGCTGAAAAGGAAATGGTCTGTTAGAGTGTCTCTTCCCATTTATTTATTAGTATAACAGCTCCAGGCAAGGGTGATGTAATCTCTAACAGCTCCTTTAAAGTGTCTTTGCCAGCTACCTGATTTGTTAATAGCACACCACTGTGCGAAGAGACACTTACTTGGAGTTCAGGTGTCTTATTTTCAAATTGATTAGTTGTAGTTTTTCTTAAAAAAAAAAAAAAAACATATCTTGGTTGCAGGTAATAACAGAGTAATAGATATGTTTTTGACTGGTTATCCCCATGCAGAGATCAGTTTGTCTTAAAACAAGGTTTTGCATAGGTCTGCTCCAGTCTGCAGACAGCACACAACAAATTTAACTGTTGACAACAATTGAAATCCACTGAAGTTGTAGCACACTTGACGTCGGCCCTCGCTTGTAATTAGTTTTGCCGCTGGTGACGGCGTGCACAAAGCTGTTTTTTTTTACAGTGTTCACACGAGTGGTTTACTTCTATGGTTCTTTCAGTAATGATTGATGATTGATTTATAATACCAATATCATATTGTGTTTTGCATCTGATAAAATACATTTGATGATAACATGAGACACAATCGCTGAACTGATTTTTATTGAATTTATTTTTATTGAATTGAATTTTTTACTTTAATTTTACATTTAACACAATTCATGCCACATTGTCTCTGTTTGCCTAAGTATATCTGTACTCTGCAGTGCACTTTTTTCCACTTAAAATAGTATAAATGTCCACAGGAAATCAAACTAAACTTTGTAAAAAACTTATGAATGAAAAACTGCAGTTAACAACATCCAGCAGCAGACAGCAGCATTTCTGAGAGACAACAAACTTTAGAAACTCGCTTCAATTAATAAAAAATAATTTTTGTTTTGTGTGCACAGGCGTCAGCCAGTGCCGATTAGCTCAAAATTCCAGATTCTTCCACATGCTGGTTTACTTCTTCTTTTCTTTCTTTGTATTTTCTAAAGTGTTTTTTCTGAGTGCTGTTCAGTTATCTACAATGCAGCAGTGGTACCACTGCTCAAAAAACACTATATTTAGAGTCTATTTCGCCTTCATCAACCGTTCTTTCACCTTGTTCAGAGAATTCCTGCAGAAAATGAGACGTGGAAACAGTTTTCTGTGAGCTTTTAAAGGCGCTGAATCCCTCAGATCCTGCTGCTTGTTTTCAATATCCTCCTCACCCTCCTCCTACTTTTTGCTAAACCCCATCTCGCTCCTGTCTGCTCCCTGCCCCCGTTTTCTTTCCACCCGTGGCCTCCCTCCCTGTGTGTGTGAGCGGGTCAGCCCTCCCTACTAGGCAAGTGAAGTAAACTCCCCATTTTTGCCTCCCTCTCTCCCTCTCTCTCTCTATCTCTATCTCTCTATCTCTCTCAGCTGGGCTGCTACTGTCAGACCGAGTTGGAGGACACTCAACTTCAACTGCTGCTGCCGCTGCTGGTGTGTTTTGTGTGGTGTGGACTTTCTCACGTTGCGGTGGACACACACACACACGTACAGGAGCTTGCATGCCGGTATTCCCCCTCCCCACCTCTCTCTCTCTCTCTGTCTCTCTCTCTCTCTCCCTCTCACACACACAGACACACACTTGGAGGGAGAGGCAGTGTGTGTGTGGCGGATCCTGTCGTGTGGAGTGTACTGAAGAGGGGAGCAGAGAGGAGCGGCAGACTCTACCATGCCAGTGCGGGGAGGAAGGCTGAAGCGCTGCCTCTGTCCCTGGAGCCGGAGTCCTCTGTTGTTGCTCGGGCTGTTCTCTCTTCACGCTCAAGCCCACGGTGAGCTCCTGTAAACTTCCTCCAGCTGCCCTCCACACCGCTGCTGCTTCTCTAAACTTTGCTCTGAACTTGCTCTGATATTACATTTTCTTTTTAAAGTTCTTTCCTTCTTTCTGCAAACCGTTTTGGTGTTCTCTTCTTCTTTCCCATCTTGAATCTTACTCGTACACTTTGCGGATGAGTGTTGCTTTTAGAAGTTGCAGCTTAAATCTGTGCTCTGTTGTGCCGTGCCTGCGGTCTGTAGGCAACTCACCATGACAGTCGGTTTCAGAAATGAGCTCCAAATAAGTAGCAAGTAATGTACACATGATCCTAAACTTTGTTTCGCATCAAGGAATCATTCATGTTTAATGTTATATGTAATGCTTAATGTTAATCAAAGCTGTATGTGTAGGGTTTCATCAAGGCCAGCAGCTCAAAAAAAATGGTTTTACAATCTTTTTTATTTTATTTTCCCATCGTCAAATCATAATATTTGGTGTGTGCAGCTCTGTGTTTTGTCTTGTTCGCCTGATTTTGAGACAAAACATTATTACAGAGCAAAATTGCTTTCAGATTTTCACATCATAAATCATCAACAACCTCTTGAAGATAACACGCCAACTATTACAGGTTATTGCAAGTTGAGGAGTGCTAAGTTATTGATTATCTGATCACTTCGTCAACTTATTTAGCAGTTCTACAGTTGCTCTGACATTCAGGTACACGTCTTCAGCCACGGTGTGTTTGCTGCTGTTTTTTTCGAACAGACAGAGAGATATATTGTCGTGGTCCCACATTGTTACCCTTAGCCACATCAGCCGCTTTGTCTGTGACCATGTTTGGTATCTGGAGTGTGATTGGAGAGGTGTTGGAGAGAGAACGTGTCAGATTTAATAGTCTGTTATGTTTAGTGCTGTGATGTGTGTCATTAAGGTTTGACACACTGCTTTCTTCGCCTGTGTATGTTTAACCACGTAGCTCTGTAGATTAGCTTTGCAATCAAAAAGGCCTTATTGGAGGAATTTAAATGTGTGTGCAGTGAAGTTGAACACAGAACACAGGCTTAGACAGTGTTTCTTATGAGCAATAGTGTCTGTGCATTATTTTTCTTTTCACTCTTTATTGTTGATCTATTTAAAGCCATTGCAGATTGTTTCAGCTGGGAGCCCTGAAGCTAAGCCAGCAAAGGCTCATACCTCATACCGAGGTCGTCCCGCGACCTCTGGCTGCATGTCATCCCCTCTTTCTCGTCCATCTTTCCTGTCATTGTCACCAGTTGAGTCGGCTTTCCTACGGAGTGCACGCTGCGTTACCTTATCTTCTGATTTACTCTCCGTGCTCACACATGCTGTTATCATTTGAAGCTCAGCCTTGGGAGGAATAACAGTCTTCTTGAATGCCGTGAACATTTAAGCATTTGCGCTGCACACATGAGTACACATGGACACAAACATAAAAATTGCTGGAGTGTTTTAGACGCATGGTAACACTGACTGCTCTGTCTAAGACGCTGCAGAACAGCTGCCAAAGAAGAAGACATATGTGAAATCTGACATAAAGTTGGACCTAGACCAAGATTTTTTTTTTCTTGTTTGTGTTCTACTCCAGAAAGTCATTCACACTATGCCTTTCATTTAATATTTTAATATAACATCTTCACTCCACTTATCTTTAAGCTTCAGATTTCTTGTACACTTTGTTTTGGCACATAGATCAAATCTCCATTAAGTTCAGTGTTTTGGATTTTCGATGTTTCAGTCCATCTAAATACCAATGTAGAATTAGTGTGCCACCTATAGGTTAGTGGAACAAGTTCTCCCTCCTGATAGCCGCCAGATCTGAGTCAAATGCTCACCAAAAATATTTATTTATTTATCTAAGGACAGATTTCTTCAGGATTTGTCCCTCATTTTCTCAAATTAATGCTAGAGATGAACTCTCTTTGAACTGTCTCTATGAATTAGAGACTACTTTTATACTATAATAGCATTGTTATGCTTCCCTAGATAAGTGCATACCCAAAAATCCCAGACTGTAAACTCAAAAGATGAGAGATGAAGTAGTGCATCATCCTATTTTTCAGTTCGGATGTTTCCTTGTTAACTAACCACGCTTGGCCCCAGCAAAATGTCCTGACTGTAAATTTGAAGAACAAACAGTTTTAAAGTTAATTTGGATGTGCTCAAGCCGTTCAAACTGTATTCAAATAGCATTTCGCCTGAGGCCTGTAAGTAACAGCCATTCATTGGTTGACACATAGATGATTGATTGGACCAGCAACAGGCTCATTCATTGGTTGACACACAGATGATTGATTGTCCTTGCAATAGATTCAGCTGTGACTCAACAGGCAAATATTTGTTTTGTGGAAAACGGGATGGAGAAAAAAAGATGGAGCAGGTAGACGGAGAGGATTTTATTCATCAGATTATCTGTACCTCACTTGCTCTCCTTGTTTCTTCCCTTTTCTAAAGCAGCACATGGATGCTTAGGAGAGTGAATGGAAGTCTAGACTTGGTCATCTAGTGTTTCCTGGCGCTATAGCCACAGGTGAACTGGAGTCATTACAGGTTTTAGACAGGCAGTAGACAGTTTCAGTGTTGTGTCTGCATGAAGGTCACAGATTGCCCTACAGCACCTCTAGACCATTGTTTCTGCTGCAAACATGTAAAGGACGATGTGTTCATTATTCTTCAAGGAGAAATGAGAGCATAGGGAATACACACACACACACACACACACACACACACACACACACACACACACACACACACACAGATCTTCTATGACCTTCCACCTACGCCAGGCTGCAGCCTTCAATGTGAGTTCTGGGAAGTGAGGAGTGAGCGTGATAGCTTACATTTCATTGTCCTTGGTGGAAATAAGCACCGCTGTATCAGTTGTCACAATCAAAGCGCTGCCAGTTGCTTTGCTTTTGTCACTGCCCGCTAACGAGACTCTGTTGCTCTCTGCAGAATTTCAGGTTTTTGTTTTAACAGAATAAAACACCTACACGATTTGAAGCCAAAATAATCGCCTCACACATTTGACACCGTGTTCTCCGAGTACCGAGAATGTGTCGTACCACTCTTGAGCTCGCATTTCACAGTGATCTGTTTTTTGTTTTCATAAAGTTGTTGGCAAAATATGTGTGTTGTATCCTTTTCTGTGCGCGTGTCACTGAACACCTACTTGATAATTTCAGGCTTCACTGGGTTGATGCTTTCTTCACACATGGACAGATTTATTCAAAACTGCGTTCTCATGGTGTAAAGGAGACCAAACGCAGATGTTGAGGGTTGTGGTGTCTGAGTCTCAGTTTTTGAGAAAATCAGGCTGTACAGGTACCACACATACAGATAGCATGTTCTACAATTTGCATTGATTGTCACCCTCAATGAAAAAAAAAAAAGCATTCATCTTGGTCCATTCAGAGCTACTCATCTCTCAGGAAGTCATTGACAAAAGTATCATACTTGTGAAAAGCTGACTGAGACATTTCTAAATGAAAAGCGGTTTTGAGAAAAGGGAAGCAGAAGACGTGAGAGCTGACTCACTGTACCAAACTGCTGGTAGCACTTTCTGCTCCTCGGTGTCGAAGCTTCCTGACAGGATGTGTTCAGTTCCCTCGCTGGAAACTGATACCTCATTAGAGGCACTGATCCGCCGGCTGTAAAGCTGAAACACAGAGGTAAGGTGTTGCTGCAGGTTGTTAAAGACAAATTGCTGGTGTCCTGAAGTAAACTCACGCCATAGATATAGCCTTTTTTTATTTTCTCTGTGTGACGTCTGAAGCCTTTTCTTCAGCACAGCCGGGGGCCACAAACCACAGGCTGCCCCTGGCAGTGTCTGAACAGGTTGAGGGTTAACAAGGCGGAAAGGCTAATGCAGTGGCAGGAGTCGAGGATATAGTGGTTCAGTGACAAAGCAATGATATAAACATGAGTCCTTGATATGCCACGCTCGACACAGCTCTTGTGTTGTGTGTTCGGGGGAAAAGTGATCTTGAAATGACCTCTAAAAGGTGGAAGGTAAGGGGAAGTGAGGAGAGCTTGAGACTGAGGGCTATTACATCCTGTAATGGATACAGATCCAGTAACTTCTATCCCAGTCAGATTACCGGTTTGGCCCTGACTTCTTAAGACACAGCTGGAGCAGGGGAAGTTATACGTGCATGTGTGTGTGTGTGTGTGTGTGTGTGTGTGTGTGTGTGTGTGTGTGTGTGTGTGAGAGAGAGAGAGAGTGTTAGTGAGTGAGGAAGAGAGTATTTTGAGAATTATTTTACTACAAAGAAGAGGCTGTGTTTGTGACTGTGTACATTTAGCCATTTCTAAGACATGGGAAATTGATTTAATGTGAAAAGTAAGCATGTGCAAGAAGCATCTATGAATTTTTGTGTCCGTTTTATGAGAAAGAAGAGCAAAAACAATGATTTCTTTCTTTTATTTTGTGTCTATTTGGGTGCAGAGGCCAGCATTTGAATCCTCAGTCAGAGTGGCTGTTGGGGAACTTGGCATTGAGACGGTTTAAGAGCAGCAGTCATCCTTAAAATTTGATCTTAAAAAGTGAAGTTGTTGTGGTTATTGTAAGTGCAGTCCTAATACTCGGTGCAACACAATACAGTGATGGACAGATAACAGGTGAAGCAAAGCAGAGCAAAGCTGGCTGTCACAGCCACAGTGCACAGGGACTATAAGGGCTTAGGGTTTTCCATGCACTCGCACCCCCCCTCCCCATAATATCCATCCCACCACCCACTCTCAGCCCCTGGAACAATTTTTTCAGATGGGGAAGGGTGATTGGGACTGGGAGAGAGTAACTGCACACTGCTTTTGGCGTGTGACTTAGTGTTAAGAGTCAAGACAGGCAGAGATATTTAATATAGATGGAAGAGGTGGAATAGTTGAAGAAGAGGAGAGTTTTTCCAATAAATCTTCAAAACCGGAAATAGAGTTTTGCCCTTAACTCTATTTTCTGCCAAACAGTTCCACTCTGACTAAATTAACCACATACTGAATCCCTCTGTGTCTCATGTGAAATCTGGGCCTCTTCAACGTTCACATTTACCACTTTAAGACTGAGATCTTAACTATTTTCAGGCCAGCACTGCTCTTACTGGCTTATTAAACGATGCTGTCATGTTTTGTGTGAATCTAAAATAGATTACCTCATGAACTCATGACCTTTCCAGCGATGCTATCATTATGTGCATTAGTTAATCACAGAAAGGAAAGTGACGAAAGAGAGGTGAATGGATCAGCTGCTTTAAATGTGGCAGTGAAAAATGAAAACATTCACAGGCTGTAATTTAGGGTCATTTGTGGATGTCAGTGTGCCCACTTTCAACCAAATGGCTTTGCAATACAGACAATCATCATACGCTATGATAGGTACCTAATGGCTGTCCAGATGGGAGTGGATGCAGTGTGTGTGTGTGTGTGTGTGTGTGTGTGTGTGTGTGTGTGTGTGTGCGCACATGTGTAAGTGTGTGTGAGCGGCCCTAGCTGACAGCATGTTTGTCCAGTGAGATAGTACAGAGGAGGCCTGGAGCCACTGATGGGTGATATGTGACTTAGTTAATGGGAAGCTAATCACACGGAGGAGCCAGTGGGACGCATACAACTGTAAACACACACACACACACACACACACACACACACACACACACACACACACTAAGCAAGGACTTACACACTGATACATGTAGAGAAGTGTTCTTGTCATGGATCTAACACAAATACACACTAATGGGCACGTTGCACACATTATACCCACATTAATGGGAAATGCATTAATATGCTCCCACACATACAGTACGTGCATGCACACACACACACACACACACACACACACATACTGTATACACATGCACACATACAGGCTGTAGATGGATGGAAAGTGACTGTTTAAGCCTTTGGAGATGACTGAGACGCCACAGACCAGAATTCTGAGAAATAAACACATGGCAGCTGTAATGTTAACACCATCAGCCCTCCCTCCACTCACAAACACACACACACACACACACACACACACACACACACACACACATACACACACAGCCCTACGCACACACCAACACTCTCTCCTCTCCCACAGGCACACAGCAAGGCACTCACCTACACACAGATTTGTCCTCATTCTCAGTGCCGGACGTCTCAAATTCAGATTTTGTTCATTTATCATTCAGCCCAAGCAATCATTGTCAGTGGCTATTAGTTCTGCATGACAATGATTTGTGTGTGTATGTGAGAGCGTTTTGATTGCTGCTACCGAGGCGAGATGTGTGCTGAAAGAGAAATTATAGTTTCTGGTATCTTATTACACACTCCTTGCCTGTGTGTGTTCATTTGTGTGTGTGTGTGTGTGTGTGTGTTTAGTGGAGCCTTTACTTTGATATGCATGTTGTGTGTCAGATCTGCAGAGTGGCATTTCCATGATACGAATCCAGCCAGGATGGTCTCGTCAAGGTTTAAAGCGTTTATGGCAACAGTAAGGCACATTTGTGTTTGCCAGTGTGACACTCAGGAACAAATCTTGACACAGACTTGACACGATACTCACGAAACCCTCAACAGATCCAGATCCACACCACATTTAACACACATTGTAAATTTAAATAACTCGAAATGGCGGCACTGGATGAGGCTGTGGATGGAGGGAGTTGAAGTCATTGGGAAGTAGGTGGTGGTTTAAGAGGAGATGCAGTTTGGAGCAGAGGTGTATGCAGAAAGAATGAGCAAAACCTTTGTTTTGTTATAATGAGAATATAGTTGGATATAACCCCAGGCTGTAGGCAACATGTGGCATTAAAATTTCTAAAAAAAAAAAAAAAAAAGTCAGCAAACAACTGTTTGCATTTCAGCATTTTAATTGCTTATTTGCTACCACAGTCCAGGAATGAGCAGGGTGTGAACTGGTTTGGAAAAACAAGGGTGCAATGGTACAAGAAAAACAAAAAAAAAACGCGTCCAGGTCATAGGATATCAAAAAAGCTCAAAGTCAAGGGCAACTGAACTTGTGATTTGGTCTTAGAGATTTTTCTCTTCTTATCGAGAAGGCTTCATTTCCTCCAGAAAGTGTGAAGTGATGGTTGGGGTCAACAGAGAAATGGCTCTCATGTTACAACTAGAATCTTAAGCAACTGCTTGTGTCAAAGTGCTCTTTATATCTGTGTTTGCCAAGGTCAAAAACGCCAAAATCGAGTACCACAACAGCTTGGCCTGGGTTACTGTGTATGTTGTGTTAGTGTGAGCCATGCAAACAGCTTAATCAAACGCTTATCTTAATCTGAGCCATCGCTGTCATCAGGCTATTTGTTTAACAAAGTTAAACTTGTGCGTTAAATGTTTGGAACCTGCAGTTTGTTCATTTAGACATTTCTAGACTTGAGTCAGCGTTGCCTCACAGACTACATCTGCATTGAGATTTGTAGCTTTTCTAACCTTTTATGAGGACAACAGAAGCTTTCACCTCCCCCTATTGATGGACTGCTCTCTTGTCCTAAATGCCTTTCCGTGTTGGTGTGCTGTGTAAAGTTTGTGTCACTTAGAGCATTTACTTATGGAAACCACGCAGTTAATGTGCATCTGAAGTGGTCTCAGCCTGCCAGGAAGACAAAAAAGTGTGTATTTGTGTCCTTTGTATTGTGTTGACCATGAGAAGAGCAACCATATATCATCAGTGTTTATTTGAGAAAAGAGAAAGCGTTTGATTAAATCTCAATTTAAAACAAAAGTCCAGTCCATATTTTTTTAGTTGTATTCAGTAGTTTCCCTCTCTTCTTTGTCTTATGTGTCTTTTTTTTTAAGTCTCACAGACACACACAAAAAGGTGACATCATACGCCTCGACTTCACCCCCCCCCCCCCCCCGTCCAGCAGCGAAGGATCGCATCTCCCAAAAATGCAGCGTATCTCTGCTATCCCGTCATTATCCATTTCTCAAAACCACTTGTGAGAGTGTGTCTGTGTGTTTTTAATTGCTTGTGCATACACACACTGTGGGTGTCTGTGTGGAATTCTAAACTGTTACATTTGCCACGGCCAACGATCGACTTGGCGAGTACGAGGCTATTGTTTATCAGTTTATAGGCATGATTTTTGCATACCACCATGATGGAACAATGAGTCACATGATGATATCACGGGGATAGCATATCCAATATGGTAAAAATAGCTGCTAAGTCTGAATGGACTGTGAGGGTGTGTGTGTGTGTGTATATTGTAACCTAATGCTACTTATTACTCTACGTGGTGGCTGTGCATCATAGTCCGAGTATGTTGTTTTCTGTCACTGGATCCCACACACTGAGTTTCAGCTGTTTTTGGGTGAATGTGAATTTGCATTAGAAACCACATGTTGAAGGCTGTGGATCTAATGTCTGATTTGTGGTTAGGATCAAATTGTTTTGAAGCTGTTGTAGAACATTTGCACATTTGCAAGGAGAGAAAAACAGCCTTTCTGACAGGAGGGGCAAGAAACCACCAATGGCACCACTGGTTTGTGCAGATGTTGGGTGTGTTTGCGTGAGGAAATTGAAGAGCTTCATGACACCAGTTCTGGTTATTCTTCTGCCATAACAGCAAATGTAATGAACCCAGAGAAGAAAAACTTCTAGTTATTAAAACCTTCTTGATATCTGTTTTGTAGACAGTAACAAAGACTGCTTCCTATTAAATCAAGCTGTCTCTGAGGGACACTTTTCTTCTTCTTTTCACAATGTGTTGGCTGCAAATTGAGCATTTTGTGTTGCAATAGAATGTGTTTCTAAAGACTACACTAGCACCATATGTGCTGCGTTACTCTGTACATTGTTGCATGTGGGAAAGCATTCCTTTGTGACATACACATCTGTCTGATCGCAGAGAAGAGCAGCTGCTTCAAGGGATCTGCAGGACATCACCAATGCTTCTCGCAGCTTCATTTGTCTTCTACTGGAACTGTTTGAAAAGAGATGTAGGAGCACATTTTTCTGTGCACATATGATGAAATGCGTTTTAACTTTGAAGTAACTATTTTTATCAGCAAGCTATTTTCATGGTTACATTTGAGCGAAATGCCTCAATGAATTGATTTCAGTTTTAATATTGTTTATCAGAGGAGGGTGATATTGCTAAAATCCTCCATCACAACATATGTCATTTTATATTTGTTGAAATCAGAGTAACTGGTAAATTAAATTTGCAGGAAATTCAATAGTACTATTTATAAATGCAATTTAAAAAAATGGGAAGTTCTGGATTCTGTAAATCCATTGTTGCCATAGCTAAGTTCTGCTCATTACCTGCAACAATACAGCAGAAAAATAGACAGAAAACAACAAAAAAAAAAAAAATACTTTGGCCAGCTCTTGTGTGTGCAGCCTGATGGAATCAAAGTTTAAGAGCCAGATTTAAACCAGCAGCATCAGAATTGCAGCCCAGTGATCCAGCCGGATGTGCAGTGTCTGTGAACTGATGTTTTGTTATGAGTAGGAGCCCACAGATGGCCATGAGAAGGAGCAAAGGAGCTTTTGACGAAGAGACCAGCTGGTATCCTTCCCCTCTTTTCTTTGCTTCTCTCTCTCACACCTCCTTACAGGACCGTTTCATCATTTCCTTGTATTCCAAAGGGAACGCTGAGGGCCTTCTGGAATGAACGCAGAGTTCCGGAATCCTTGTGTACCTGTCACTCATCCCCACAAAAGGGGACACACGCACGCTCACACACACACACACACACACACACACACCCCACTGGTCGCAGCACAAAGCTGGCAGATGACAGCTGTATAACCAGAGCCTGGCACTGGCTCATTACTGCATCATTCATCAGGGTGAAATGAAGGACTGTTTGAAGAGCTGTTGATGATGTTGTTGTGTTGGAGGACAGAAGGACTGAAAGCGGCTCCTGCAGCTTCACTTATCCAGACTCTCACTAGTTTAATTGTGCTGGTTCTTCCAAATTAAGCATTGTAAAAGCTGTTTTCTGTCTAAGCCACCTGACATTACATCCATCTTTTGTGATTGGCTGCTTGGTGGTTGGTCTCGGTCCTGGTTGTTGGATAGGTGTGACGCTTCTCATCTGTTTGTTTTTCTGACAGGACTGATTGATCCATTGAATTGATTGAATCATTTGATGAAATTTAAACAGCAGTGGCCATATTACCTCATACATTAAAGGTAGTTTGCAGAGCTCTTACATGTCTACCTGTGCTTGAAAAAGCACCTTCAATGAGAAGTTAGAAGAGTATTAAAGCATAAAGTAGTTTTTTTTTATCTGTGCTATAGTTTGCAAAAAGAATAAAATATATTGGTAACTATTTCACTCCTGTATCTCCAAATGGTGTAAAGCCATCAAGGTCATAAAAGCAATTAAGACAAGAAAGCAGTGAGAGAGGGAGAGAGAGAGAGAGCTTCGTCACATGACTCAAAGTAGGTTTAGCCAAAACAACGAGAGAGACGACCTCAGCTTCCCAGCATCTCGATGACAAAGTGGGGTTCATTAAGACATTCCTGCACATGTGGGATGGTTCGGTTCGTCATAACACTGACAGGAAGAAGAACGTGGAGATAAGACCGGGCACTGAGAGTAAGAAGCAGAGAGAGAGAGAGAGCTTTGTCTCAGGACTCAAAGGAAAAACACATTTAAATTTCAAAGTAAGTTTAGCCAAAACAGCAAGCGGGACGACCTCAGCTTCCCAGCATCCAGCCTCCAGGTCACAAAGTGGGGTTCATTAAGACATTCCTGCACATGTGGGATGGCTCGGCTCATCATAACACTGACAGGAAGAAGAACGTGGAGATAAGACCGGGCACTGGAAGTACGTAGAAGTCGGGACAGGGAAAGAAAAGAAAAGAAGGGAGAAAAAAAAAACCTTTCACCTTCCATGTTTCTTTTGCTGTACCGACGGCACTGTCAAACACCAGCAAGATGAACTACTACTTAGAGGGAAGAAGGGGGCAGGAAGGGAGCAGTGTTGTCAAATGAGTGTGTCTTAAGTGGAAGGGGGAGGCGGATAGTGTTTACATGGGCTCGGTGAAAGGGCTTTTCTGGTAGGCCTTGTTTGACATGGCCGGGATAACTAATGAATATGTTCTCTCTCTCTGTGTTTCTCCCTGTCCGTTTGTCTGTCTATCTTCCTCTAAATCTCCCGTCTTCATCTTCCCGTCTCATGCACCATATCCTTCTCCCTCACTGCTATCCCCTCCGTCTCTCTAAATATCTGTCTTCTTCTTTGTTTTTGTGTTTCAGTTCGTACAAAGCGGCATCTGTTGAAAAGAGGCCTTTTCGCTTTTGGGGCTTTGTGGGGCCACGGTTGTTAATTGTGTGTTTACAGTGGGCCCTATATCCTGCCATCAAGCCTGGAAAAAAGGCTATAGGGGAGACCTGAAAGCTCATACTGGTATCTGAAAGGCCATATTGGTGAAAGAGCTTGAAACAATTATAGTGTCGGTGAAGTGCTTGGAAATTTGGCCAATTCCTGAGCACAAATTGTTTGACTTGCAGCATGTTTTGACATTAGTGGTACCTCATAAGGTTTGGACTGGAGCCCCCATTGGTCAGTGCAGGTTTTTACAGGAACTGCACATAACAGCCAGGAGCAATATTTTCCTATACTTCATGTGCTCTCATATTCCTTTACCTGTGCTACCACAGCCCCCTCAAACCAAGAATATATTTTGAAAAGCTGCCACATCTCTCTGTGAAGCACTTTATGAATTTCTACACTTTTCTCCACAGCCTGAATCTATGTGTGCGACTTAACAGACTAAGTACATTTTCCTCTCCATGATGGGAATCTTTTTTTTCCTCTAGTGGATAAGATATGAGGAACATGCAGGGTCAGAGCCTTCTCGCTTTCTAAAACAGCAGAGTGTTTGACCTTGGTCCCTCTCCCTCCCACAGACAGATGGGACGGGCTCAGAGAAAAACTGCCCATTAGCTCAGGACCAATGAAAGACTCAGCAGTCTCTGCATCCAAAGTAGAAGACAAAGATGACAAAAGACTCAAGAACTAAACTTATTCAGATGAAGTAGTGCGATAGTAGATCATGATTATGAGATCGAGATTGGGATGCAAAGATTACCTGAGATGACTCATTCACATGCCTGACATTTCCAAAGAGTCAGGAGACTGCAGAGAGCCGAGAGGCAGCCAGCGTCACAGTTTTAAGTCAATGCGATTCCACTGATGATAATAATAGTATGTCAAAAGAAAATGCGCTTTAGTCAGCAGATAAATTATTTCAACATACTGGAAAGATGAGAATAATGGTCAGTCTATGTCTGTAGAGCTACTGCTGCCTGTCTTTACCTCCACCAAGGAGGTTATGCTTTCTGTTCGGTTTGTCTGTTTGTCAGCAGGATATTGGAAAAACTCCTTGCTTGATTTTCATGAAACTTAAGGGTGTAGCATCGTAAAATCCAGCAGATGGTAGTTAACTTCAGTAGTGGCAAAGCAGACAATTGTAGAAATACAATGACTCAAAATCGCAGTCCACATCATGGGTACCAGTAACCCTGTAGTAGCTCTACAAAAAACAGCATTTACGGAGCACTCAAGGATGGTTTCATGGGAGAACTGGTACAATTGTAACATCGGCTGTAACAATGCTTCTATCTCAGACTAAGGTGTTGCCACGCAAATGTTCATACATACACGTCATGCAATTCTTACATCCAAATGTGAATTATCTGCAGAGATATTAAGGAAAGGTGCTTGAATTTTCTGCTTCACAAGAAGAAGAAGTAATAATACTGACTGTGAAGTTTGGCCTTGGCTGAGGGCTGCGCTCTCCCGGTTCCCTTCTAGTTGATAATGTGATAACATTTAAAAAAAAAATCACAGCTGCACAGAAAGACTATAAAATGTACTAGCTAACACAAGCTGACAGCAAAGAAAACGTCTATGATGTGTACTTTGTGACATAGATTCCTGTAGTATTTGCTGGTTTCAGAGCAGATAATCCAGCCAGCACTGGGTCAGACACCTCAGACTGCAATTAGGATTTGTGCAAGAAGCATTAATGAACTAAGAAACATTCTGCTCAGTTGTGGCTTTTCTTTTTCTTTCTCACACACACACACAGACACACACACACACACACACACACACACACACACACACACACACACAGAGCAGTAGCCAGGGATCCCAGGTGCAGGATAGATGTGAAAGGCTTTGTGTTTTGTCAACAGCACAGCAGCACCTCGCATGACTATTCAGTGGACTCACAGACTGAGGACAGGGCAAAGAAAGTGCAAGATAAGAAGAGAAAACGGGTGGGGTATGGGAAGAAGGCTGTGTGGGAGACTGGAGAATAAAGTGAGGAGAAAAAGAAAAATAAAGAAAACAATGTGAGAAGGTTTAGCCGGTGGAAAAGAAGCGATAGATGCAGGAGAGAGGCAGAGATGGACTGAAGAAAGAGATATAGGCCAAAGAAGAAAGGGGGAGAGAGAGGCTGGCATCGAGCGCAACACAGTGAGTGAGCAGCAAGCAGCGAGCGATGGGAGGGAGGGGGCAGAGTGAGAGAAAGGGTGGAAAAGGCCAGTGGCCTCTGCTCTGTCCCCTCTGTGTGCCGCTAAACTGCCCACCAGTTCCCCGCAGCTCTGTCACTTCTCGTTTGTTAATCCCCCTTTCTTCTCCCCCTCCTACTCTTCCTCGCTCCCTTTCTCTCAAATCGGTCAATTGTTAATGTGACCCCTTTAAACCCCACCGTCCCTCTCTTGCAGCATTGTCAACACATTATCAGTGTGTACAAGAGAGACATTTAGAAAGGGGACTGCTGGATGACAAATGACTGTGCTTCTGCTTTTTAAAAGTTCCTTTTTTATTCATGTTTTCCCTTGTGAATGTAGGAAACAGCAAATTATGAGGCTACGCTAGACATTTTTTTTTCTGCGTGTTTCTTTCGAGATGAGGAAGGATTACTTTACACAAGACATAGTGCATCCTTTTAATACTGCACACATGTTCCTTATTGTTGGAAAAAATGCAGACAAAACAGGACTTTGTACAACCAATAACAGCCGCGGGTTAGAAAAACCGACGTCAGCTCACATCAGAGAGCTTCTTAATTGTGGGTGCGCGGTCACATTTATCACAGACAGCATGAATAAGATGAATGAATGCAACCACCTCATCCGTTGAGCAGCATTTGCTCCTTGATTGTAACATAAAGGAGAAAAATCAAAAGCTTTAGATCAGAACTGACAAGCTGCAGTAGTTTTCTTTCCAATAACATTAGTTGTGTCACTAAATCTTTATCACTTTTGCGAAAACGCATTAACAAACTTCAAACAGTGCGAGTGCAGCACGCTGACAGCTGAGCACATAAAACACAAGCGACAGTGAAATAAATCAAGAAAGACACATTTTTGAAGCACGTGTGCACACATTTTTTGGATGTGTGTGTGTGTGTGTGTGTGTGTTTCAGTACATTAGGGAACTTTAAGCGTTGATCCCTAGAGGAAGTTCTTTGATGTTTTGTGAAAGACAGCTGAGCTCAGATGAAAGAGAAGATACCACCATTATCTGACGTTTGACTGACAGCACACAACCACCCTGAAAATACAGTATGCAGCACATGTTCAACTTTCCATCTGCTCCGATGTGTTTTCCAGAAGATGAGGTTTAGATCAGCCTTTTAATGTACAACCTTGATTTAAAAAAAGTTGGGACTCTGTGTAAAATGTAAATACAAACAGAATGTAATCATAAACAAACTGTTTGCAGACAGCAGTTTCACAACGTGTTCCTGAGCCCATGCAGTAACATCCTTCATACAATCATGTGTTCACAAAGTGGTGAACCTCACTGCATCCCTGCTTGTGAACAACTGAGTCTTTCCAGGACGCCTCTTTCATACCAATCGTGATACTCTCACCTGTTACCAATGAGCCTGTTTACCTGTGGAATGTTCCAAACAGGTGTTTCTGGAGCATTCCACATTCCAATTCCACATTAATCGACTTTGCACTGTTTTCAACACGTCAAAAAAGGATCAGCAAGTTTTCAAATTCTGTTTTATTTATGCTTTACACAGCATCCCAACTTTCTGGGAACCGGGGCTGTAAATAAGCAGGACCCACAGTCATGACTCCTGTCACATGTTGGCTTTTATGCCTCTTGTTCATGAAGACTAAATGCTGAAAAACTTCTGTTCTTTTGTTGCATTTGAGGACAATCCAGCTTTTCATCCCTCAACAACAAAGACTAAAACCCAGCAGTTGGAGTTCCCCAGTGCACACCCAATGTTGGCTTTTAAGTCACTTTGACCATGCATCACACATCCATTTCTTCAAGAGAAACAGATTAAAAGCAGTTTTTTTTTTACCGATATGAAACTTGAAGCAGTTTCAGAATTTGTGCAGTTTTGTTTCGTTTCTCTAAATTTCTATGAAGGTTATTTCAATCATTAAGGTTTTATCACTTTCACTATGAGAACAGTTCAGAATACAAGTACATAATTGGTTCATACATTCTGTGCTTTTGATTCTCATTCTTCGTGAGAAGCGTTCGCATTAAAACACTCGAGAACGAAAGGTTGAAAAAGGAGCAGGAGCGCAGATTCGGTATCTGCTAGTAGTTTATTTCAGAGAGGAAGGACTGTCTCTGCTTGCAGCTGTTAAACATCTGGTCTCAATGATCATGCTGGAATGAATGAAAATCTTAAAAGCCGTGAAGGAAAGACACTTCCGTGATCGTTTTTTCCCTCAAGTGACAAACAGGTGCTCTTTTGAAATAGGATAAGTAGGGAATACAACAGCTTCGTTCTAGTTCTTAGGAGCTGTATCAGTTGTAAGAGTAAAAAAAAAAAAAACATTTGCTGTTTGTGAACACATTTCACAAGACGGTCGAGCTCAAAGATTTTTTTCTTTTTTTTTTTGGCACGTTTCTCAGATTTTCCTTCTTTCTTTTGTTTTATTTTTCAGTAGATTGATGTGTTCCACTAAAGTTCGATTATGTTTCAGTTCAGTCAGCCAGCTCATGTGGAATAGATTTATTATGTGAATACAGAGTATGCACAGAGTTGATATTTGCCGTCTTGGCTCCGAAAGCAGACACCAGCACGGCAGAGACTGGAGAGTGAAGATATTAAACTTCCAACCCAGGGGAACGTTACGACCCTACAGGTGGATGCTGGACTCATGAAGTGCACTCAGTGAACAGCAGAGGCAGAGTCACAGCAGAAAAGTCACACAGACAGCAGCATTAAACCAGCGTAATGCACACACCAAAGAGCACAGTTGATTTGCAATTAAAAACAAAAGGAGGTCTGCAAGAGAGCAGACCAGCGGCCTCAATCAGACAAACACGGACACTTTAAGACTTACTGCTTCTAACTCTGCGAGTATATCGAAGCAGAGCACCTTGAAATGTCTGCTTTTCTTCATATGTTGGAGCACGTCTCACCAAATATCAATACATTACATACATATTCCATTGATCTTTCTAATATATAACACATTTCTTCATCTTCCTATCAGTTCTTTCCACCTAGTAAGCTTCACAGATCATGAAACCCTTACATGATACTCCAAATACACCCTCTTGCAGCAGGAGTCCATACATCTGATGGCAATCCCCAACCTTAGCAGCGTTGGAGCTCTTTCCTCTGTGAAAATGTGCTCTCTATTATTCATGAGTGTTATATTTTTCCTGTCTACCAAACTAAATTTCTCCTGCTTTCTAATTTTTTTCTAGGCAATATATTGGACAGCATGCTGCTAAGAGCATCCAATAAGGAGGCAGCGGAGAGCGGGAGGGAGACGAGTGGCAGCACGGCTCCTGTGTCATCCCCCCAAAGACTACGGTCGTGTCACTGTTATAACCACTGCCCTGAAGATTCAACCAATAACACATGCAGGTACGCTACAGAGTGGAGAAACACTCACACAATATGCACACAATATGACACCACTGCTGCCCGTCAACTGACCTGAAGTCCAAACTAATAATGGAAACATAGGTTTGTCTGGGATTTGAATTGTAAATGCACCTGATTATGCTTTCACAGACAGCGTTGATGCTGATACGTTTCTTATAACAATATGTTAGTGGCTGCTCTGCTCACTGTAGCTAACCTTTTTTTTTCCCCAGGACGGACGGCTACTGTTTTACCATGGTGGAGGAGGAGGGAGGGGTACGGGTCCAGACTGCCGGCTGCCTGGGCCTGGTCGGATCAGAGTTTCAGTGTCGTGTGAGTAGACGACCATCACATTGATCCACATAATATCTTCCTTTGGCATCTTCTGTGTCAAATCTTTACAAAATTTTGATTTTAAATGTAGAAGTAGAAAATGCTGACCTGAATATATGCAGTATGCACTATTTGTGAGCCCTTTTATTTTTTATTTTTTGTATCAAATTTTGAGCTGCTACTAGTAATTATTGTAATTGCTGATTAATGTCTGACTATTTTTTGATTAACTGATAAATAGTTTATATATATATCTCTTATAAAATATTATGCCACTAGTGAAAAATGTACACACAGTTTCCCAGAGACCAAAGTAGCATCTTCATATCCTTGTTTTGTGCAGCCAACCCTCTAAAATCCAAAGATTTTCAATGTACTATTACACAAAACAGAGAAAAGATCATGTGAATGACATGACATAAATCAAAAAACTAACTAAAATCACTTTTCCGTCTTCCAGGACACGGGGAATTCGCGTCTGAGGAGATCGCTGGAGTGCTGTACGGATGAAGATTACTGTAACAAAAACCTGCATCCTACGCTGCCACCGCTCAAACCGCCTCGTAAGTGTAATCTGTCTAATCTCATCCCTCCGCCACTTTTTCCTGCCCATGAAACACGAGGAAGATTTTGAAGAGCCACTTGTTCTCCGGCTGGCAGGTGACAGAGACAATGATATAGACTGGGCCAAGAACTGTGACTGATGGTGTTGCTGCACAAAGGATTCAGAGATAGAGACAACATGACATTGTCACAGAGTCAAAGACGGCTAAAGTGGGGGAGACAGTGGGAGTTACTGTCAAACTGTCCTGGAGCTCGCCAAAGCTGCCGCGTGTCAGGAGAATACAGAGGTCTCTACTGTGTACAATACTATACTCCATGTGTGAGCGTGAGAGTCTTTTTGTGTATTTGAGAGACAGTAAGCCTAGATTCCCAGGGAAATCACAAGCCACAGCAGACACCGAGGGCAGAGTCATCAATCTGAAACCCTATCATAGGGGATCATGAGGAGAATTCATCGACTAGGCTGAGGGCTTCCTCTCGCTGTTGACTGGGGGCCCTGTGGGAAAAGAGTGTGTGCCAGAGCAAAATGAAAAATTGATGACTGAAATATGATTTGTACTTGATTTACTGTACGCCGGTTCTTCCATGTGACTGGTAAGGATGACTGGTTTCTAGGTAGAATTTTCTCGATTTCCTCTCAGTGTTTTTTGCTTCTATTAGAGATATCACATGTTTTTATTAGAGTTTTTTACTCTAGCTTAAAGCTCCAGTGTGTAGGATTTAGGGGGATCTATTGGCAGAAATGAAATATAATTCTAATAAGTATGTTTTTATTAGTGTATAATCACCTTAAAATAAGAATCGTGCTTTTTTTTTATCTTAGAAAAAGCTCTTTATATCTACAGAGGGGGCAGGTCTTCTAACCCACCCTCTTCCACCAGTCCACCATGCTGCACCGCCATGTTTCTACAGACTCATGCAACTGACACTTCTCTCATAGTGAAAAACAAATTTCTAAACAAGGAAGGCTCAAAAGAGGACACCACATGGACAGACAACAGTCAGCGTCTCTCCTCTGTTCTATGCAGGCAGTGAATGAGAGTCAGTTACTATGGTTACAGGATGGGAACACTGTCTGCGTCTCTGAAACTTTCTCTAGCAAGTATGCTGATCAGCCATACATATTCATCACTGACCATGATTACTGATGTGACATGATGATTATGACCCTGACCCCTGTGGTGAGTCATGTCACAGAATTGAATCTCACCCTGAGATAAATTGAAAAGGAGCTCACTCCCTCTCCTGCCTGCCTGCTCGGGGCAGAGGAGCGGCTGTCTCTCGTCTGTCCCAGCGCTGTCAGTGTCCTCTCTTCCTGCGCTATTAATCATAAGTTTGCTGTGTAAGAAAATGGACGTGTGGCATGACAGCATGTGAAAAGTAGGCTATCAATTGCCTGAGTCTCATGGTCAATGCGTGAGAGCTGGCAGCTCTGTGTGACTCATAACAATCAAAACTTCTCAGTCTAAAAAAGAAAAAGATTTGTTTAATTAACCCCTCAGTGCATTTTCTCGTTAAGTATAGTTATCATTATTGATTTTCCATGTTTTTGAGGAGTCTCTTCCCACTCGTATTGACTAATTAGGCCTGAATAAATGTTGTTTTTGCTTAGAAAAATTCTGGCCCTTGGACAAATGTAGTTAAGGACCCCTGTCCCTGGGAGGGGAGGTTGAGTGGAGGGGTATTCAATTGGTTGCAATCTGCAACCTCACCACTAGATGCCACTCAAAACATTGCACACTGGTCCTTTAAGTTTCTTGAGTTGTGCATCACTGACAAAAGCAGTGGAGGCAGGGAAAAGGTCAGATGTTATTTTTTTTTTTTTTTTTTGACGTTGTTTCATGTCTTCTCACACCTTCATCCCACCCCTCTCTTTTTTTCCCTCACCACCTCACCCACCTTTTCTCGCTTCTTCATCGTCTCCTCTATAGTCTACGTAGATGGAAAGATCCACCACATGGCCTTGCTGATCTCCGTCACTGTGTGCAGCATCATACTGGCTGCCATTATTATCTTCTGCTACTTCAGGTAAAATATGTGTGACCATCAAACACCCACAAATCCAGATTAATTTGCTCTTCTTGCTACATGCTATGTTACAGTACATATATTTTGAAGTATATTTTTTGTAAACCGGTGCAATGAATAATTCTGTGTCTTTAAAGGTACAAGCGTCAGGAGTCTCGTCCCCGGTACAGTATTGGTCTGGAACAGGATGAGACCTACATTCCCCCTGGAGAATCTCTGAAGGACCTGATAGAGCAGTCACAAAGCTCTGGCTCTGGATCAGGGCTCCCTCTATTGGTGAGACATGCACATTGCAGCCAAACACCTGTTAGATTACAAAGATGCTCCATGGAGCACTTTTATGCATACATTAAGGCCTCTGGCGTCCTATTTGATTAGATTTTCTCATGTTTTTTCCATGTAGGAAGATGTTGATGGTTGATTTTTATACATGCAATAATATTTGGTTTGCTCCTATATCAATCCATTCTAAAATATAAGGAGCTGAATGTGCTGAAACACAATGCAACACACACACACACACACACACACACACACACACACACACACACACACACAGAGTAGTTAGCCATCTAAGGGCTAAGATAACATTAAACTTAACCCTTTTCCGTCTCCTGCTCCTCAGGTGCAGAGAACAATAGCCAAGCAGATCCAGATGGTGAAGCAGATAGGCAAGGGGAGGTATGGAGAGGTGTTGATGGGCAGATGGAGGGGAGAAAAGGTTGCTGTTAAAGTTTTCTTCACCACTGAGGAGGCCAGTTGGTTCAGAGAGACTGAGATTTACCAGACTGTCCTAATGAGACATGAGAACATACTGGGTAAGTCTGGTTTCTGTCTGTGTGTTCACTGTCTCTCCTTGTCTCTCATGTGTTCCAATCCTGTCCCCTCTTGTTATTGATTTCTAGTCTTTTTTTGTGTGTGTGTGCATTTCTGTCTCTGTCTATTTGTCTCTGTAATTGTGCTCCAATTAAGTTCTTAAAGACAGTCATTAATGATGATCTGCTTTGACTGATATACATATGAATCAGTATAGATGACTAATTTTAATAATAAAGTAATTTTATGTCAGAGTTTCATTGCAAAACACGTCATAGTTGGAGTTTGTCCATTTTGTAACTGTTCTGCACCACACTACAGTCAGGGCCAAAACAGATCAATTATAGCCAAGACAGCGTACACCACAGCAAATTATAAAGGAGACAACAACAGACTGCAAACCAAAGCTTGCATAATTAAACACCACAAGATGCATCGTAATTAAGTAGTGGGGCAAAAGATCACTTGCCAGTAAACTAGAAGACGGGCTAGATGCTGCAATGCATAATGCTGCCTTCCACAGTCAGTGCTGTGCTTGGTTTTAAATTGAGCACTGGGATCTTTAATCTCAAGGTCATCAAATGCACCAAATCACATAACTGCCAACAAGATTAACACATTGAATAAGGCAAATCAATGGTACAGTACAGCTTCCTGAAAAGAAAGTCAAACTTTAAAGCTGTCCGTACTGATTTTGCATGATTTAGTCTAGTTCGTTTCAAAGTAATTTCCCCAGTAAAAGTGAACGAATTTGCTCCCGAGAAACAAAAGTTCACAGTGATGACAGAATTACAGACAGATAATGTATTCCTTAATTATTAGAGCTAAAAGCCACAATGAAATCCACATTTTTTGGAGGACATTTCAGGCAAAGACATGGAGATTTACACTGAGGAAAAAATTGGCTCTTTGATTTGACACTCCTTTCACAGGTTTTATAGCTGCTGATATTAAAGGGACTGGCTCCTGGACCCAGCTCTACCTAATCACCGACTACCATGAAAATGGCTCTTTGTACGACTACCTCAAATCAACCACTCTAGACAACAAAGCCATGCTGCGACTGGCCTACTCCTCTGTGTCGGGCCTTTGTCACCTCCACACCGAGATCTTCGGCACCCAGGGCAAGCCTGCCATTGCCCACAGGGATCTGAAGAGTAAGAACATACTGGTGAAAAGAAATGGGACATGCTGTATAGCTGACCTGGGACTGGCAGTCAAGTTTATCAGGTGAGTGTGTTCAAATATTCCTCTTTCATTCTGAATCCATGTTTATCTGAATTCAAGCTCTAGCAGAGGGTCGGGCATGTACATGCACTTCTATCATTTGGAAGGAATCAGTAATGCGCATGGCTAATTCATCTTTAAAATAAAATTACTTTGATCTCTTAACTCTGCAGTGACACCAACGAGGTAGATATTCCCCCCAACACCAGAGTTGGTACTAAGCGCTACATGCCTCCAGAGGTTCTGGACGAGACTCTGAACAGAAGTCACTTTCAGTCGTACATCATGGCCGATATGTACAGCTTTGGGCTCATTCTCTGGGAGATCGCTCGGCGCTGTGTCTCGGGAGGTAAATACACTAAATATACTTTTATATTTATATATATATTTTTTTTTTTTTGACACAAAGTCTAGACTGCTATTAAAAGTGAAACCTATACTTTTATTTGCATTTTTGGGCTCTAGTTTGAACTTATCAAACTCTATCAAACAACACATGAACAATTAGTTTCTTCCTGTATCTTATTTGTTGCAGGCATCCTTGAAGAGTACCAGTTGCCGTACCATGACTTAGTTCCTACAGACCCTTCATATGAAGACATGAGAGAGGTGGTCTGCATCAAGAGACTACGACCGTCTTTTCCTAATCGATGGACCAGCGACGAGGTAACATTCATCAAAGTATACTACATATGCATGCAGCATCGCCTCCACTAGGGGGCACCAGGGGGCAGTGCCCCCTCACATCGTTCACTGCGCCCCCTCACCTGAAAAGAAGCATGTCAGTGTTTTCTCCATCATCAGTGATGATAGTGGTGAATAGAAATCCACCGTAAAGCGTTTAGAAGGCGTGGGCCATACACTCCACTGACAAACCCCACAACTGCAGAGTAACCACAGTACTCTCAGTCCACATTCCCATGCTCTCCTCTCTTTCTGCGAGTCTGCATCACACCTCTTTATCAATTGATAGTTTTTATAATGTCTGCTTTTAGGGGGTGCTGCAGCTCCCTCAGCACCCTTATTTTCCATCTCTATGGTTCTGAGTAAAACATTTCGCTCAATATAAAAGGTGTGTGTTTTGGCATTTACACCTAATGCACAACTATGGTACCACTTTCCAGTAACTCGATGCCCCCTGCTATAAGCCTTGATATGTGTCCTAATGCTGACATGGTATGCATGCACAAACACACACAAATGAATGACCTTCCTAACATAAATCTGTATCTCTTCAGTGTTTGAGACAGATGGGGAAGCTGATGACAGAATGCTGGGCCCAGAACCCAGCCTCCCGCCTCACAGCCCTACGGGTCAAAAAGACACTTGCCAAGATGTCAGAATCACAGGATATCAAGCTGTGAGCGGGCGCTGCCGGGTGTGTGTTCACACACACAGAAAGGGCATTAACAATCACGCCGGCTCTGGTCCAGGCCGCACAGTCCTTTTTCCTGGGAAAAGGAGACGGGACGGGAAGCGAGATCGTCACTCGGAGATGAAAGGATCACAAACTTTGAGTCCAGATGCCCAGAAGTCTGCAATCCAAGCCCCCCTTAAAAAATGTATTACATGACTACACAAGAACTTTAATGAATCAAAAACAATCAGGCCCCGTGTGGCCCTGTTCTGTCCATCAGAGAGTGCAAGGACTCTAAAACCATGTTCCTGTTCCTGTTCACGTGCTCCAAAGGTCCTTGGAGAAAGAGAGTGAGTTTGACTTGGCACTGTAGCTGCAGAGATACACAAACAAGCTACTGACCAGTGAGTGGAATACTATATCACTGCTTTCTGTGAAAGCTACCCTACCTGTAGATGAAGGTCCGACCGATAGAACGGTGCTTTAAGGCAATCTGTTATTGCAGCATGACACCTCCTTTCAAACACTGTCACCCCCCCACTACTGCCTTTATGTTGCATTTGGATTGAACACATTAAATTGACTGCTTTTGGTTACAATGACTGCCACTATGTGACAGAACAGAAAGTGTATCTTGAGGCTTTAAAGGTTTCGTTTACGCTGGTAACGTTTGTAGACACTGAAGAAAAGGTATACCTGTATTTTTGAGCTGTGATGCGATAAGAAAGTTGCAAAAGCATATTTTCCATGTAAAACTCAAACTCTTTAAGACTATATGTGAAAAATAAAGTTTATACGTCTAAATAAATTTTGGATTGAGGCTCTACATGCCTCCGTGTTTCCTTGCAAAGCCTGCGTGATGAGATGGGGGGCATTACGATTGAACAGTGCCCTCTGTAGGTGCTCCACAGCGATTACAGGAAGGGAAGTCCACCAAGGCTGTCACAAACTGTTGTACACTAACTGTAGTGGTGACTTCTTGCTTGACGATGTAGTGATCTGTTATAAATGTGTGGAATTGTGCCTGTGTTAGTTTAGGGGTACCACAAGTCGTTTGTCATGGGGGACTGCTCTCTGTGTGTGTTTTAGGCTGCTGGACCACCTTCACCTAAGATACATAAGATATATAAATGCACAGTACTCTTGAAAAACCGACTGCTCCTAGAAAACACCCTCAGCTATCCACCGCCAGGATGTTCTGTGGACATCACAAGGTCACGTTTCCCAGATGTCTAAATTCAAGCTCATGTTGAATTGTCTCACCGTAATAAACCATTCGCAGTTGTCACACTGAAATTAAACGAAGCTTTTTGGCGAGTTCCTCCACTAATTCAAATTCTAACATGGTCGCAGTCAAGCATTAGGAAGCTTAAACAGCCTCAGTGTGAAATGGTTCTCAAGGTAAATCTGGACACCTTTCATCATCACCATTAGCAGACTGTCTCAGCGGTCTGCCGTCACAGCAGCGCCAGGTGAGATTTCCCTCCAGTGGCACTAATCCATTCAATTTTAGCTTTTTTTTTTTCGCCCATGTGTAAAGTCCTTGATAAACTTTCCTTCAGGTCAATGAGATTTTTATTTTTCTGCCAACAAAGTAACAGGATGCTCTGTTACTGTTGACGGCGTGGCAGATTTGTTGTGTTTTAAATGCCCTTTCTTTCCTCTTGGGTGTTGTGCCTTATTTAATCTGTACCTACTGTAGTTGTCTGTGAGAGAAAGTGGTGTTTTTATTCAGTAAAAAAAAAAAGGTTGAACATTCCCCCAATAAAGTGTTTCACTCATTCACATGGCTGATGCACAGTTTGTGGTGGCTGAATGAGGTGCATACTAACAAGTCACTTGGCAATGCCTCTTACTGTTAAGGCATGCTCTTCATATTTTCTTTGTTAAAAAAAAAAAAGAAGAAGAAGCGGCATGCCTCATTACAACCCACCGGTGCTGCTGAGCACACAGCATGTTAAACAGTGACACCACAAGGATATTCTGTTTCAATTTCATCCCCTTCAGGGTATTTTATCCAAATACTTATTGAGTCAGGATCCTGTAAATAGGAATTTCACACAAAAAAAAGGTAGAAAATCAAAGTATTGCAAACCAAATGTGTATATATATGCATGGCCTACAAATTGCATTTCTTCCTGCTCCCCCTGACAGTACAAGCTGTAACAGTGCAACATGTGAGTCATCTAAGTGTAAAACCTTTTCCTGTAAGCATGAGCAACCATATGCACCACACGTTTTCAGCGTTGCTTATAAATATAATTTATTAATTGTCTTAAAAATTCTTTCTTACACTTTGTACAGAAAACAATTAGAGGAGATAGAGAGGCGAGCATTCAGCAAGATTGAGCAAGATTCATGAAGCGTGCCAGAATTAGCTAAAATGGACCAACACTACCCCACACTAATCAAAATTAAATCACCCCTGATAGTAAAATAAAAATGCACTTACAAGCACAGCTCTAGTTATAGACTTCTATCATGATAACCAATGCCAAGTTTGCATAGTAGACACCGCTTTTACAAAACAGGAAAGAAACTTAAATAAAAAAACTTGAAACATACAAACTAGTATCTAACTGTACTGCTCTTTTTATATTCTCAAATTTGCCAAATATAGCTGACAGTACACAACTGTACATACTGTGGGTAGAAAATATTTTTACATACTTTGATATCTTAACACTACTTTCTTCATTTTCACATCACGAAGGTTCACCTTCCAGAGGCCTGCTTTTGCTCTCCTCGCATGAAAACGGCCTTTTACAGTCTACTCCACGAACAAACGCTCTGTCCTGCTGGTAAACCGTAGACTCTTAAAATCTGATCTTGAATTCTGCATTTGAGTTAATAAGAGATGTGGATGATCACTTTGTATGAAAGATGTCGTCATGACCTTTGGGTTCATATTTTGTTCTGAAACAAACTGAATAGATGACTTGTTTTAGGCTTTTATCCTTAAACACTTCCCTTGATTTCCTCATGTCTGACATCAGCAGTTACATTTGAAAAACACACAAAACATCCACTCTGTCATTTAACCTTTACATACACCTTTCCTAATTTGTATAATAAGGCTGTCCAGAATTAAAACATACATCTTTTTGAGGCCTCCACGTCCACCAAGCCTGGCTTCACGTCGATACAAGAGGTCGGATTTCTAAGTGGCATGTTTCTGACCAACTGAACAAAGAAAGAAAAATCAATGTGAAAAATCAATGTCTCAAGGTTTCCTCCTGTGTGGACAACCACAAGATGAAATCTGTCATGAAGAGGCAAAAATCTGACCTTTTGTACCGGTGTTAACTCAGCCTTTGTTTGTCAGCCTACTTGGTTTTCTCTCCAACATCCTCCTCAGTATCTCCTCTACATATCTGATGTTCAGTTTCATATGGCGTCTCTCCATAGTTCAGAGCAGAAACATCTCCAGGTTTTGAATATTTTACATGTGTTTCCTTTGAACTGAATGTTCCTGTTGTCCTGTAAATGGTGAATAGAGTTCTTGTCTCCAGGGGTATCTAGAAACTTCTCAAAAGCCACTAAAAATAAGGCTGTTTGTCTTTCCTCAAAACCTGTTTCATCAGATGTTGTTGACCTGAGTCAGTGCATACATTTCAAAGCCTGCCCTGGTTCACAATGTTGTTCTGCAAAACACAAATATATTACACTTCATTTTACACAATCCCCTTAAGTTGGTATCTTGATTTTTAGCTCTAAATCGCAACTGTTTCAACACATACACCATAAGCTGGAATGTTAGTTGCAGACAGAAGATTGTTTTAGATAAAGGGCAACTAACTGATATGTTACAGATTTTATCCCATCTCCTAACAACACTAAAATGGAAAAAAAATGAAAAAATGTTAATGCAAAATAACACAAGAATGACCACCGAACAAAAGTATTATGCTAATATAAGGTCATTAGAAGGAGCATGATAACCATGTATTTACATGTCTCAGACATTCAAAAAAAAAAAAAAAAAAAAAAAAGTAAATGTAAATGCTGTTATTCTTCAAAAGCCACTGGATGGTGCTAGTGACCAGCAAAGTCATGATCACAAATGAAATCACATGTGGCCAGATGGCAGATAACACAACTGACATCCTCTGATGATGGGACACCGAAAATATGAAAGAAATACATATACATACATATATATGTATATGTATATATATATATATGTAGGCTATATATATATTTTAGTAAATAAAAATATGAGTGATAAAATCTGTATACTGGGTACATTTAGCAGTAATGAATGATATCAGCTGTATTTAATTCACTATCACATAATACTATGGTACTCTGTATATTACTGTATTTAAAAACACTTGTCACTTCTAGTTCGTCCCTTTTTTGCTTCCTCTCTCTTCTCTCTGCGTTGGACCCTGTCCAGAAACAAGCCCCCACAGCCAACCAGACAGACCTGGATTTGAGGTTGGGGTTAACTGAACGTGGTAGCCATGGCTGGAGTCCCCCACCCGGCATCTCCAAACGGCTCCTCTATGGAAACAGAGCATTGCTGCTGACAGCGTAGTTAACACTTGATTTTAGTTTGAGATGCAGGTGTAGCTTGAGGATCATCGTTTCAATGCTTCAAACTTGTGGTGAAGTTTGCGAAAGTTGTTTTGCAGAACAAAAATATCTACAATTATAAAATTAGTAAGTGCTGATTCCTTTAAAACAAACATGTTACATACTGCTGACAGTCTGCATCTTTGCCTCGTTTATCTGTTTATCATAAGTGCAATCTTACATATACCTCAAAACAGACAATTCCACGTCTGTCACAACAATGCACTACAAAAAATGGCAAACAAAAAAACGTGTCTTCACCTGAATGCATCCACTATCTTTGGATCGGCTTCTTTAAAAAAAGAAGCACGAGTTAAAGGAAAGTGGAAGTTCAGCTGCCTTTGACTTATGCTTTAACACCGTCAGAGGAAAGCCACGAGCTCCACGCATAACACACATCACTTTGACACGAGCCAAACCTGTTGTCTCGGGCTTGTTTCTGGTCAGGATCCTCGATTGACAGTCACTGTGTAGCAAACTCTGTTAGCAGGAAATGATCCACACATATGGACAGCAGGATACATAGAGCGTTCCCTAGGAAACGATATAAAGACAACAAACTGTACTGGCAAACATGTACAGCCAAGGCTCACGAGAGAAGAGTGGGATCACAACTTCACCTCCTCTTCCTCATTATCTGTTTTCCATCCTGTTCTTACAGATGATCACCTGTGCCCATCATTTCACATTTACGTCCTCTCTCTCCCTTTTATAATCAGTTTAGCTTCTCTCTGTTTACTCTCGTCTTACCAAAGAGTCTTGTCTCTAACTCACTCTCTTTTTCCTCTCTCCTGCTCTTTGTAATCAGTTTAGCTTCCCTCCCTTTGTGATTCTGTTCCATTCCTATAGAGGTTTTCGAGGTCGGTACCTCTGTTGCTTTGCTTTTCTCTCTCTGCTTCTCTTTGTTCTGTAAAAACTAACAGCAAGAGAACAACTAGTGTTACACTAGACAAGGTCTTTTTTTTTTAGGCATGTGTATGTTTTCTTTGCTCCTGATAGACTCTGTTTGTGTTTTAGGTTGGGTTATCTCTCCGCCGGTCACAAACGACACTGCAATGTTGCTCAAATAAACACACAAAGATACACACATAGTTCCAGCACCAGCTCGAGCGCTTCTCGTTCTGTCTGTTTGCACGTTGGCATGATTACCCTGGTATTTAACCGGTGCCCAATCACCATGGCCACAAGTTTTCTTTTGATCGCATCTGATTCGCTCATTGCCCTCGCTGCAGCATCAACCGTAGAGAATTCACGTGTAATCGTCTCCAGAGTTCTGCCATTGTCATGACAAGTCAGTGTTCTGCTGACATGGAGGCGAAGTTACTGTCATGGCGACCCATCTCCTCCAGCACAGCCGCCAGTTCATTTAGGTCTCCATCAGGGAAGTGCTGGGCCTCCCACAGATCCAGGATCACACCTGTCGGACTGGACTTGGTGGCGAAGTAGTTCAGGTACCTGGAAAAACGATGAGGGACAAAATGTATGGTGAAAATTTTGCAACAGAAAGGTTTTAATTCTCCGTCAGGCATCAAAATCACAATATGAAGCAGCAGCATTATACTAAAAACATGTGTCAAGGTCCACAGAATGCAAATGAAATGTACAAACATAAGAGGTGTTACAATGAAAAGACCGGTTTTGAGATGTGCAATATTAATTTTCTTAACAGTCTATTCGGAAAGTCTGAAATTGACTCAAGCAATGACATAATCACCTTGAAAACATAAAATATTTAAAATATTTTTCTAAAGTCAAATTGGAAAGAAAGAAATGACTAGAGTGTGCACATCCTAATCAGCAGCGTCTGAAAAGAGTGAAACAGGAACCATTTCTACTTTCCCACATTGCAGTGCAAAGGTGACAAATGATCCCTTTTATTACTTATTAAATCTTTACAAGTTAAATATGATTAATTTTTACCTGGCACGACTGCTCTCTACCTAAAATCTTGATTAAACTATTGAAAGCACGCAATATCCAACAATGCAGCGAGGCACAGAGTAAGGACGACCTATAAAGAAACATCCTCCATTAAGTCCTGAATACCACGTTATATAAAATGTAATGAGTGAAGGACAAATGAAATGAAGCAGGTGAATCATTTTGAGAACATCTGCCAATATGCATGTTCAATTCAAGCTGTTTTAAACAAATAAGGAAAATAAACACTTTTAGAAACTGCATTAGAGCACAAAAATGTGCCGACAAGTCCACGGGGAGAAGAGTTTTGATAGTACTAAAGCTGTCGAGAGTCAAGAGCACAATGGTTGCAGAGGAAGTCTGACGCTGAGCCATCTGTGACAAAGATCCCAATGCTGCTTTAGTGGAAAAGCCATCAGATTTGAGTCCCATGGGGATAAAAATGAGACTTTCTGTTCCTCTGTAAATCCTGTGATTGTACTGTTGGCAGACTCTGTTCCTGTTTAAACACAAGCAGAGACATGTGCATCACTCCATTGCTCCTTCCTGGCTGTCTCTACACCTGCACCTTCTCCTCTTTTGTCATCCTTTTTCTCGCTCAAAACATCTAATAAGCTATTTTCATTACTTTCTCACTTTCAGTCTGAGCCTCCATCTGTCTGCAGCATGTGATAAGGGGTGTCCTGCTGTTACCTGATCTCAATAGCTGATGTTCTTTTCTCAGTACAATAGATCAAAAATTCCCATTTTACTGTTTGTCTGTGTACAGTGTGCACAGCTCGGGTTTCACTGTTTATACATTTGTGAGTATGAAAGTTATATGAGGAGAGACGGCTGTGACGGCAAAGCATGAGTCATACTTTGAAGTCAACAGACATGACGCGGCAGTTACAGGAGCAGAGAGGATGGAGGGTGGCATTTCCTTGTTGGACCATTTTATCATGCTCCCTTTGAAGAGTGGCTTTTAGTGAAAATGTGGAAGCAAACAACAATTTGGCAAGCTGTCCATTTTTCACCCACAGATCGGGAATATTCGGTGCCCACATTAACAAACTGCATCATGAGCTGGCTGCCTGCTGGGACAACGAGGTACACTTGTGCCCAATTATCCTCTCAATATCTGCTTTTGCTCCAGTAGCTGCTGGTAAATGAACCGCGGGCTGAATCATCGAGTCACACATCTGGGGATGGAGATACCAAGGCTGCTGCTACCTGTGAGTCAGATGCAAATAGACAATCGCATCTTCACTGTTCAGGTGCACGGGAGTCCAGCAGCACTAACTCTACAGGGACACAGGTTCAAAATAATGACATGTTGAAACTGAGTGAGGAGACTCGTTAGCTGATGCACTTTCTACAGGAAAAGACCAGAAGTCACATCCATGACGGGTGTTCTAATCAGAAGTGGGCAGAGCTAAATACAGTAGAGTAAACAACCACAAAGACGCATTGTGATCCAATCAGTCAAACCACTTGCAGGTGGACTGGGACGCATTTGACCGATTATCTTTTGTAGTGCAAACGCTAATGCATCCCGATGCGTCCCTGACAAGGACGTAATATGAAGGCACGCTAAAAAAAAAAAGAAAAGGAGCACTGATGTATGTGGCTGGGGTCCAAGTTCCTTTGTCTTCTCGTCCTGCATGCATTTGCAAGTCACAAATGACTTTGTCCAGCCAATCTCAACAGACAGAACTGCCCGTACATGTATGTCAGTTCTTGAAACATTTTTGTTTCCTTAGCTAGCTGTTAGCTCGTGTGAAACAAATCTGGCAATGTGCAGTTTTGACTGTCTAGCAGAAGTGACGTAGGCAGTAATGAAGTCTGAACACAAGTGCTCAGCAGGACACATTGGAGACACATAACTGACGCAGGTGTGAACACTGATGTGTCTCAGCTGTCCACTTGTGATCAGTCACCCAAGATGCACGTTAACGCCAGGTGTTAACAGGACTTTTTTTAGTCCGAAGGGGAAAAAATAAGTAATCGAGTTAGAACAACGACAAGAATAAGACTGATTCATCTCAGTTGAACTGTACCATCTGATTTAATTTGCCATAACTCAAGCCACATTTGAATTCACAGAAGTTTGTCTTCTGTTGTTGAAGTGGTGAGACAGGCCACCTTGATGAGCTGCCATCCTTTCTGAGAGGAGCTGTTTTTCTAACTAAATGATGTTCCAAACTGAGAAAAACGCCTAAGGGATGCATACAGGGAATAAATGATAAAAAGTGTGTGTGTGTGTGTGTGTGTGTGTGTGTGTGTGTGTGTGTGTGTGTGTGTGTGTGTGTGTGTGTGTGTGTGTGTCACCTGTCAAGGTTGAGTTTGTGGGCCAGCATCCTCCAGTCATTGCCTCTGGTCTGCGGTGCATCTAGACTGCCACACAGCTTCTGTCTGATGGATAAAGGAATGCGGAAAGCATTGGGGCCCACTAAGGTTGTGATATTACTGGCAGGGTCCATCAGGGACGTGTCTATGCACTGGACCTCCTAGAGAGACAGAAAGAAACTGGTCAGTTGTCGGTTTAAGGAAAAAATTACTATTTATTTCAACTTGTTGAAAAGTTTAATTAAATGAGAAATTAGGTTTAGGCAGAGTGTAACTGTGACACAGCAGAACAGGGATGGATCTAAGGATAATACAGTCGAAAGCAAAATGTGGATCATAATGTGCATCCATGTGGCAACATTGGCAAAGCTAAATCATAATATTTCTATCTCAAACACGTCACTGTCTTGGCCCCACTGGCAAGGCTCTTCTTGTCTCTCTGCTGCTCGCCTTCGGTGTGACCAATAACCGATACGTCTCCTAATTAATACCAGAGTGAACCTAACGAAAAGATCTGCTCTCCAGCAGTCTCTCTCTCTCTCCTCTCCCTGTCGATCTCTGTCTCTTTCTAAACCTTCATCCCATTAATCTGCCACTCCTGGGCTGAAAGGAGGCAGCGCTCTAATGAATGTGGCATGGCAGAGGGAAACAACAACTGCCACTGTTGATGTGAGCGATTACTATTTACTGCATCTACTTAGCCCCAATTTACAGCAGAAAGCTCTCTGCTGCTGGAGATTGAATGATTGATGCAAAGGGACATCTCTGTGTCTCTGTTGAAATGATTAACGCTTTGAACCTGCTTTACTTTGCATTGTTCAGGACACTGCTGGCTGGTTGAGGCTCCGTAGAATTTTATATAATGCAAACGCAAAGAGACTCACTGAAGATTGCTTTAGCTATTCAGCTCTAATAACTGTACTTACCAAGCATCACATGTGATCACAGTAATTATTTTTTGGAAGACTAGGTATGGCCTATTCAAAACAGATTACAATTGATCACTTCACAAAATTATCTAATGCTGTGACAAAACTGTCACTGCCCAAATACAAGTGCTAATTTTTACTGTGTACTTGTTGCATAACCGCAGCTCTGCCTCCCCTTAAAGGCTGTCTGTTTTGTTTGAGGAAGTAAAGGAGAAATGCACCATGGGACATTTCTACTATTCTTTCAGTATGTGATTTTGCATCCTTTGACAGTTTAATAGCTGCGTGAGAAAAGACACAAATGCTGCTTCTTTAACTAGATCTGCACTTAACAGGCAAGATATGAGTAACAACTGACGAGTGACTCTTTGTTCACAAAGTTTTCTGACCCCATTAGTGGCAAAACTTATGAGTATGTACTTATGAGTCACAGTTATGGCTGTATTAGGATTCAGTACTGGCTACTTCTCAGGTCAAAAGTCTAAAAGGCTAATTGTCTGCATTTGTAAACAGAAATGTCAGCTTTGGGTTGGAGGATGACACACCCTTGTGTCCTAGTATTAGCTTATCACAGATATATGAACCATGTGTCAGTATCTGTGTGCATGTCAGCTGATAAACTGTAGAACACAAATGCTGGAAAGTATGTTTGAGAAAGTTTAGCTGTCATTCTTTTGCTCGGTGAGCAATGCTGGAGGAGTGAAAGATGTACTGTATGTGTACGCCTCCCTGCCGCTGCAAATGTTCCTCTAAAGAAATAAAAAATACATCACTCTTTGTCAACTTATCCGCTTAAACAAGGGTTAAATTTTTTTTAAGTGCAACGCTGTCATCCATGAACACCGCGTAAGAATTCAAAGCAGTGACATTCGAAAAGAACCGTCTGACCTTCGACCAAAACTGTTCACCCACCCACACACACATTCAGTGACTTTGTGGTTACAAGGCCTAGAAAAATCAAAGACGAGTTATTCCTCTCGTGTTATGTGACCTCTAGCCCCAGCATGAATGATTGAACAGAGCCACAGAACCATAGCAGGAACCCTGACTGTCTGACAGGAAGATAAAAACTTGGTGACTTTAGGACCTTTAGTCTGGAAATGCAGACACGAGTAGAAGAAACTCCTTCTTGTGTGTGTGTGTTCATCGCGTTTTCATATGTATTGTTTCACCCTAACTGCTGAGGTCAGTGTAAGTTCAAGTTGTCTTCCGCACTTTTCTCAGCCAATAAACAACAAACATGTCAGCTTTGCATGTGGGTTTCTGCAAACTCGCCTCCTCCAGTGTGTTGCTGAGCTGAAAGATCTGTCCCTCTCCCTCCACCTGTCGCACACACAGCTTGCAGCTGATCTCCGTGGTGGCCGAGCTCAGCCTCTCCAGGGTGAAGGTGCAGTGAAGACTTCTCTGACTGCCACTCCACACCTGGTAGAATGGGATCTCCTGGAAAAAGCACAAACAATATGCATGTTTTCAGGCAGGTAACCTGACATGTCAAAGGATTTTCCAACTCTGCTGCTCTGATTCTGCAAAAATATAAATGGCTGCACGCTTTAAAACAAGAAACGTGTTGCTAATCTTTAACTCTAGCAAACACTTGAACGTACTTAGTGAGTTATGCGCTTTTTTCTGGTAATTTTTATCACTCATGGAAATTCAGCAAAGTGAATAACGACGACCACCACTGAGTGATGCTGCTGTGGTAAAAATGTACATTCACAGAAAGTCTTGCAGTAATCTATCCCTTTGTTTGGCCAAATACAAGCAGTACAACATCTGTACATATCATTTTTATATTGCATATGTAGTATCTTGTACTTCGTAAAATGGCTTTAAGTGCACATGTGTGTGTGTATCCCTCTCACCTGATACTTGGCGATGAGTTTGCTCTTCCAGTGTGTGTGTGGCACGTCGTGGATTGACAGTCTCAGATTGTGTGTGCTGTCTTTAAAGTTCAGAGTCTTTGGCTCATCCAGAAGCTTCCCTCCCATCTGGGTCTCCATCTGAAGAACCTCCTACACAAAACCCAATGAAAAAAAAGAGAAAAAAAAAAACACAACTACTTCAAACTTCCTCCTCAAGTTTGCATCTTCTTAATCCCGCTCATTTATTTTTCATGCAGCATTAGAGACTGTAGTAAGCTTTTAATTTATCTTGCATTATTACTGCAGACAATGCCGTCTTGGATGTTGCCTTGAAGTACGCAGCACCACGAAACACTTGAATCACATGAAAGTTTTCATTAAGATATCATCACAAATCTCGGTGGCTGTATTCCCTGGATTTGAGCAAAGCTTGGCTCTGCTAACTGCGCAGGACTGAAGAGACATTAAGATGCTCAATAAACCCCTTGATTAATAATGCACCACCAGTCAAAGTACGGCTGTTGTGAGATGTGGGAAATGAAGCGTATCTTTAATGTAAGACAGTAAAATTAAATTACTTCTATTGACTTTAGACGATGACCTCAATGCATCACTGTAACTTGTGAAAATACAGAGAAGTAAACTGCATTCTGATGATTTCAGATGTTACAGCTCATTTTTCTCTCCTCTGTTAGATCTTTCTGTCAAGACAACAGTCACCACTTCTCCTTGTGCGCTGCCTTTATAGTTTAAAGGCTACTGTAACTACAACCCCACTCAAGCCGGATTCAAAAGCTGACGCGCTGCGCTTAATGTGGCAACAACAACAAAAAAAAATCAGTTAATGCAAAGCTGAAACTGTCCATTTGATGTCTTTGTCCATTTTGTGAACCAAAGGAAGCAGCACATTTTTCTTTGCTGTGCTGCAGTTAATAATAATACATTGCACACACAGTCCTGTGGGGACTTTTGCTCATCCTTTTCAAATCGACTTCTGCATCCCAACCGAGCCCACACTGAGAGAGCACTGAGAAAGTATCTGGGCCCTACAGACACGCACCGGCATGCATAAGGGCAAACACACATATTGATAACATCAACGCATTTACAGCCTCTTGAACTGCACACATTCACTTGAAAGAACAAATTAACACATACACGCACAAACACAGTTATTCTCTGATAGAAGAATAAGTTATGAGTATGACTTTTAATGCCTCCTACAACCTTCTCAGAATAATCAATTCCTCCCTCCCATCATCTTCCTACGCTGCAACTCTACTGTAGATATACAGCAGAGACTTCCTTTTGAAACGCCAGCCGATCAATTATACTACACAAAGTCTCCATCATTAAAAAGTCCACCTCTGAACTTTGTTTTCGAGCTACAATTGCTCGTTTGAAATGCTAAAACTGAGTGTGCGCGTTGATGCTTGTGCGAGCGTGTGCGCGGCTGTGTGCCACACTGACACTTGACTTATCATTGCATGCATAAATTACCGATGTTAATCCTCCGTATCAGATGGTCCCTCCAGTGCTCTGAATTTGTTTAAATTCTAAAGCATCGTTACTTTGACATTGCTTGACCCTGTTTTGTTTACTGCTCCTCAGCTCATTTCCAAAAGACGAGAGGTGAAAAAACTTCTATTTATGACTCTAGACAATCACTTCTGTTCAAGCTATAATATATTTTATTTCAAATGCAAATTACCAGGGAGTTTAAGCATGGGTGGTCCAAGAGAGAAAAAACATCCCTCACAGGACTTAAGAGCACAACAACGCACTCAGCCTAAAATATCACACACCTCCTCTTTACCTTCACTGTACAAGACATTGGAAAAAGTTTGTGCAGACGGTAGACGCACACTGTATATTACATGTCAAATGCATGGATACGTGTGTACACATATAGCAGCTGAACAAAAGATTGATTGGATTTGGCTGGTTTAGTTTCAGAACTTTACCTTAAGTGCATCCTGTGTGTCGTCCAGACAATAGACCCTGATGTGATAATCCAAAGTTGTGCAGGAGACAGGTCCAAAAACAGCCAGTTTGAGCCTCTTGGCGGCTGCCTTGCAGATTGACTGGCCCACCAGGCAGTAAGTCCCCAGTGTCTCTGTTAAGATGTGACATGCCTCCGAGTCCATCTGCACATAGCAGGGGGTGGTGAAGTTTTCCTCTCCCACTATAACCACATCCTGCAGGAAACACAGGCACACACAAAGTCACACACACATTGAGGCTTTCAGGACGTCATGCTGGATCTGTGACGGCTGGCTCAGGAGGCATTTTGGAACTTCTGAAATACTGTTGCTGAGTTTAGTATGTGAGCCGTTACTCATCCCGACTGAAGGGAGACCCAGGGCTTTATTTAAGAGAGACTAACTTCAAAACAGGTCTTTACTTTCCATTACAGCTGGTTTCTGAGTATATACCAGCACATATTAAGAAGTAACCTGCCTGTCTTTTGATTTACTCCAGTTGGCAAAGAAAACTCTACATTTCCTTTATGTATTTCACATTAAAACCCCATCCAGGGGTTCAGGGGCATAACTCTTTCCAGTTCCTGGAAGGCTTTTATTGTGAAACGCCTGCATAAAACAATGTCAGTGCAGAAATAAAGAAACTGTGTGTGACAACAGTATTTCTGCTTAAACAACGTACTCTGAGTAGAGCTATGTTCCTGTGCTGGTGGAGAAACAGCGGAAATAGAGATTATTCTAAATTTACAAAGTGAGCCACAGTCCACAGTAATTCTGTTTTTTCCCTTTATTTGGGAACAGCCTTTATTTGTTCGTACAGACTGCTTTTAGTGAGACCCCGGCATTATTTGAATACTGGCTTTATTTGAGAATTTACGGGCATTAAGCCACATTCTGTTAACATAACACAACCGGACCTGCATTTGGAGCCATTTCCACTAATGCAAACAACCCCTGAAAAAGCAGGTTGCGGTCTCTAACTGATGCATTCCTCTGTTGCCATGAACAGGTCTTTTTCTATGCGACGCCAGTACTGATGCATGTAGAACGAACTATATAGAAATCCCTCTTAAGCAACACAAAGCCCAACTGGAAATGTTAAGTTTGAATCATTTTGGCTTCTAAATCCTTTTTAATAAGACAATAAACAGCCTGTGACTCCTCTTTGTTATTCTGGTGATTCATCTTAGAAAAACCAGCTACTGGATTTTTGATTCACCACACTGTGGATTCCTTTGTTCACGTCGAGGCACTGCAGCATTGAAATGTAAAAGCATGTCTCGTTAAACATTCGACTTCTGAAAGTAAATTAAGGTGTCCATTAGGAGAATGATAACACTTGTTCTGAGCTGTCGTCTGTGACGTGTGTCCAATCCCACTGTGATTATGCGCTGGCTGTTGCTCATATCATTTCTGCAGCTCTCTGTCGCTGCCTGAGTTATGGTAAATCCATACGGCTCTTTGGGTTGAGCGAGGGTGCACATCCTCACTGTGCTCTTTTGTCGTAAGAGCTGAGTCTTCAATTAGTTGTGCACGTACCCACGTTCGTGTTTGTGTGCCACTGTGAGTAATTGTGTGTGCACGTCTGTCGACACAAGCATGGATCCGCTGTACATATGTGATGCAAATATTGAGTTTTGAATCACAGTTCATGGGGAGTTGTGTTCCTGCAGATGAGCCAGCCGAATCAATACAAAGAGGTAGGAAAGCAATATGGTATGAATCTGTTATTACTGGTAATCACAACCGTGGCTGCTCCCCCCTGATGTGAGGGGAATTCAATTACCTTCCTCTCCCTGTTTTGGGGAAAACTTTCTGATGGGAAATGGATGTTCTACTGCAATAAGAGAAAAACAAATCGACTTCCTGATGAAATTCCACTTTTCATTTTTCTCATCTTTACCCACTCTGCACCCAACCCCCTCTGTCTCACCCTCTCTCTGTTACACGCACACGCACGCACAAGCATGCGCATGCACACACAAAAACACACACACACACACACACACACACACACACACACACACACACACACACACACACACACACACACACACACACACACACACACAATCTTATGCATGGCTAATTGTGCAGAGACATTGTGTTGAGCTGTGATAAGCAACAGAAGACAGCATACGGGGGCCTTGTAGACACAGTGATGCTGCAAGACAGCCTTATCACCCACACCCACACACAAGGATACACACACGCACGCACGCATACACACACAGAGACACGCAGAAAGAGACGCGCACGCATACATACGCAGTCGCACACACACATAAAAGCAGATTGCTGAGGTAGAGACTTCACGCTGAGAGACATGGGAGGAGGGAGAGAAGGGTGGAAAAAACGGAGGGATAGAAACATAAGAAGAAAGATGAGAGAAGAGGAGGACGGCAGGAGCATAACAAATTGCTTCTGATAGGAGTCTTCAACCCCCTGCTTGTCTACTTGCCTGTAGGCACTTTATGTTTACCGAATTTTCTCTCCTTTTCTTTCTTTACCTTCCTCACTGCATGTGTGTGTTGCGGGCTATTCTTCTTGCCACAGACAATGTCTGAGCACATGTGTATACATGCTGTGTGAGTCATGGTGTGTCATGAGTGTGTATTAATAATTGGGCAGAGGCTGTGGGCAGGCGTGTGATTCCTTCTCGTTTGGATTATTTGGCTGCTGTATGTGTACATGTTTGTGCATCTAGACGCATCACTATATTTATGTTTATCGCTATTTGTTGGCGTCAATCTAACAGCTAGTTTCTCTGGAGGATAAAACATTCAAAAGTTGCACAGCTCAGTGAAAACAGTACACACAAGACACGGTGTTAAACACTCACCTCCCACTCTCCCATGGCCAGTTGGTTCTTCAGCTGTATCAGCCAGTCCTCCTGGACGTTGTCAGCACAGTGGTGGATGGTGAGGATCACTGGTCTGGTGAGCAGGGCTCCTGGTGGTCCACAACTCACCACTGGACTCAGCACTGTTTGAATGTCCTCTACCGGGGGTCTGGAAAAGACAGATAACACAGAGGTGAAGTGATTCTTTAGAAAAGAGCGACAGGAGGGCTGCACTGTTGGCTACCAGTTAGTGTGAGCATCAGCAGCAGGAAGCCGTATTGATTTCACTTCTGGTCTGTGTACCTTTTTCATAATATTAATACATGGAAAAACTCAGCTGGCATGATGAAGGAGACAGGTGGACAGTCAGGTTGGAGTAAGACAGACTAGCTTAGAGTGGATGAGAAAATCAGACAACAAAAGAGATCAGAGGAGAGCAGAGCAGTGCAGATTCAATCAGAGGATGATTAGTGGAGTCAGCAGGGCTTCAGCTGGGCCTCAGCCGGAGTTGGTACCTCTCAGCTCATGGGCAGAAAATAAATGAGTACTGGTCACAGGCTCTCCTGATTTTTACCATAAATGCAAGCACTGGAACCTCAAGCAGTTGCTAACTAATGTATGTTACAGTACAGCCACAGAACACGCTACAGGCTCATTTACTGTGAATAAATGTGAGATTATACATATTGAACTCCATCACTATTGATTATTTATTAGCTTTCTTTCATTATTCAATTTAGAGGTAAAACCGCATTCCGAAACAACAATTAAATATGAAAATACATATGGTAATGTCTGTGTTTCCCAGTCATTTTCTTCCCTCGTGTGGCTGGGAATATTTATCAGGGAAGACCCATATGGATAGAGGAGAGGGGTCAGAATTTTAAAGGTGTTTTTTTTTTTTCTAGCCCACATTGTGTCAGGGGGGCACTAATCCTTAGCAGTGTTATCGATTCAGCTGCTGGAGCTCATTATTGACTCATGAAGGGTTCACATGAGTAGGAGAAGCTAAGAGATAAAAACAGTATGAGATTCAAACTGTTAATAACGGCCTTTGACTGACCTAATGCAGTCGTTAGCCTTTACCAAATCACAGTGTCACTGTATTTGACATGAATGTTTTGTATCTTTTAACATAAAAACACAGAAAATGGACGTTTTAAGTCGTATATGCGGAAAACAAGACACCTGAGAATTAGATCTTAATGAGCTAGACCAAATGATTCTGGCTTGCCAAGTGTTACTAAGGGAAGTCAATGTAGCTATGTGATTTTTGCTTGCCAGCTATTGACTGAGATGAAGACAGAGGACAGAAAAGAGGTTGGACTCTTAGAAATACTGTAGCACCCTGCAGGGGGTTTAATTCTTATCGACTGCCATTGATCGGGGGGGGGGAGCTAGAATGGATGCATGGGAGACAACACATTGAACCAAACTGTAACAAGCGTCCTAAAGCTCAGGTATTGTAGCAGCTTTAAAGAGTTTGCTCACCCAAATTATTAAAGAACATATTTCCTCACAATTTTTGGTTTTATCTGGCAAACCTTTCATTTGCTTGCCGTCTCACCCCCCAAATGTATTCCAAATTTAGTTTGCAGTGCTCACAGCACAGAAAAATTATATTTACAATACAAGGTGTGTCCTTCCAGAAACAGTGTCCTTGATAAGGTGGATAATGCACCAGCCCAGAAATATCTGATATGTTTATCTGAAAATCAAATTTTACAAAACTATCTGCATTGCTAAACACCACTGGAGGTAGGTGAGAAAGTGTTTGGGCTCAACAGATGAATCTCATATCCCCCACTTGCTGTTGTTATGAATGGTTTAGTTGTTTCTGGGGGGGAAAGAGAAAGGACAACAGTATTTCTGTTTAAACAGCATACTCTGAGTAGAGTTATGTTCTTGTGACATTTACCATTGCCATTAGCATGCACATATAGAAACATGTGAAGGCAGGTTTTTGAGTTTTACCATACTGCAGGTACACTGTGACACCAGATCTCTTTCAACTAAGAGTGCCGTTAATGTCCCATATTTGCATCAAAGGAAATTCTTTGGAGCTGGACTATATAAATTTTCTCCCTTGTCTCTCATGTGCCACAGAGAGCTTTACCTCATGCATGCACAGGGTTTGGGAGTAAAAGATTATAGTACATGTAACAGGATTACAATAATCCCAAAAAATAACCACTAATCTGTTAGTTACTGTGGAAACAGTGATCTCTTTGCAAACGCTGTCAAAAGCTTGATGTTTGCTTTCTGGATCTATAACATGGCATGAACGGAAGTGAAATGTCAGCTGCACTGCAGTCAACATTAGTTTCACACATTTTAGAATAATGGGTGTATTGAGCTCTAGATTTGGGTAATAGCGCGGATTCTAAAATCTGGAACACTGATTAACTATACAAATTATGTGGATTACTGTACAGATTATAATTTTAAGTAGATAATAATTAATGTGTAAAATATTATGTTTTAATCTCCTCAACTCTGCTACTTAGGAATTTTAAATCTGGCCCTAATATAGGAAATCTGTGGTGTTAACTGACCTCTGCTGAATGAATCATCCAAAAAAAGGTGTGCATAGATTCACTATGAATAAAAATGACTCATCCATTCCTATGTCACACTATGAAAGTCTCCCCACGCAACCATACAAACAGGTCTGAGGTCCTGCTGCCCAGGAGAAAGATAGAGAAGTGCAGACAAAGAAAAACAAAGACACAAAAAGAACATAGAGGGAGAAGCAAGGGGTGATGGGAGACAACAGGGAACAACACAGAGAGGAAAAAACACAGTACAGAGAGAGACAAAACTTACCTCAAGCTGTCCTTCCTGTGCACCGTCACATACATCTCATACACTCTACCCTGAGGAACAGCACCCGCTGGAACCAACAAGCTCACGCCTGCAGGAGGGAGAACAGGGGAGGCGGGATGGATGGAAGCAGAAATGAGGAGATTCATCGCTGGATTTATTAATTTCACCATGCACAACTGAATTATTGAATGTGCAATCCATTTTCAGTTTGCCATTCTGATTAATTATTGAATAATCATTTTTAAAGGCAACCCATGTTAAAAAATTAGCTTAAATATATCATCAAGCGAATTGTGCTGCAATGTTTTATAGCTTCTGAGAGCTGCTTCCTATCAGCAGGTTACATTATTCATTATTTCTGCCTGCCCACTGCTTCTAAATCCTAACACAAGTCTACTGAAAGTTTTTTCTTTTAAAACTAGGCAGCTGGAGACCATCCCAAGGCTATTTTTTGTGGTATTTTGACTATGCAGCAGTAGCTAGATACACTTAACTTTATGTGGTTTTTAATGCAGGGAAAATATTTTACATTGCTCAGATCTATAATACAGTTTAATCAGTGTCAAATCTGATGGCATTCTTACCATTGATAGCAGTTAAGGTAATGTAATAGTGTACCAATTTAAAAAAAGACAGAAAGCCTCCTGTCTGAGCACAGTAACAAATTACAGCTTCAATCACAGATTGACGATTAGCTGTTAAGGAGGTATAAGAAAAATTTACCAGAGTTGGGCACAATGAGGTGTCCCCCCTGGTTGTTGAAGGATCCGTGAGCGGTACAGGAAGGGTCCCGTGTTCGAGCCAAGCTCTGGTTGCGAAAGTTCATAGTGTCACTGTTATCCAACAGAGACTGAGTTACCTAGGAATCAAAAGGCAAGGGTCAGGCTGATAGTGACAAGAAATTAAGAATTACAGACGTGCTGTGCCAGCCAGCACAGGGCGTGGAGCTGTTCGGCAGGGACTGGATCAACTGGAACACTCAGATGGATGAATGAATACCTAGTTCGGAAAAGCAGTTATCAGTAATAACATAAGAAGGATCTGAATGGATGCACAACGCTCATGGCAAAGAATGTGAAAAATCCTTGATAATATAATAGAAATTTCTAGTAACGGTACAGTATGGAGGATTTAAACCTCTGCCATAAGTTTTCTTTTGAGAGGTTACTGAGAACAAGCCCTGAAGTTTCTACAGCATTGGTCGCAATGTGTTTTCACCGTTATGTTCTGAGTTACTTTTTCCTATTAGCTCTATTGTGTACTGTAACCTTTTGCACAAAAGCGTGCTGCACCCATTCTGAAATGAGTGAACGTACACATATGTGGAAAATCAATGTGGTGTGGTTTGAAGGACAGTCTTTCTCAAGAGCTGATGTCAAGTACCATAACAATTCACTCAAATGCTCATGGAGGTCCAGAGAAGTTTCACTGGGCAAGGCCAATCTCTGGTCCTATGGGTCATTGCAGTTTTAGTTTGACTGATGGCTGATTCCCTTTTTCACGAGAATGGCACTTCATCCATCAGGATGGCTTAATTTTTATCCTTATGATTTCATGGTAAGCATTAACTAAAATGCAGGGAAGGTCTATATCTGCCTGGAAGCGCTGCCATAGGGCTGAGCTGGCAGTCTGTGAGAGGAGGGCGGTTTTACAGTAGACCTATGAAACCACCTCAGGGTAAGTAGTAAAATATGACCTGTTTTGCATTTCCTTGTCAAAATGCCTACTGTGAGATGCAAAATAAGGACTTAAGATTCATCAGTTTACTCCTACCATCACACAAAGCTGACAAGAACAAGCTTCAGTGTGTTTTAAAAACAGACACCCGACGAGAAGCACTGACATAAAAGATGCTCAAATTAGCGAGGCGAGGTCAGTCATTAGACAAGGCAGAGGTTCCAAAGGCCACCATTAAAAACCACCCATAATAACAGAACAAATCATCAAAAGCTGATCTGCAAAGCTCAAAGATAGGAAGTTCAGCTCTCGTACCGCCTCAGGACAGGTGCTGCGATGAAACGGAGTGGTTTCATCTGTGTTTGTGACAACTGACTCTGGTATGCATGCCATGTCTTTGACAGAGCAGAGGGAGGAAACTGGGGCACTGAGGCTGCATGTATACTAATGGTGTTTGGTTTTGTATTTATGTGACTGGGAATACAGTAGCTGCCGTGTTTCAGTGCTTCTCGCTGTTTCTGCAGCCTAATCTCACTTCAGGAGGAAATATTGCAAAATCCAACTGTGCTCATACAGAATATTACACAGAATAAGTAAAATCATTATATCACCTTAGGAGACAGTTTGGATGTGAAGTCTCCTCCAAGGTCATCCTGCGGTGTTACCAGACCAGATGAGTTGTAGACTTTGATCTTCAGGTTGGGGAGAGGATCCAGGAGAGGAGAGTTGGTCATTGGGATTTTATCTGAAACATCATGGAGGGCATACACCGGGCCACGGTACATGGCAGCTGCATTTGTCAAGTCAGGAGGAGCTGTCAGTAGATCAGCTAGAGGGAGGAAGTGAAAGCAAGATAGAGAGAGAAGGAAAATTAAGGTGAGAAAGTTCAACATGAATAGCTGTAGTCAAGTTTACAGGATTTTTACTGCAGAGGGAGGTCAAAGAAAATTGTGTCTGACAGGAAGAGGAAAAATGAAGGGTAAAGCTTAACACCTTGTATCCTCAACAGTATAAACTGCAACACATACGGGCTGTAATACGGGACAAATGGTGGGAACTTGTAGATCAGTGAGCAGGAATAAGGGGAGTAAGACGAGAGCAGGCAAGGCTGCTGATAAGGTATCAGTGTCTCTGTGATACATTGCAGTGCGCAGGGGCATGACCTGGATCAAGGACTAGTCATGACTGCTGCACCCATGGAGAGCATGTGTGTGTGTGTGGGTGTGTGTGTGTGTGTGTGTGAGAGAGAGAGAGAGAGAGAGAAACTCAGTGATTGCAAAGCTGACCTCACTTTGTGCTGTATAATAAGAGAACAGCAGAGCTCCATGCCATCCTTTAAGCTCTTCAAAACGTTGTCAGCAACTCTGGCTTCACCCACACAATCAAAGAGGCTGTCACACTTAAATCACATCACTGTCTATTTTTAAAATGCTCACTATGTCCCGCTTCAAATCTGACTGACAAAACCTGCTGCGTACATTTAGCACTAAATATAATGATGTTAATTGACATTGACAATTGTTAAGACTGATCTTTTGGGGCTTAGTTACTTGGAACTCATCCTGTTATATTGTATGCACTGTGTTCTAAAATGCACAGAAATATAGCAGTTTGTTTAGAATAGAACAAGCTAGATAATATGCAATGTGTAATATTGAAGCAAACCTTAAAGTCAGTAGGCAACCCAATGTCAACCTTGTCAATCTACATTTTTGACTGTATTATTAAAATCTTTAAGCAAGATCATGTAACTGTTGCTGAACAGCGGCCACTGTGGCCACAAGTGGCAATTACAGGACAATGACTGATACTCTCTTGAGTCTCTGACTTGCTTTAAACAAAACAAAGTTATCTAATAAATAATTGAAGCTCTGAATGGGATCACTAACGGAAAGAAAACAAAATTCTCCCCAGTGAGAGTTAGATGTGATTTGACTGATTCTACCAGTTACTGTGAGTGTGCAGCAGATGTTTTATGCTGCTTTCTCCACTTTCACAGCTGATGCTAATGCTGGAATCTTGACATCTTTCATGTATGCAAGTGCCCCACTTAACCACACACACACACACACGCACACGCATACACGCACACACACACACACACCAGCGCCGACATAAATAAAAACACATCTGCAACACAAAACACGGGCATCACAAAAGCACCCACACATGGCTCTTGCATACCAATAACACGTGCACTACTGGCTCTCACACTCACTCACACACACACACACACACACACACACACACACACACACACACACACACACACACACACACACACACACACACACACACAGTTATGGGGATTACATGATGTCAGTGGGGCTGGATAGGTAAATCTCTCTGAGATTACCGTTTGTGCTCTTCATGGAGGGTTAGTGCAAAGCAGGGGCAACTGCAGGAACATGATGATTGCTAATAAGTACAGTATGCTAATCCTGTGCATTTAATATTCAAGCACTGTTTACGTATGTTGATTTCTTTATAAAATTCAACTACATCCTTCCACCTCCATTTTTTGACACATAAACAACTTTGCTGGAGTAAATACTGTGGTGGGTTTAATGAGAAAATTCTTACGCACATTGTAGCTGCTAAAAACCCTTTGCAGTGGAACTATTATTAATGTTTTAAACAACAATGAATTGACTTTGGTTTGTTCTATCAGCCAGAATCTTAGCCTCCCTTCCTTCTCATCTTGGAAAGATGCTGCAGCCAAGTGCTACTGATTGCAATAATAATAATGCATTTGGCAATATCAACAAACATTAACTCCCACATAAGGATTTACTTTACTGAAGTGAATCGAGTGAATGTGCTCCAAGCGACCCCAGTAAGACAACAAGCTCAGTCACCCAAGTAGCTGGTTTTGGAGCTTTAAAGTTTTACACAAGGTACTCAAAGGGCAGAAAAACACCAAAGTGTACTGTACCTCTACATAAACAACCCCCTTGCATCAGAAAATCCAACATATCCAAGATTTTTAATTGGGATTGGGATCACAGGAAGGTCAGTTACCAGTTTTTTGGGGGGGTTGAGCCTGAAATCCTGTCATTCCCTTCACAAGCCCATCCATTTTAATTTTAAAATCCCTCATTATCACCCCTCGACCAACAACCACGCACACACACACGCACACACATCTGTCACCTATCACTCTCTTCCCCTCTCTATCGCCAGGCTGTTTACCCTTAAAGCCAGCGGGTATTCCTGCCAAATCATCCCTGCTGAAATTTAATTAACAACGAGCGGAAAGCCACAGAGCGACAAAGAGAGAGCGAGCCAGAGAGAGAGAGAGAGACAGAGAGAGAGAGAGAGAGAGAGAAAGAGAGAGGGCAGGGGGTATGGGGGAGAGAGAAAGTCAGAGAGAGAGGGACATAATTCTTCATTAATAGTAATCGGAGATGGTCCCTCAGCGCAGAGTGACAAGCATCCTAATGCTTTACTGATAAAATGTCACCCAATCTACACTCATGCACAGGCATTCACCCTTGTGCACACACAGTGACATGCACACACATGCACACACAATTATTTTAGCCCACTGCTTACCCATTTGCATCCTTTCTGACCTTACTTTACTGTTTCTACTGTAAATCATGATGTGAATGTTAATCATCCACCCATGACTGACCACCAGTCACATATCACAACTAGCATCCTGCTTAAGGAGTTTCAAGGTGTTACAGAGTTGTAGATTGTGCTAAGTCTGCTGTAGATAAAGCCCTCCTTGTTGACCAAATGGAGACAATTTGGTGCTATTTATCAATTAGGATGAGCTAGCTGACAAAGATTTTTATAGGAAAAGTCCTAAGATCACTGCGTCCATGGACTGATACCTGATTCATCCACATTCTCTGTCCAATCCAGACATTTCCAGTAAACTATCAAACGCACAGTGTGTGGGAAGTGTGTGGTTGTTTCCCGAAGACAGAGAGGAAGAAATGACAGTACAGACAGAAGAGAGTGGCTCCACTTTAAGAGGAAGACAAACAGGGAGGGAGCGTCCGCTGTGGAAGGAGTCAATGTGACGGGACAGACAGAGACACGGAGACGGAGATGAAGAGGATGCTGATAAACAGGGATGTGATTGACCTGAATGTGCTGATGGGGAAGGGAGAGAAAGAAAGAGTGAGACAGAGAAGGAGAATGACAGAGAGAGACTCCTTGATGGAGGAGAGTGGTCTCTGGTGGAGACAGAGATGAATCCGGACCAGCAAAGGTTTACAGGCTGAGGAAAGGAACTAAATGGTAGCTTCAGAGCCTCAAGGCAGACAGCAGGTACTGTTATTTCCTCAGAGGCGTGGCCACATTTGTTATCCTGCATCCTGTGTCTGTCCAGCTATCATCTACCTATTTATCTATCATTCTGCACATTAAGCATCACCAAAATTTAAGAAAATATGTAGTCCTCTTTTTGAGGAAGAGTAAAAAAAGAGGCAGCCACTTGCTGTCAAGTCCCCCTTCAGTATTCTACCAGCCTGAGAGTTCTGTGAGTCCTGGTTTTGCTGTTTTGTACTCTGACCTTCATGCATGTCCTCTGTTGTCTCGGTGGTCATTCAGGACTGAACTCCTGCATCTCACTTACACATATTCCATGATAAAACACCAGAGGAGGAGCAAAAAGCAAGTCATGAACTGTATCTTTTTTATTTTTAGCGGTTGGGTTTTTGAATACTTCAGACTGAATTTCTAAGTGTTCAATTATGTAGATGTCACTGTACCTAAATATTTTCAAAAGAAAGCTGAAAACTTTATCCTTTGACTAGCTGTGACTTTCCTGATACAGACTCACTCTTTTATGCATCGCTGCATTTCTTTTAAAATGTTGTATTTTACTTGATTTTATGCTTTTTATGTCATCTATTTTCAACTTAAGATTATTACTGTTATTCAGAGGTTTTATGTTCCATTTCATATTTTGCATTCCCTTTAGTTCCATTCTTATTTTTACTTTTATTATCAAGTGGGTTTTATTCTCCATCTTGTCTTTTACATTAACTTCTTATCCCTGTCTTTATGTTCATTCTATGTCTTTTTCATATGAAGCACTTGGTGCATGTAATTTCTTTGTTGTAAAGCACTTTCAGCTGCATTGCTTGTACGAAAGGTGTTACAGAAATAAAGTTTATTGCCTTGGAAACAAACAAAAATAGCATATTTTGCTCACTTCATTATGCTCTGAGTTTGTTCAACACTTTGCTTGAACCTGTTTTCAACACATGTAATCTTACTTTTATTCTATAAAAAGTAATAACACCCCTGAAATTTCTCACCTTGCTGCAGTGATGTACATGAGTGTACTGTGCAGCACTGCTGGCTGTGCTCAGAGCTGCGACAGGCTTGAAACTTTCAACCACACAGAGCAGTCAAACATCAGCCTGATGTGAAGTTTGTCTTTAAATCAAGCATCAGTGCTTCTCCTTGAAGAGGATTTTCCATTATTCTTTCCACCCTGGATCAAATGTCATTTCCTGTAGCATTCCTTACCTGATCTGGCTGTTTTGATATTAACGGACTGGAAGCCCCCGTTTAGCGCAGAGGTGTCAATGATGTCCGAGTCAAAGTCCCGGTGTGTCTTGCGGTACACAAAGAGTGCCACGATGACAGAGATGACCAGGCACATAATGACTGCGATGACGATGCCCACGTACAGCGCCACGTCATCTGTGCTTGGAGCAGCTGGAGGGGACACAAAGAGACGCAATTATAGATATTACTGAACATGAAGCAAGCCCGCCCAAAAGATCTGCTTAAGAGGAAATGTATATGAGAGAGAAAGAGTGTCAATAAACAGCTACAACAGTGATAATTCTCATGGAACATCAGGGCAGGGGCAGATAAGAGAGCAGTTTTTTTATGTAGGAGAAGAAATGTGTAGCAGGCCTCAAATGAAATTAATATGGCTGTCTGTCATTCTTAATTTGTGTTGGACAATTTCCCTTTTACCTCAGAGCGCCTATCAGACTCAAAGGACAATCTCTATAGGTTCCATTTCAAATGAAACTTTCAAATAGCCCTCCAGCTTGTGTAATATGATAATTTGTCTAGACAGGTTGAGAGAGACACCTTTCATAAAAAAATAAAAGAACGGCACCAACTCTTAAAACTTAATAAGGCTGTTAATTATTTTACAAGGGTCCTAACATCCTTTTTCAATCTGGCTGAGGCTTTAATGGTGCTTCAGTGGGAACAACGGTGGATCTGTCATTCACGGTCCACATTTTAAAGCAGGGGAAGGGACTAAGCACATTTTCACCGATGGGTGACGGGGATGGTTAAAGGCATGAGACACGCTGAAGAAGCGAGGAAAGGAAGAGAAGAGACAAGTTAAGAGCACAGGGGAGGGATGATGAGGAAGTGATGGAGGGGAAAGCCAATCAGTGGAGAGAGAATAGAGAGGAAAAGAGGAGACAGAAGAGGAGATAGATCAGTGGATAAGGTGAGAGGAGGGTAGAGAGGAGAGTGAAATGAAGAGGATCGAAGAAACACATAAAAAAGAGAGAATTAGGAAGCAGGGAAGATGAGAGGAAGGGCACAATAAACCAGGAGAGGAGAGGAGAAGGAGGAAAGAGGTGATAACAGCAAAGAGGAGGAAAACAGGGCAAACGAGAACGGAAATGCACTTGAACTTCAAAGCAGCAAAACAAACAACTCTACGTATTTAACATGAAAGTAACTGCGGAAGTTTTTGGAGCAGTCTCACACTTAAAGCACTCCTTGTATAATCATGTCCTCTGTAGCTAGTAGGAGGGGATTTGTCTGCAGCTATTAAGAAGAAGACAGAAAAGTATAGGAATGCTCCTTTTAATCCGCCCTTAAAGTTGAGAGGCAGATAACAGGCTTTTAGCTACAAACAGCCTGAGTCATTTGCTAAAGGATTTGCTGTTGTCGCAAACAGAACAAGTTCAGAAAGCATGAACTCGATTATGCATGAAAGAATCCTTTGATGAGGCTCGCAAACATTCACGTTCACATATGCCCAAGCATGATTCACGCACACAGCGCTCACAATCACAGAAGAGAGGTCACTCCTGATGGTGTTAGTTACCCATTTGCCACTTGAGGGAGCCATGAGCCACTTTCTACGGTCTCTGGGGAGCTGAGCACATGAGGGCAAATCATGTCCCTGGTAATTAAGTCTCAGATGGCAATAGACCAAAGGTCTGTGGACACCTTGTCCAAGAAGCAGAAAAACTATGGTGACTGTCAAGCCATTGTGACACACAATCACTTTTTTAGCCAAAGTCCAAAAATGCAAATATTTGCACAATAAACACAAAGATGTTTTTTCATCATAAATGTACAATACATAAGAATCAACTAATGGGAAAACATGATTTTTCATTTTTTCAAACAACTTTCTGTTGTTTTCCCAACATCTAATAGATAAATAGAAAGTCGATCTGGCAGATAAATCAATAATAATAATAAAAGTAATAATAATAATGATTAGTCCTAACTCCTAACTAAACTGCTGTAATGTCCTAACCTTCACCACAGCTGTCTCTCCTGCCTTACACTGATCTCTAGTTCAACTTCAAGCGTATGAAAGTGCCCAGTGTGTCACATAAAGCAGGGGAAATGAAGCACACATATCATTCATATTTACAAACAAGAGTTTGCACTCTTTCCACAAAACTTGTAGACACTATGGGGGTTTGTCAAAGCAGCTCAAATCGCTGCCAAATATCTGTTCATCGCATTTAACTCAAACTTAGAGACCGCCTTTAAATCTCCAAACTTTAACCCCTACGGGTCTGTCAAACGCAGTTACCAATTTCCTTTTGATAATGTTAAAAAGATTGCCGTAAAATCCCTAATGCCCAACTACACTGCTGCACAAAGTTGCCCTGTTATCAAGGTCCTTGCCAAGGGGGAATAGAATTGGATAATCCTCTTAAGTACCAACTCCCTGATCTTAATTATGATCATCATCATCCTCATCTATTTAGGGAATCTTTATCTTGTTTCTACTTTAACTTGAAGGTCTGTAACTTCAGAAAAGTGGGATGCCAGGCAGCCATAAAAAATATGACTTCTAAACTCGCTTTATCCAATCTAGTTTTCCTATAAAGTGTTCAGGGACACGTTGGGATANGACTCCCGCTGTCTCTCTGCCTCCATGTGTTTGATTTGTAGATGAATGAAACATCCCATCAGAGCTTCCACCTGCCTGACTAACCTACATATAAACTGCAGGATACCAAATATTTTCTTTTTCTCTTTAAATTTTCACCATTTCCCCCATTATCTTATTCTTTTTCTACCCTAAATTCCCATTGTTGCTTTCAGCTTACAAGTAAGTATCACAAACTAGATCATGGCAAACTGAGCGAATTCATTTATAAATGGTTTGCAAATCAGTGGTTATGCTTCTGTGAATCATTCTAAAATTACTGGTTTGAAGGAAATGATTGAATTCATAATTAGGAAAAAAAACAACATTTGTAAAAGAGATGTTCTGTGTCACTGGATCCTCAGAATCCACAATAAACCATGCAAAATTCAGCTCACGCATTATTCTTCTTAAAAATCGATCGTTCATCTAAACAGATGGTAACATTTCCGTGATGGATTGACCTCTCATTTGAGCTTCATCTTAAAAATGCCTTCATCCTATTTCTTACCTCTCAATGATGTTTTTTGAATTGAAAAATGAAAGAAAATGGCACCAATTCACACTCAGGCCCTCTCTGTGCATGCGTCTACTTCTCTGCTCTTTAATTTCATTCAGCTTCTGCATAACTGCTGCTTTGAAAACTGCCTATTCCTGAAATCTGATGTTCTTTTGTTGTTGGACAGCCTCACATGAAAGGCTGTCTTCCTCTGACAAGATGTGGGCTGAGAAAGGGACTGAATATGGGTGTGCACTTTTGACCAAATCCAGATGAATGAATAATGTGTTTGGACCTCTGTGCGTACTTAAGCGAGGCCCGAGGCTGTGCTCTGTGAAGCCAGGATGACAAAATCGGCAGTGATAGAATGAGGAAGGAGCACAGTCTGACTAAGTACTGATAGGTACACACACCTATGCTCATTTTTATGAGCAGTCAAGCGAGTGCTGACGCTCACAATGAACGCATGGGCAGACGTGTGTGCACACACAAGTCCACATTAACTTTTATCCACAAGTCAACTATCTCCTGTGCTTTTCCCCCTTTGTGGCTGATGACACACAGCTTCATGTTTAAAGCGTTCACCCGCAAGCCAGCCTAAATTGGATTTAGATTAAAAATATGCGCTTTTCAGTGGACACACCGGAATTGAATAAACGATCTATCTGACAGCTCTCTACAGGAGAATGTTCTGCTGGAAAGGTCAGAACGAACACACACACACACACACACACCCACACACACCCACACACACACACACACACATACACACACATACACACACACACACACACACACACACACACACACACACACACAAACAAAAATGCAGGAAAGACTAACACACATGCATCATGAAAGAACTTGAGAATGATCTTATTGATCTATCAGAGTTCAATTTAGACAATTTGCAGACAACTGACAAGAAGGACAGTGGTGTGTGTGTGTGTGTGCATATGAGAGACTGCCCTTTGAAGAACATCTTCACTCCCATAGGCAACTGTCTATCATAGTTTCTACCACAGCTCAGGTGCGATTCAGTGCTGACAGTCTCCTTTTTTCACTTGATATCTGTAGGCCAGCATCTTTTGTCGTACTGTTTGTGTGTTTCCAATCACATACATGTGTAAGACACTCTTGAGTATTTACATCAGTCTTTGACAGACTGAAATTAAAATCAAAAAATGTGAAATTAAAATGGAAATAGATGTCTGGCCTGTGAAGAAGTCTTGGTGTTGGGGAATGTGATGGTCAAGTGCGATCAGGGCGGGCAGAAAATGTGCTGTATTTTTGACAACGTACCATCTTTCCATCTTCTTGTGGCAAGAATTCATTACAATTTGTCACAGTTTTGCACAACAGTGCTACCTCACTAGAGCAAGATTGAATAGTGTGTTTGTGTTACTTCTGTGTGTGTGATCAAAGCCAAATGGTTCTTGGTGGTAAAACTGCCATTATTTTGCCAGTGTTTATCGTGCACTTGCCAAAGTCTGTTTGTTTTAGAGTGTACAGTCTGAGCTAGTGTGTGTGTGTGTGTGTGTGTGTGTGTGTGTGTGTGTGTGTGTGTGTGTGTGTGTGTGTGTGTGTGGACTGACGATGCTGATGCTGTGCCTCACTGTGTTAAAAATAGTGGGCATTGTAATTGGCCAAACTTTATTGTAAAAAGATAAATAAATAAAATGGGGATTTGGTCACATACAGTTGGTAACCATATGTGTGTGCCATGTGTGTACGACTAATAAACATTTGTGGGCTCAGGAAATTTCAGACATGACACACACAGGCTAGCAGAACAGAAGGCCCGGCTCACCCTCAGTCGGCATGGATCTCTGTCTATTGATTGGCTGAGCTTTTTGTCATTCTCGAAGTCTGTCCAATCTGCCGCAGAGAGGATTTAAAGAAGGGAGAAACAAGGATAACTCAGCTTAGCTCGTCTCTATCTTCCCTGTGATCTGCATCCAAAGCGGAGCTGTGGACAATCACTACTTGAAACTCATTCAACAGCCTTTTTGATCTCGCTTGGCACAAACATGCAAACAGCACCCATACTGCACTCCTGGCAGGCACATCCGCTCTAAGTAACTGGCAGGGATGAGCGGAAGAGAGACAGCCGGAGAGAGAAAGCGAGCAGTCATTTGCAAATGTGCCTTATCTTCTATAGTAGGGATGGCAAAAAAAAAAAACTTGACGGTTGTTGGTGCCAGGGAATAAACTATGGAACCATTTTGGAGTCACTGAAGCCAGAAGGTGTATTTCCATGACTACAAACAGCTCTGTAAATAAAGTCATTAGATCTCATGTATTCTGTAGCAACCCTGTAATACAGTGCAATTGCAGCTATCTAATGAATGGACCCAATACAAGCCTGTCAATACAGCTTGTTTTCTCCAACTGAAAGGAACGTTATGACCTCTTTCGGTGTCTGCAGGCCACAAATATGAATCACAGAATACTGCCAGAAGCTGTCTCCCTCCACACAAATCCACAGCTCAGCCACCTCCCACCCTTCTCATCGCCTCGAGCTAAGCTGGTGTGTAAGTGACACAAACAGCTGTGTCACATTCTCAAAAAAGAGACACGTCAACAAATTAGGGTACAAATGCAAATGACAAAATGTGGTTTTGTCATTTGCTGTTTTTGGTTGGAGGTAAAACTTTTCAGCCCTCACACATGGTATGAACCACAGTACCGTCGTGCCTTACGAAGCAGTCCGCTATGACCGCAATGTGACCATGATGGCTGACACTAATGTGACTTTAGGTGTGCATGAGCCACAGACCTTGTTGTGGTCAAGGTGTGTTTAAGACCACAATCAGGTCTTGCTCGTCTCGAAGTTAAGATCCAACTCTCAGGAGGAGGACTGTCTTTACAGTCAATGTTGGTATGCAGGTTGTATTCCCAAACAGAGACTATGGGAATCATGCTTTGGAAACAGAAACCTCAGCATCTATCATTATTAAGTCACTGGTATTGACCACATGACACCACCTCCCTGCAGACATGCCACAGTCATGGTTCTGCAGTGGAGCAGTAGAAATTGTCCATATTGCTGCTTTAACTGACAGCTGTGGGTGCAGAATCTGATTTTGCTGACACAGCTACTGGATGTCCAACCAGACATGGAGGTGGTCAATATTGCACATGTAATCTGGCTTAAGGCCCTGACACACTCCATTGGGCTGTATGTTGATGGTCTGTGATGATGCAATTTATGTCATATCTAATTCAGCCACATCAAGCACGCAGCCAATGCAGAAATAAACATGAAGAATCAGGAAAAGTGTCAACATACATCTAAATATGACTCAGCATACCCTTCCTGTATATGTAGTCATTCTCTGTGAAAACAGGACCAGCTTGGTAATTAGTGAGCCTCAAAGTCACAGTTCTCATGCGCTGACCGTATTTTTAATATTAAAACTGGAGTGACAATCTGCTAAATGAGCACTGCCTCCTCTATCTCATCCCCAGTTCTCTCATGTATCTGTCTCTATCTGGGAGTAGCCAACTCACAAAACACACTGGGATGATGTAGCTGCTTCAGCAGACCCTAAACGAGAGTCATTAGAACAAATCACAGACGCTTCTTAGATTGCTTTGAAGATAAAACGAGAGCTCCTGCGATGAAAAGTAAAAGGCACGATAACAATAAATGGCAGAGGTCCTTCCCCTCTTGCACCTCTCAATTTTTGTATCTCTAACAGTCTGTGCTAAATCTCTCATTATGTCACTTGGAGGAACCAGCAGTAGCAGTGAAAGAGAGGTGGGGGATGATGGCAGGAGAGCAGGTACAGCTGAATATGTTTTTTCTCTCACCCTTTTATTACTCATTAAGTCGCATTCATTCCTCTCAAAAAAGTGCTGCCCTTGCCAGGTGGTCTCGTGCAGTTTTGTTAAGAATTTTTCCTACAAATGGTGCATTAGCAATGGGCTCGTTTGAAGCATCAGCCATTCACTTGAAAAGGGAATGGGTTCAAGTCAGTAGAACTGAAATTTCCACTCAGTTCAGTTTCCACAGTTGGACTGGGCCCCACTGAGTTCTAAGTGAGCCAATATGCTTGTAAACACAAAGCAAGTGTTCAGAACTAAGGCAAATTGCCTACTTTGGCAATGATCCAAGGCCGGTTGGCTTCTCTCCAAAATGACCACAGCTGCAACAAACTCACAAATTGTGAATCCATTGAACTGGTGCTGAATCGATTCACTGCTATCAGACAGGAAGAAAGAGGGAATCAAGTTAATTAAAGGAATCTGTCACCGCTATGGTGCATTCAAGACACCGCACTACACTGTAAATGATGACCTCGTATGCAAGACAAGATATACAGATAGATGAAAAAGAATATTAAACCAGGACTTAATGTATAACAGGTGGTTAATTACGCTCGTAGGCATAAAGTAAAGTTTATGATATTTCTGATTTTTCTGTGTGATCTCATGTCTTACGTATTGTAACTGGCATCCGTTCGTTTTGTTGTGTGGCGTTCACTTGCAATTTGAAAGAGGAAAACCCAGAATTATGATTTCTGCTGTTACTGTTTAATAGCAAGAGGACGGTGAAGGAAGAAGAATGAAGCTACATATAAATCTAGATTTATAAAAACATTCACCTTAAACGATTTAGTAGGAGTATTTACCATTGGCCGTGCAAGCTCTTATTTCCATCATACAAGCAAAGGTGTAAATGATTAATCTACCATGACTTCCTTTGTCTGAGAGCAGAATTAAGCTTTAGAACGAGTGAAGCTACTGTTTGAAGACTTGTGTTTGATCAGCACAGCAAAAAGATTGCACCATCAAGGGAACAGATCATAAAAGAGAGCAAAACTTTCATCGAGCAACTCAAAATGACATGTAACAATAAAACATGAAGTGCGAGCCAAATGTCAATGCTCAATCAAAGAGAGAAACTACGATGAGTAAGACAAAAGGAGAATGGATGATGATAAAACATAAAACATCAACTTACATGGGATTCCCAAATCACTCTTTTCTTTGGGCTCAGTGGACTTCTGAAAAAATGAACCTTGGGACAGGAAAAGAAGGGGGGTGGTGGAATGGATGGAGGAAGGGAGAGGAACACAACAATCAAAATCAAACAAACAAGTCAAATAAAATGGAACAAACATGACAGGACACCGACAGAAGAGGCCAAAGTTTGGTTCTTTCCTCGCATCTTTCTGGCTTTCCTGCAGTCCTACATTAAGTTTAGTTGTCTTGGTTCATAAATCAATATCAGAGGGTCTGATGGAAAACAAAAAAAAATCTTTTTTATATGCCCTTTGCAGGAAAAATAAGGAAAAAGACGATAATTTGAGCTGTAAGGCAGTTACTGCTGTGTCATGCTGAGTGGTCCACTTAGTCGTGGCAGACAGAAGGTCCACGACATAGATGAACTGCTGATGTACTGATGTATAATTGAAGTGCTGGTGTATAATTGATAAAGGCAACAGAGCAACATGGTGCGCTTAAAAGCTTCTTGCCAGACCATCTGGATGTACAAGACACACTGATTCCGCACCAAAGGGCAAGTAAAACTGACAAGGTTAAATGGGGTGATGTGCAAATATAAACATATAGTAGCACTTGTGCACAAGCATGACGTGGTGTTTCTTCTGAATAATGCAAGTGAGCTGGGCTACACTGCAAAGGAATGTTAGGTTTAGTGTAATTTAACCATAATTTAAGGTGGTTATTGGCATTAATTAGCATGTTTCAGCAGCATCTTATCAAATTTCTTATTCTTGCATCGAATGACTCAGCAAGTTCTTGCATATACACGACTGCATCCAGCAAATGTCATGCTGATTAACGTCTGAGTCAGCGATGATAGTAGGAGCAACATGCCATGACAGAGATTTACCATGTTCCAATTATAACACAATTGTTCAAACAAATATGGAAACAATGATGGCAGGAAAATGAAGCGTAAATGATGTAGTGAGAGCCAACGCAAGCATTATGTAAAGAAAAGATAGCACAGATGAGGAGCAGGAAACGGCTAACGAGCAGCAGGAAACAATACGACAAAGTGAAGCGATTAGAAACCCACAATGAGAAGAAAGAAAAGTGGGAAGGATAGAGCTTGAAATGGAGAAATGGCTTGTTTGATGCTCTGCAGCACCTGCAGACACTGCTGATACAACGCAAACACCATTCAATGTTCTAGTCAAACGCTAAAGTAACATAACAGCCAGTATCTGGTGATTACTGTGGCTTTAGAGACCACACAGCAGATTTTAGTTGCTCTGGAGGTACAGTTATGTCGTGCACACATCCACACTAACGTGCACGCTCACACACACAGAGTAGGTTGTATGTGAAATGTCATGCTCTCAAGGATGACACAGTGGAGCTCTGAGTGAATCAGCTCCAAGAATCCTGATCAATGTGTCAGAAAAATGTCAACAGGCCAAAAGATATAAAACAACACAAACAACTCTAAAAAAAAAAAAAAAAGCCCTGAAAGACCTGCAACTTCTGTCACAGGAAGACACACAAAAACACACAAACACACACACACACATACACACGCTGATATAACTCCCAGATAAACACATAAACACAAAAAGAGAAGCGGCACTCCGCACAGGGCAGAAATGAGGTCAAATGGATTTCTACCTCTCAGGATTTAACAGGACAACTTTAGAAAAAGGGCAGCGAGAGACGGTGGAGGAGATGAATAGAGAGGTGGGAGGTGTTGGTGGAGAGCAAGAGAGAGAGCGAGACAGAGGGATAGTAGAGTGAAGTGCTTTCTGAGCACAAAGTCAATTACAGAACACTATCTAAAACATTAACTCCCCCTCTGCACGCTGACAGAACATTATCTGTTCATTCACAAGCCTTTACACCATCAACTAACCACTGCTGTAGTTTTTTTCATTAGGTGAAGTTTAAAATATGACACATCCAACATAAACAATACAAAAAATACAAATGCGGTTCTGTTTCAAAGAGAAACCTGTTTTCTACACCTAATGAGGAAACATTTTGTGCCTTACTGATGCGAAACAACTTTAAAATGTTGCAATGCAAAATGCAGCTGCCCCAAAAAAGATCCATCTTTCATAAACCAAACAGAAGAAGGGTACAGAAATCTGTCAAATGCTTTCAAATATCACCATAAAGCACTGTGCATGCAGAAACACCCTCTAACAACCACACACACGCACGCACGCACGCACGCATGCGCACAGTTCATGGATTCCTGTAAACGCTACAGGAAACAGCTGAAACATTAGTGCTGACATGAAACCATGTCTGTTGAGTTATTTTAAAGACAGAAAATCAATCAGGGGAAATGAGCCTAAATCTATACCTCTCTAGGTTTTATCCCACATTCTGTGGCCATATCTCACAGGCCTCAGGGAATCCTTTTGATGGACCTGAGACAGAATATAATACACTGCGTAAGGATATACAGTAAGTTCTGTCAATAATGGGCCTACGGGCGAAGCTTTTTGAAGGATTATATAATATTATTCTATTGCTCCTGACACAGACCATCTATTAAATCATCACCAGCATCCACTCACCCCCGGGCTGCACAAAGGACTCCCTCTCACAGTCACTTGGCTGAAGGCTTTGTGCTCACTGATAAAATATAATACTCCTGAACAGAAGTTCTGGCTGCAAGCTTGTTAACATTTAATTTATCTAACATTTATTTGAGCGGGAACGGCTCAATGAGACTCAAAATCTAGTTTTTTGACAGTAATGGTAAAGACAGACAACACAAACTACACATGAGATGATGAGAAAGATGGATCACATGTCAAATCACCAATAAGTATCACATAAAAGCTCACACTCCAGGATCCTAGAATCAATGATATGATGAGACTATGCAGATTTAAAAAAGAAAAGAGACCAATGTGTGTCATTTTAAGTATTTTTTTTGTTTTGAAGAGGCATAACTGTTCACACCGGTTGAATGTATTTGCAATTTCGGTCAGGACTCTGAGAAACAGATTTCAATCTCAAGAGAGACACCATCCAGGTAAAGTAGAAGTCTGAATAAAATTTACATAAGTATGGCGGTGGCAACCCAAGAATGTCTTTATGAATAAGACTGTGAGAGAGCTTAAACTCAGAGGCTTTGACAGCTTTACTTTTATGAAGGCAGCAGACTTTTTGTTTTCCTTAACTGTTGGGACGAAGGGATTATTTTCAGGTGAGTGCCACTGTAAGACCGGGGTATTGCTTCCATGTCACTGTCTATGTACAGAGTTTGTATTGTATCATCAGGTCAATTATGACCTCAACTCTGAAAGAATGTCCCTCACATTTTTCCTTTTTTATGAAATGTCTTAGACGAACACAGAGATGATCCGAGTCTCTCGCTACTGAGGGAAAATCTCCATGGCTGCCATGTTGTGTGAAGAGAAAGACTAATGAGAATTGATGGCATAATTACAAGTACGGGTGTGAATGTGCACTTATGGACCACTTCTCTATTTTTTCTTCACTTTTTCTCTCTTCACTCCTTTCTCCCTCTCTCTCTCTCTCTCTTCACGTCAGATGCTTGTCTGCCAATTACTCTGAGCACAGGGAGTAACAAGCACTATTCCTACAAGTCAACAAATATAATTGCCTCCACATTGGAAAAACTGCTGCTGCTATATTTGTGCTGCTATGACTCGTTATGACCCACATTTTCCATGTGGCTTTGTAATTGACCATGCTCTTTTTTTACTGGTGTCAGAAATCACACAATCACTAAATTGTTGGTGATTTTTCCACATAAATTATGTATCACTACTTTCCTTATAAAACAGGTGTTTTTGACTTGAGTCAGTAAAAGTGGGAAAAGTACGGTTAGTCATGATGACATTCAGAAACCCACTCATAAATCAGAAGAGGTATGTACACGTATAAGGCAGGCATCACTAAAAAAAGAGGAAGAGGAGCAGGTAGGGAAGGCTACAGAGGGATGGAGAGGCAAGAAAAAAGATGCCACTGACGATGAGAGACTTAATGCAAAGAGCAGCAGGAGGGGAATGAGATGAGAGGACTGATGAAGAGCAGTGAACGTGAAGAAAGAGTAGCAGAGGACGAGGACAACTGCCCAACTTCACTGCAACACAGATCAGTAAACACATAAACAGATGAGAGTAGAAAATGAACACAAAGCAATGACATCTGCAACGATTTCACGTGTCCGGCAGTGAGAATGACTGCAGGTCTGCAAGTCACAACATCTCAGCACATCTATGTTGGAAAGCCTGCCAAATGGTTTCGCTTTGTCTAACAAGTTGATTGGATCGATGTTCAGACAAAGAGGCAAAGTTTTTAAATTAAAGCCCGATTTACTGAACACATCTTCAGGAACACTGTCTGTAAGGACATTACAGAGTTTTTAAATATGGGCTGACATATGTCCATCAAGGTTTATTGAGTCTACATGTACTTGTGGTGTTATTATCAGTGTTTTAAATGAAGCCATTCAATTGTCCTGTTACACTTGCCTCACTACGGCTCCTGTCCTTTGGCTGAAAATCTGACCATGTATCACCACTGCAATGGCCTGTCTAATCTGGGGTCAATTCACTTTCAAGTCAATTGACATCTGATGCAGACACCGCGAGGCATTTGTTCGAATTGGCATACTCGTTTTTCACGGTTGGGTATGATAAATGACGCAACTTCAACGCATTTAGAGGAGATGTGTCAATGCTTTCGCTCTGGAAGATTCATTATCGTCAACTCACTTTGCATACAGAGTCCGTCGGTGCAGTTCTGAGACTGGAGGACGAGCCCCTCGCAGTCCTTTCCTCCATTTTTAGGTGCTGGGTTGTTGCACTCCCTCCTCCTCCACTGGGTACACTCTGTCCCACAGGCCGACCACTTGCTCCAGTCTGTCCACACACCATCCACTAGAGGGAAAGAGGCCAAGAGAATACTAGTGAGCAAGAAGACATGAAACCAAATATAATGTCAATTATGTCCCACATATAGGGACATATATAGCATATACAGAGTGCAAAAAAATAACATTAGTGACATGAAGCAGAGCCTGAATGCAGGACAGAACAGGTGGAAACATGGAGCCAAAACAAAAATAGCACTAAGAAGAAAAGGGATATCGCACAGTACAAACAGAGCATGGGTAAGATGAAGTGGACACAGTGCATCAAAACAAGACTTACCGGTGCACAGAGTGGTACAGGGCAGCTTCTGTATGGCCTGTCCATCACAGGGCAGTCCTCCGTTGAGAGGGGCGGGGTTGGTGCAACTGCGGGTTCGTTTCTGGAAGCCCCGTCCACAGCGGCTGTTACACACTGACCACTCCGTCCACGTGGACCACCCACCGTTCACTGTGGCAACAGATCGGATCAGTGGCGTCATCAATGCACGAATCCACACGTGCATTAATCATGCAACATTTTAATCCTTATTGTTTTTATTCCAGACATCGTTAAGTCTTACAGCCACAGCTGCATGCATGTTGTGCATGGATTGATAAATGCATCTGAACTGTGACAGGGGTGTTGGATATTGTTGGCCAGCTACAGCTTGGTCACCACCATCAACCATTGTGTATTTCACTCTTTCTATCATTGTCACATTTTTATTTTTAGATCGTTTTTTTATGTTTTTAATATACTGTGTATTCGTGTTTGCAAACTCGCTTGCCTCAAATTGGCCCTTGAGGGATGACTAAAACATTTTGAATTGAACTGAACAACAATCTGTAGTAGACATACAAATATGAAAGCTGCAAATTTATAAACCAAACAGGCCTGTGATGAAGAAATGATACAGCGCTGAGTGCACTGAAATCCCATTCTATCACATCAGCCTTTCATCCTCAATGGAGAAACCTGCGATTTTAATGTGCTGTTTGATTTAATTGAACCATTTGTCTTGATGGAGTCGGTGTGTGTTTTACAGATGCCAGGAGGCTGGGTTGTTGGAGTTTAGTGAGAACAGCTGGATTTTCCTTCTCAGCAAAACCACACACTCACACAGAGACACACACACACACACACTTTTCGATTACCCTGCTGCTACTGTGGCACAATTTTTTCACAGTGTTTTCACATGCTGCCATGCTGCTTGCAATTTACTTAACCCTAAACCCTAGTTGGAGCGACCACAGGGAGAAAAGAGCAAAGAGGAATCCTCTCCAGCCAAATCAGCCATATGTCTTTTCTTACTGCGTTTGCATCTTTGTCTCTCTCTGTATCTTTTACTACTTTCTTCCTCGTTTTTTTCAACATCTACAATATTTCCCTCCTTCCTGTCACATCGAGACGTGACTGTTGCTTCATTATGTTGTATTATTGTTGTTTTTCATGAGAAAAATGTGGCAGCGCAGTGCAGACGAAGATAAGGGCAGATGCGACACAGACAGAAAGGGAGAAATCAGGTATGAAGCTCGAATGAGTCACAGGGGCACCCAGAGAGAGAGCTGACATCCAGAGAGGTGCAGTGGGTTGAAATTCGTCTGCTACCTTTCAACAGCTCTGTCTCAGCCCAGTGGACGGTGCCCACTCCCTTTCCCAATGCCCTATTAGAAATGAATCATCAGAGAAAAGCAGCAAAATCAGGCAGTCAATTTTGTCGTCTACTTTCTTCACTTTTTCTGCTCTTTCCTCCCTCTCCACTCACCTGCCTTCTCCCACTCTGTTCTCCTCTGCCTCTCCTTCCTCCTCACCTGTCTCCCCTCCATCTATAGCTGCTCCAATTTTTTTCCCTTATGTTTCCTCTGTTTTTTCCGCGACTATTTCACCTTGTCAACAGTGTCAGCTGGGCCCTTGTGCAGCCGAGAAGATTGAACCACAGATTGAACAATCTATTTCTGTAAGGATACATCAGTGTCAAACCACTCCATCTCTCGCTGTCTGTATCGAACACGCACACACGCACAGTTATTTTTGATTGAAACACTCCTCCTAGTGAATAGACTCAGTGTTATATTTGAGAGAAACACTGTGCGTGTGTGTGTGTGTGTGTGTGTGTGCGTGTGTGTGAGAGTGGACGCGTATTACTCATGCTGGGACATAAATTTGTTTACACAGTCACATTGTTAGGATTCACCTTCCTTATAGGGACAAAACACAAGTCCCTGTAATGTAAATCAAATGGCTTGGGTTAGGGTTAAGGTTAGGGTTAGGCAGGTCGTGGTTATGGTTATGGTTAAGGTAGGTCTCCAGGAAACGAATGTAAGTTGATGTAATGTCCCCCAGAAGTGAAAAATGTGTGTGTATGTGTTATAGGTGTGGGTGTTCTGCTAAACATTGTTTCTCCTCAAAACGCTTCCTGTCCTCTCATGTCAGGCTGGCATTTGGTGAAATGGAAAAAAAAAGACAAGTGAGACGAGGCACGTGAGGCATTTTCCTGCTCTTAACGAGCTTTTTCTCCTCAGTCTTTGCAAAAACAGTGAGAGAAGTGCCTGAAAAACAACTAACACCATTCAGAACCGAGCTGCTCAGCAAAGTTTCTATCACGCCATCACGCCATATGCTGCACAGTTCATTTAGTGGTGGCTCTTGGCTGAAAACACAGACATGTGGAAAGCCCACGTGTTCTAATTTAAACCTGAAGGCGTGATTGGTGGATTTTAATTGGGTGAGGTCAAGGGTGATGTGGGAATATCAGGCCAATCACAAAGAGAGAGTGTTGGCATGGCAGTAGAGCTAATTTCAAGTGGCAGATGGGGGCTGGCTTGGCTGATCAGAGGCATTGTTGGGTGGCTGCAGCTAGCATTTAAAAAGGAGTCAGTACAAAATCACGACATTGGACACAAAAAAGCCATACACATACACACATACACACACACAAAAACAGATAACCTAAATCAGAATAATTACAGCTTGCAGCCAGCACAGCCACAAGCGTGAAAACTCACCATAAACAATGACAGTCGCTGTCGTGCTACGTCTTTTGGCCACTATGTTCTTGGCCACACATGTGTAGTTGGCTGTGTCAGACAGACGCGCCTGCTTGATGATCAGGTTGTGGTCGATGGTGATGTAGAAGTTTCTGTCCTCTGCTGGGTCAATTATCTCTTCGTTCTTCAACCACTCCACCTGGGAGAGAGAGAGAGAGAGAGAGAGAGGAGGAAATGAAGTCATTAAAAAAGAGCTCCTGATAAACAAAGAAAAAAGATGAGAAAATCTAGCTAACAAGAGATGACTAACTCATGTTTCTGTGTAATGACTCGATGTAGCTACATCTTATCTGATTCTGCATTGGGAAAGTTTGCTCCTGCCGTGAAGGTAAAAACAAATGAAACCACATAAATAATCATTTAACCTAAGTTCTTTGCTCTTTGAAACTCTCTTGCCAGCTGACAGAAATTATATGATCATATTATAATCTTGTTTTCACTCCACCCTGGAAGCAATGGCTGATAAAAGGAGAGCGGGGGGGGGGGTAAACGGCTTTGAAAGTGACGTTCATCTAAAACGGTCAATGTGTGAGAGGATAAGAAAACTAAAAGAATCACGTTTGGATGCTGGTGAATCTCGTTTTTAACCTTTCCAGATGACAAATAAAGAAGGAAAGGATGGAAGGATTTCTAACAGGATGATGTTGTGATCTTGTTTTTCAATTACTCCACAGAGAAAAGCTTTGGGGAAATGTCACAAGTAAATAAATGAATAAATATGTGAAGCTCTGTAGTCACTTGTTCTTGTGATATGTCAGAATCATCCTGTAAAATATAGAGAAGATACAAAAATCTAAATTATTCACATATATAGTATGTTTGAGAAATATCAAATTTAATATTGAGAAGGAAAGGAGTGTACTTTGTGAGGTTGGATGTCAAAATAATAGTAATTATGAATAATGAAACCACAGGAGGATTTTTATGCATCAAGTCACAGAAACCAAACAGTTGGAAGAGTAAAGAGCTTCATCTTCAGTGACCCCTCACAATATGGAGCCCCGGGGTGGCAGTGAAGAAAAGGAGGAAAATGTCCTGAACATATGCTTTCACAAGGTACTTTGGGTGAAGGGTGGAACAGCGGGAAACTATCCTATTTATGAGCCTAATCACATTTCCTGAGTGCTGTATTTACTGGTCCAAACCCTCATAAATTCAGCCTGTCCAAGCTTTATGGCCGGCACATAAATGTCCGAGTCGCGTTGTTTAATTCACGTTGTTTAATTTCCTCCTCCCCTCGCATTAGGAAATGGAAATCTCAGACGCAGAAAGAGGAAATTCAGTGTTATTCTTCAGTTTACTGCCCGCTTCGGCTCGGCTGTCATTCTTCTTCTCTCTCAGTTATTCTACCTGCTTCTCTCTCTGATCTTTAGAGATTCGGCGGTGCTCTTTGGCCATGGGGCTCACTGTAGCTCTGAATTCTCAATCTTAAGTGAGATGCTGTGTGACCTTTCAGTTTCCATTACAAAGCAAAGGTTATACTGGAGAAAAAAAGCAATGACAAACAAAAACATATATACACACACACGGCAAATGGTCGGGCGAGGAGTTTATCCTTGTACGGTAGAAGTAGAAAATGGGTGCTCTCTCACAAACAAAAGCAAATGCAACGTGTGTAATATGGATTTTGTATTTATTCATGCCCTGAATAGTTAAATCAGCTGAAAAATAACAAGTGGGCATGCACAGAGAAACAGGCCCCTGCTAAAATTCAACTCAAATGCTGATAGTTCATTGTAATACAAGATATTTGCTGCACCCTCTTCTCAGAGATTTAAGGTCAGACCACATAAACATATAAGCACTAAACCACTGCTCATATAATATTTCTGCTCAGCAAAACACTCAATTTAAAATCACCAACTCGTGCCCTCATAAAGACACACATGCATGAGTTCAGACATATAAAACAGCTTAAATCAACAGCATGTACTGTGGCGGTAACAGTTATTAGAAGTGATGACAATAACTTATTCTGAAATAATAGACTTTAACACAGCATTTTACTGGTTTTAAGTTTGATAAAGAAGCTGTACTGGGCTTCTACTTACATAAAATAAAATGACCTCAGACTCCTTCATAGTTCAGCATGACACTGAGCATGTTGTCTGTATTTCCCTCATCAGGACTCAGAAGGAAAATAAAATAGAAACAACTATGACTGGCAGAAAAAAAGTTTTCCTATCAAACTTAAGAGAATTTTCAAAGCGTACAGTCATCAGGAAGTGTCTCACCCCTGACCTGAATTTGCCTCTTGATGATCAAAGCACCATGATAAAATATCCGTAAGCTGGCGGTGAACCAACCACCCAGGGGACATGGACTGTTGGAGGGTGAAAGATAAAACAAGTTCAACTGGATAAGAAAAATTAAAATGGCCCCAAGTGAAATGTCACCTCAAGCTACCTTATGAGCCCTGAGGGACCGCGAGTGTGTCCCGGCTGAATTCAATTATTCTAACGCAGGCTAGTCAGGTCAGTTAGTGTGAACAGATTATATCATATCCTCCTCTTTATTAGCCTCATCTGGCTAGCACCAGCTGGGAATAGCCACAACTTTTCCCTGAAAAATCAATGTGACGGCACATTATGCTACCGGAAATATCCATTTGAAAAAAGGTCAAAAAATTCCACCATAACAGCGCAGACACTGAACTGTGCACCGCTCCCTACAAACAAAGCATGTCTGAAGTGGTTTGGATTAAATCAAGCATCTCGTTCATTCCCATACTAAGGAACACCTCTCAAACCTCTTCAAATACTCATAATAATACTCCTAATTTACTGCTTCACCACTTCTTTTCAGATGTGGGAATGAGTGAAGTAAACCGGGAGTCATAATTGACTCTACTGCAAGTGCATGCTTGAAAGTTTGAACGAGAGAGAGAGAGAGAGAGAGAGAGAGAGAGACTAGTTATGAACTAATGACAGATGCCAAATTATGAAACATGGTAATATATGATCAAGAAAAAGTTCATTTTAGTTTTGTTTTTTAACAATTAGTGTTATGCCCATCCCTCTGTCCATCCATCCATCCATCCATTAAGACAACCTATGACTGATCACCATCTCTATTCGAATCTTTCCTATTTGCTGAAACTCCACTCTTCATGTATTCAACCACTCACTTGACTTCATTACACTGTTAATAAAATGCTGTCAGTCAACAAAAGCAATGAGGAACTTCTTTTAAAGGTAATTTGAAGTGCACTTCCAATTAACCCGAGGAACCTTCTGCTCTTTAACTTGCTTACTCTAGCAGTTTGTGCTGCAGTGCTAAAACACTGTGTGTGCGTGTGTGTCGAAAAGTAGCACAAAGTATAGAAAATCAAATACTTGCTTTTTTCCCCACTGGAATCAAACCACAGCTCCTTTTGTCTAATGACGTATCCTATCAGTGAAACTTTGTCAGCAGCCGAGCAAATGACTGTTGTGCCATTGAAACAGTAAATTAAAAGCACTCACAAAAGGGAAGCACACGTACAACTAACAGCATGAGATCAAAAGCAACCTTCATGAATCACTATTTTAAGCGATCAACTATTAACTATTAATAAACTATTTGGTACACATATTCACCATTAACGAGTTGTTTATTAGCATGACTATCAGCAGCATATTGGCTTTTTATTAGTCATAAAGCACTTAGTGATGTCTTCTTCCACATGATGTTATTCTACCACTACTAGGCCATTAACTTAGAGTTACCCCCAGATTGCTGCTTACCGACAGCGGATTATCTGTGAAAGCTCTGTCACAAGGCTGAAAAAAGTTGACTTTTCAGAGATAGTTGTTTCTCACAGGACAGCAACACTACAAACATATGAAGATCAGATCGAATACGATGCATTTCTGTAGACTAAACTACCCTTCAATATGTAAAGTAGTTAAAATTAGCTCAGTCTTAAACAGCTACAGCAGCAACATGCAAACACATGAATGCAGCAGTAACATGAATCCAGAAACATTACATTTCACTTCTGATGCTTTTACTTCAGACTGGTTTTGAATGCAGGGCTCTTAATTGTAATGGAGTATTGGTATTAGTACTTTTACTTTTTATCTAAGTACTTCTTCAACCACTGGCTCCACCCTGTATGATCAGATAATCCCACAGCCAAACACATGAATACAGTTGTTTACTGGCAGCTTTTTCATATTAGCTGTGAGCTCTTGTATGATGATGCACTGAAAATAGCCGCAGTCTCTGATGATGCCTGAAGGTTGAAGCATGCAAGACTGATGTGTGCTCTGCTGGGCTCAGACAAAGAGACCACATGTGGTGGCTATACTGCCACTGCCACCGCATCATTAGCCACAGCTGGTGCAAGTGTGTGTGTGTGTGTGTGTAAATGGCAGAGGGTGGCTGATTGGATCAAGCCAACCCCAGGGGAGAATGTGTATTTGTTATTTTAACTCTCGCCCCCACATCACCTGTCTCTCTCGCTTTATCCACACACCACTTGACACATACACACACATACACACACACAGAAAACAACACCCATAAACCATTGTTTTATTGCCATGGTGTAGGTATGAAATAACTGCATTATACATGCCTGTGTGGAGATACTTCAAACACTTGCAGCGTGTGATCACACACACACACACACACACACACACACACACACACACACACACACACACACACACACACACACACACACAAACATAAGCAATACTCTTGGCCTCCGTTTCAACTAAAACAGGATTTAAAAACGGGTTCAAGAAGAGTCCATCCTTTTTCTTCTTTAGACAAAGAAATCAAATGCTCTTCTTTTCAAAGGGAGAAAAGCTTTGTCTGATCAATTACACACTTGCTTTGTTCATGTTTTCTTTCTGCTCTGACCCGATGACTGAGACAATAATTTGGCTACGGTATATTTTCAAATTTCGTGCCCCTGAATGTGAGATGAAAGCAGATTTGTACTGTTTGGGTATTACAATATATACTATGTGTAGCAAGGAGTGATGAAATTAAATAAGCAAATGCTTCCATATGCTTTCTTACTCGCAGCTTAAGGATAAATGTCCCATCACGTGGTGTGCAGTATCAAGGCAGCAGAGAAGTGTAATGTATCTATTGAGATATGCATCTTTCCTTGGCAGTGGAACAAAGGCTGGATCTCATGCTTTGCAAGTTAAAAGTAGGCCAAGATATAGAGATACAGTATATGCTCCCTTTTGTTGCACTGGAGAGCAGCACAAAATGTTTTGCGACGCAAAGCTTTTCCGCGTATCATATCACCGCCATATCATAGGCACACACTGTGTCACAAAGAGAAACACAGAGCAAATCTTGCAAAAGCAAAACAAATGGCAGACCACAGAGCAAGAAGTGAGATAACAAAGCAAAGAATATCTATGACAAATGCTGAAATATGACATGCTTTGTAGAGCCACTACAAAGAGTCTCATATGGGAGTTGATAACAGCGCCGCAAAGATAGAGGGTGTATGGATAGAATCTGCCACTGAATCACAACATTAATTTTTCAAAGTAGCAGCAGGCGCAAACGCACAGATACACAATAAGAGTATGACGAAACGCAGACTAGATCAGCGACAATAAAACCTGATTCTGCAATCAAAGACAGGCAGGGAAATCAAGCTGTAATGCCTGTGTGTGCGTGCGTGTGTGCATGCGTGTGTGTGTGTGTGTGTGTGCGTCTATGAATCACTGATGTTCGTCACTGAGGATTATCCCCTTGATTAGGTATATTATCTGGATCCCTATAAGACCACAGATGAGTGGGTTAAAGAGCTCCTGTAGTGATTACTCTACCTATGTGTGGGCGGGGACCGAGTGTGCGCTGCCTGCCCGTCCATGTTCTAATAATCCCACCCCCACCCTCCAGCACCACCTGCTCCATCGAGCTTTGTCACTTCGTTTCAAGGCAAACTGAGATGTTGGACATCAGAGGAGAGAGACAGCGAAGGGACAATCAGGACAAACAGGGACAGAGATAAAGTTCTTTTGTATTAGCTGACCGCAGGCTTTGGCGGTGCAAGCTTTATTTATTTTTAAGTAAAGATGAGAAAGCTGCACACTCACAGCTCCAATGCAGGCTTATTTTTAATTTTATGAATCAATTTGGCACATCTTTGTCTGAATCATCTTGAGAAATTAGTCTGAAGAGGGCAAGATGTGCCGAAACGCTGATTCATAAAACTAAAAATAAAAGACTGCATCTGAGTTACATATGAAGCTTTCTCCTCCTTAATTTACCTTCAAATTTAATATCCGCTTCCTAGGGAATACCTTGATACGCTGCTAGTTTGTCCTGCTAAATATGCTTTGCCAGTGGTAACTTTTTTTTGAAGTGAGACAAGTTTGATGTTTTTGTACTGCATGAACAAAGTGCAGGACTTTGACACAGGAGGCCTGGATTTGCCTCCTGAGCCACATGTGTGGAAACAGGCAGGTTTAGGCAACAAAAGCACTTTGGTTAGTGTTTGGGAAAGATCATGATTTTGGTTTTCAGTGTTAGTAAAGTAAATATTTGACTTGTGCTTCAGGTTATTTGAACAGTAAAGGTCCAGCGTATAGGATTTAGGGGGCTCTACTGGCAGAAAAGGAATACAATATTCATAATTATGTATTCACTGTATAATCACCAGAAAATAAGTGTTTTTGTCAACTTAGAATGAGCTCTTTATGGTTACAGAAGAAGTGGGTGCTCTTCCACAGAGTCCGCCACTACAGTAGCCCACAGTGGACAAACCAAACACTTGCTCTCGAGGATGAGGCGAGGGGTATTCAGCAATCTGCAACCTCACCACTAGATGTCACTAAGTCCTACACACTGGTCCTTTAAAACAAGACCAAAATTTTCCCCAAACTTTAGATGAATGCTTTGAGAGCCTAAACATCACCAAGAACAGAATTCATGATTTATCAGCCATGAGTAGATACCGTACACACATTACAGACAAATGATCCGCTTTATTATTATATGAGAGACCTTCTTTCATTTTGGTTCTTCTTTGTGACAGACCCTTCAAGGGCAACCCCCGCTCACTGAAATTATGTTTACATACAACTAATTTGCATTCATAATTACGCTATACGGCCATATGTAATTGCTGCTTGGATTGTTGTTCACAGCCAATGTTTCTTTGAGGAGACACCACATATGTATCACGATGGAGCTTAAGGGAGGCGGTCATACAAAGCGCAGGACTGTGACACCAGAAACCAGATTTGCATCCAGACTGCAGAAGCACCTTGGTTAGTGTTAGGGAAATATGCTGCTGTCTTTTTCTGTATTTAAACAGACTATGATCTTTGCTGTCAGTGCCAAACATAATCATGAAAAAGTTGAATAATGCTGTATTTGCACTGCAAAGACTGACTTCACAGGTATGTTACGTAACAACATTTCCTCACGATGTTAATACAAAACAAATTCGCTCAGCATTACGTTTCCTTCAATCAAACTATTTGCTCTTTCCATGTAGTTCTATATAAACATAATTTCTACGAGACAGGGCCCTCAAAGGAAAATGCTGTTGCACTGTTGATCGACAACCTGAATTCCCGTGCCAGTGATCACTGAAGCAAAACTTTACAAATACTAAGATGGGATTTACATCACTGTCGTGAGTGTATCACTGTTTGTGCTAATTGCATTCCCATAAATTCAGTGCAGTAAAGCTGGATTTATGCTCCTGCAGGCTGCGTTCGGCCAACGTTCACTGGAGGCAAGTTTACATGACTTTTCTTTTACACGTGTACAACTCTACATCTTTTATTGTATTTCCAGTCCAAACATGCCTCCCAACCACAGCTTAATCAGCCAATCAAGCTGCTTGACATGCAGGTCCATGTGGTGGATTGTTGATATTTGGAAGGTGTGTGTGACGGCTCCTCAGAGGGTTACTCATAACTCCTGTCAATAAGAAGGTTCACAGAGATGTTTATGTGCATGTTTGGAGGAGCATAATTCCTGAATCTCTCCCAGCCATAACGCCCATCTAAAACATCTCCTGCACTCCCATCCAGCACACACACACTCAGATACACACACGTACACATTACTGCCAGATGTGCCACACTCATTATTATTGGCTCTGACTGGCATCTAGAGAGCCATCACCATAATTGGCATGCTTGTTTCCATTATCAAACACTCACATGTGCATGCATGCTCACACACACACACACACACACATTAACAAAGCCACACACACATACACAAAGTGCAACATGCCAACCCAGTTCTCAAGAGCCAGGTCAGTCCAGTCAGCAGAAAATAAACCAGGAGAGAGATGAACATAGCAGGAGAGGAGGGGGGCATTAAAGCAGGAGGGTAAGAAACAAAAGGAGGTGCACAGATGAGAGAGGGTCAGAGGAAGACAAAGAGGTGGAGGGGATGGATGCTGGCGAAACAGAGAGCAGGTGGGAGAGAACATATTGAGAGACAGACACAGACAGAGTGAGGGAGAGGCGAGAGAGAGAGTGAGAGATGAGTGTTGGCGGAGCAAACCATCTATCTTTCTCTTCTGCTGCCATCAGCTTTCTTGACACAAACCTAGACAATTGGCTATAGCTGTCTGCGCGTATTTGTAAGAGGATAATACCAACAAATGCCACACACCTACACACACACATCACCCGCCTCCTGATGTGTAGCTAAGTAGAATAGTAATCAAGCTATTCATTAGCGCAGTAACAAAGGCCATTACTGGCTAATCAACAATCTTCAAACTCAATCGAGGAAAGCTAATAGAAATTTAATCCAACAGCGCACATGAATATGGTGAAGACCGCGTGTGTGAGTGTGTGTGTGTTGATATTAGACAAAACAATTAGCTCATTGTGATAAGATGAACAAAAGGACTTTGTTGTTTCAGACAATTAAAGGAGAGTAACCATCATGGTGGGAAAAAACAATGCAATTCGTCTTAAATTACTTCCCTCTGCATCAAATAAATGCAGCACTTCAATTGAAATCAGAGCCTAAATGCGCCAAATGAAACCACCACGATACAGAAGGAAGTGTCCTTTTATTCGTCATTCATGGAGGTCATGGTGACGAACCGGGCCATGTGGACCCCCGTGGCTATGGTGGAGCTGAACCCCTGCTGTACAAAAAACACTGGTCCAAACTTCACATCATTCAGCTGCTTTCGAAAACAGCTTTATCTGAATGCCTAAAATCAGATGAAATGAGAGATCACTGTGGTTTAGGAGTATTTTGATTTCTAATCCAGTCATTAGTTTAAGGGATTGAAACACTCATCAACAGCTCTGATGCATGACACGGAGCTGAAAAATGACTGCCTCTGGTAATTCCACTGTTATTTTAAGTATTTCACGACGTGGTACTTTTGTAGTTTTGAGTTTCCCCATATTGGACCAGCACTGTGGAGCCTATAGGTTCAGTAGCAACTATAAACTATCCAACACGCATTCAGTCCCTATGGAGAGTGATACATAATTTACAGTCGGTCCATAAAGACACCTGGAACTGTTTTCACTTTGCTTCCCAAGTTAGCGGCAGAGAATGTGATTTCTTATTCATGGTTGCCTCATTGAGAATTCATCACGATGGCATTCACATATCCACAATGAGAGAACGTGGCAGCTGGTCACATTGGATTTGTTCAGTACTATAAGATACATATCTATCTGAATATACAGTAATGGGAACTCAGCTATCTTAAACAGATCCTGCTCAGACTACACAACGCATTCTCAGAACTTTAAGTTCTCACTTTGACAGCTTTCACACCACACACACATCTATTCTTGCTGCAATCTGTGTTTTCTAACACTGCAGCAGAAATATTCAAGCATTCATTTGGAAAGACAAGATGAAGCACATGAGATATGCAGTGAGTGGATAGTGCGTGTTTTTGTGTACTTTCTCCGCTCTTCTCACGGCTGTGCTCACTTCACTTCTTGGCATCTGCATACCCGCCACTTTGTCGCATTTTAACAAAATACACTTTGCCAACAAAACCTCTGGAATAAGTGTCCTCTCAACACTAAGGGCTACATCTCACTCCCACCTCAAGTACTGTGACACGCTCCTCCTGTTAGTCATCCCTTATTTTGTCCTCCTTTTTTATTCTAGCTAATAATTATCTAGTTGTAGTTCCTTACAATTAGACATCAACAGCATACAAACACATTATTTTTTTACTAATTCCAAAATTACTTAAATGCAACACAAATTCAAACGCTTTTCTAAGACCCTCCACTCTGAAGTAAGTTCAGCTCACATGTTTAAGGACTGAGTAGGAACATCTAATGAGAAGAGACAGGGACAAACAGTCTCCAGCTGGGTTGTGACAAGCTTAAAAACATGATTTAGGAATAAAATAAGGGATCAAGAACTACTGATGAGAGGTTGTCTCTCAGACAAGAGTCAGGCAGACAGACATGAGCAGATAAGCAGACAAACAGGGAGACATTATTCAAAGAGACAGATGGACAAAAGAAAATAGAACAAACTGTCTAGACAGACAGCAGAGACAGAAAAAGATATCAAATGCAGCAGCAGGAAATTGATTAGTTTGCAGGCTATATTTAAGAACGCCATCAATGTCCACGCAGCAGTCAGGAACAGTTGCTAATATAACCTTGTCACTGTCTGCATTGATTGTGTGAAGTGTGATTTTCAGTCACCTACAGTATATCTGTGTCATTTCACAACCCTGGCTTAATTGGCCATATGTCCGGGTGTTTCTGTCTGCATCCTCACGACACTTGGGAGGTGATTAGGACAATCCTGCTGCCCGCTGCTGCTGTGGGGAATTTACTACAGCCACCAACTCCATGACAATACAATACATGCCAGGACTGGGCAAACTGGGCAGATTGTGCAGGTTAACATAAGGTCACTGTGTGTGCACGCATATATACAGCATGTAAGTGGGTGAAGTGTGTGTGCGTGCGTGTGGATGTCAGCGTGTCTGTGCCTTTGTGTGTGCATACCAACATGGGATTTCAAAGGCTCTGACAGCTTAATTAACTAGATCCAGGCGAGTGACATAAAGACCCAATTAACCACACTGACGTAACTGGGTCACCATCGACAATCATCCCACACTGATGTTGTGGAAGACTTAAAAGTGATCTGTTTCGGCTTTTTTAGAGTTTCTATTGCATTTATCTTTGGATAAATCAATTAAGAACACATTTTATCCGAGTAATTTTCCTCCTATGCTGTTAAACAAGACATATAGGCAATGATTCAACAAATCTACACTGAAAGAAGGACAAACAGGCTTCCACTAAAGCTGACCCTAAAGATTACACCTTAACAAAGTTCCATACTAAGTGATACAGAATTTGGAGTAATTACTTGTGATTTGCTTGTAAAAAGGTATGTTGATCGTGCAAAAAAATGTAGAAATAGTGGGCTTTCTTCAACTATAATGATGATAACTAAAATAAGTTTTTAAAAAAGTACATTCTACAGCATACTATTGCACGGACAACTAAAAATACTCATATACTACCCAGTATAATCACTGAAATGTTGAACGTGTGGGCATGAGCAGAGAATTCCCAGAGGTCTTGTACATAAGAGGAACTAGGACTTAGTTTATGTTCCTAAAAGTGTTGTATACCACGAGGAATTAGCTGGGCATCGAGAAAGAAGCACGTACATAAAAGAAAGAATCCCCAACGTGCAGCAGAGAGTGAGCAATAGCAAAACGCTCTCCAAGTTGTCCCACACAGACAGAACTGGGACACCGGAGGACACCCAGTTGGACTGAAACAGGCCTACAGAGGTTTATTTATAACCCACTACTCCACTGCACCTTGGTACACTTCCACTAAATGATGTATGGCGTGCACATATGATACACAAGTATTATTTTACTCTGCTGTGACTAGTGAACGTGACTCTAAATATCATGTCTTTGCGTTATATCACAACGCAGCATTGGTTTTGCAAGATTCAGCACGTGCTTTTAAAGAGGTAAAACACTTTGTTACTACAGCATGTCCCTGAAGTTAGTGGTTCCCGTTCTGCAATGTAAGCTTATAAATGATAGAAAGGAGAGGATGAAAGAAGAAAAGGGCGAACAAGTAGAAGCAGGTGAAATGGAGGAGAGGAGGCAAAACAAGGAAGTTGCTCAGCACTAAAGGAGGTCACAGATGTGCTGAACAGAAAGCCTGCATTGGCTTCTCTAGGGTGCACACATGCACGAACGAACACGAACACACAAACACACACACACACACACACTGTTACCTCTGAGATTTAACACAGGTGCAGATGCTTCACAGTGATCTATTAGACTCACCCTCTCATGTCAACATTCAAGAGTGGAGAGAGACAGAGAGAGGGAAAGATGGATGGGGAACAATCTCGAGAGAGGGCCGGATAGAGAAAAGGTATTTCCACGGCAATGTTGAGGGAGCGAGAGAAAGATAGAGAGTTAGGGAGGCAGTGATTATGGTGGAGGAGGATGAGGAAACAGGGAGTGCAAGCCAGAAACAGATAGCTGTGGGTGATCCATTAAAGCTAACCTGACAATGTCAACAAATAGGGAGAGGAAGCGTGAGAGGAAGTGTGAGAGGGAGGGAGAGAGGGAGCACATAGAGGGAGGGAGAGAGAAAGAGAGAGAGTGCAATAGCATGGAAGAAAAGGACAAATGAAAAGGTAATGAGGAGGTACGGGAGACTGAGGGAGACACAGAGCGATTTGGAATTTCCATGCTATGTCAACAATTAGGGAAAGAAGGATGGAGAGGGGACGAGGCTGAGGTGCTGAATGGAGAGAAAAGGGAGTGCAGAGAAGAGGGAGAAGATATACTGGGGTAATCCATTAGGCCAAACACTTGGGAAAACAAGAGACGGAAAGGAAAAGTCATGTGAGGAATGCAGGGGAGAGGGGGAAGGAATAGGAAATTAAGACAGGAGGAAGTTGGTGAGGGTATTATTTTTCCTGGGAGTCCTCGTGTCAAAACAGTTGTGTGAGTGTGTGTGTGAGAGAAAAAAGAAAAATCCACCAGTAACCCCAGCTTGCTTTCCAAACCCATCTATCTAGCATCAAAGAACCAGGCATTAAAGAGATGGGCTTTGGAGGACTGATAGATGGGCTGCACTTTTGAGACATGGTGCAGGTGGTTGCTGAGTAAATGGGAAAAAGAGATGTGCAAAAGCTGAAGAGGGCAGAGAAGAAGGCCAGCGCCTTGGAAGTGGAAGAGCGAACATGAAACAGACAGCAAAGCAGGAAGGTGTGAGGCTCGGCAATTCAAACAAGGACTCAAAGGGCAGAGACATTTATTAACGAGCAGTTATGATATTGAACTTACCAAAGCCGCAATGCCTCCAACTATTTCCTGACAGACATCTCAATAAAATAACACTGCAAGGTGAAGAATACAATTCAGCCAGCAAGGATATTTTTTGATTAAAGCCGCTTCGCATTTGCAGGAAATAAAAATTGATAATCAATGCCAGCAGGAAAAAGTTGGGTGAATATTAATGCAGAAAACACGGTTAAGAGGGAACTTAAGTTAACTAAGAAAGATGAATGGAGCCAAATGTATTGATCTATCTTTGATTAGTTTTTCCGTCACTTTGATTCTAAAACATACAGTTTCAATAATCGATAGTTACTGTAAATTCATTTATTCATTCATTCATTCATCTTCTATACCCGCCTTATCCCTTTCAGGGTTGCGGGGGGCTGGAGCCTATTCCAGCTGTCAACGGGTGAGAGGCGGGGTACACCCTGGACCGGTCGCCAGTCGATCGCAGGGCTAGTTACTGTAAATTCAGTTACTACAAAAAGTATTTTTACACAAATGAGCATTGTTTATAGAGAGATATTAAATAATGTCTCTAATATTTACTCTCTTTCAGCCAAAGAGATAAGAAGGGTGCTGAGAATATTCTGGGTTTTAAAATACATCCAATTACAGACCACTGAGTGTATATCTAATAAGACGCCTCGGGTTTGTAATGTGTCATGGTTAAGAGGTCTGGAAAGAGAGCAGGTAGGTCGAGAGCTTTGGGATGAGAGAGGAGGCAGGTGTAGGAGAGCCACGATGCAGACGAGTCAGGACCTGAGGGTCAGGGAGCAAAACCATTCCCACTGAGATATGAGACACTTCAAGTTAAGGACTGTTCATTATATGTGGGAGTGGAGGGATGATGGAATCCTCCTCGTGTAAATTCTCTGTGTACAATTTGAGTTTTTCACTGGTGCAGGCCATTTTAATGGTGCGCTCGAGCTGGTCTTACTTGTGTTTGGATATTTTCATCAGCATTTGAAGGCTGCACTGGTTTATCAATAACATTTTCAGTGAATGGCAAGAGGAAAGCATCAGCAAATGATTCATACATTTGCAAAATGAAATCTAGCTAAAACGGAAGGAGGCTCTGTCTGTATTTATGTCCTTCGATTTTCTCAACAGCTGTTCATCCGATCGACTTCACACTTGGCGGATGTATTGCTGAGGACCCGAGGAAGTGCAGTGTCAAGTGCAAGCTCTTGAGATCTACAGGACATATTTATTAGAAGTGTGTTACTACTGCCAGAGGCACACACTGTGCAGCGTATCGAGAGGGGACCTCTATTAACTGCTACACCACCGAACAGCATGCTGGTCGCAGCACGTTCGCCCTCGCTCGCTACAGTACATTAAAGTACAAGTGAAGAAAGAGAGTTTGGAGATGTTGCATTGGACAAAGTCTTTATTGTAGTTCACTAATCTCAAACATTTAAAGCATCAGAGATGTAACTTTTGCTTTGGTCCCAAATAGTTTGCTGCTAGCAATGACAGCAGCCAGTTGATCATCTCACAATCGCTATTAAGTTGAATGTAATTTTTGCTTGAAACGTCCATCGCTAACGTTGTCCCCAGCATCACCATTGGCTGTAGTGAAAGCTACAAGCAGCACCACCAGAGGTCAAGTAATCTTTCCAAACAGGCACGTTTTGAATGGGCGCTCCACTGGTATTATAAAATCATGTTTTTCCACATAATCCAAAAAATATGAGGCATCGCTTACTAATTTTTCAGAATCATGAACTGATGACAAGAAAGAAGGAAAACAGGAAACTGGAAATGGACAGGAAATAAGTAAATGAACAAAGAAACTGAGCAGATAGAAACCCATGAAAATGCATGGGGACAGTGATCACAATAGCGGTAGCTGAAGAGAGGAGAAAAAAAAAACAGACATGACAGTTTGGGGTGGGACGAAATGCTGAAATGAGACTCTGGGCTCAAATCATTAGAGGAAGAGGGAAGACAAAAAACATCCAAATCCACTCAACAGCTCAGAGTCGTTGGGGGAACAGACGCTGACCTACTAACAAGCGAGAATCAGATTCAACACCTCAAATATCACCGGGGAAAAGTTCAAAAGGGAAACATTTTTAACTTGTGATACAGGAACTGAAAGTTAGGAAATTAAAAAGATTAAATTGTTCTTTCCTCGGTTTTAATTTAGCATGCTGTACTTTGTGTTCCTGTCTAATCTTTGAGCTCTTAATGTCACAAGGTAATATTTGTTCTGGAGGGATTCTGCAGCAAAAATATTTCATGAGAGCGAGGTGAAATATGTTGACATCGACGGAGGCTGTAAGGCAGGCACAGAGCTGTCAATGACCCTGAAAATTTGTTTAATTTATTCCTTTATCTATTCAAGCATAATGCATAAATACTGGTTTTTCTTAGCAGAATCATGGACTCACATTCAAATTCCCAGCAATTAATTGACAAGAAACAGACATCTAGTTAACCTTGCTGAAACTCAAAATAATTACTTAATTTTACTTATTAATTACTGTAGTCACTATCATTGAACGAGTTAACACAATGGTGACTGAGTCTGTGGCCAATTGATGCATTGCAATATTTATATATATTGCAATATTTATATATTTGCAGTATTACTAACTGGGTGTTGGTCTTGACATTCCTGCTAATGCAAACTCAACATGTGCTCCTGCGGAAGCTTCACATTAAAAGCATTTAACTGGCGAAACACGAGTTGACTTTTATTCTGAAGTATTCACAGGAAATGCAAAGTGTCTGTCAGTGAGTTTTGCACTTACCGCTATTGTTAAACAGGAATGCATCTACAAAACAGTCATTTTCAGCATCTTTTTGTCAGTGGGTCAGTTTGACATATTGCATTGAGTAATGTAGAGCTGCAGGCTGCACACCTCCAACTTCTCAGTGAGTTAACAACCTCTTTTCAGTTTCACTGTATCTTGCAGTTCATAGACTCTTGCCTTGTGCAGCATAAAATCAGATCAGAGTTGCTCAAAGACTGATGGAAAAAACATTGCCCGACTTCTTAATCAATACAATAATTTGTTTTGGATTATGTGATCTGTAGTTTTAAACTGAATTTGCTGTTACTACCAGTAACTACAGGTGTTGCCAAATCAACCAGGACTGAAACCTTTGAGACTGTTGCTTTAAGCAGACCCAGCAAGTGCTCTTGGGGAGACTTTATGGAGTTTCCTTAGTTTTCACATGCAGTGTTTCTCCTAACTGACTTTCCGGGTTGCTGTGAGCCAGTGCTGAAATGATTGACAGCTTGGTAAATTATAGAAAAGCCCTGTGCATGGTTACGGGTCAATGCGGTAAAAGCGTTGAAGCCCTCTGTGTGTGTGTGTGTGTCTCTGTTGCGGTCTTTATTTCTCTGGACAGTGATGTATTTTGCATTTCCTGCTGAATCCTCCAGTTCAGTAAGTACTTTAACATCACTAATGGCAACAGCAGAAGATGGAGAAGGGAGGAGGGAGAGAAAGGTGAAAGAGAGGGACGCAAAGAGACAGAGACAAGGGGAAAGAAATGAAGAAGAAAATGACAGTGGGGATAAAATGAGAGCAATGGGAGAGTGCACAAAAGAAACCACAGGACACAAGACTGCTAAAGAGCATGTACGTTTTTCCCCATTATGACCTGAAAACACCTGCAATGTCTGAGTCATCTTTGGAGGAATACATTTCAAGCAAGTAGGGCCATCTACCTTAGCAAACTGAGCTAATTTTGCTTCATTTTTACACTTTACATTTATTTTTTAACGTACTCTACTGATTTCTTGGGGTTGTGCACATGAACTCAAGGAACTGGAAATTGTGTCTAAAGCAATTACATTAATTCAATCAGAGGTGGATGTTGGGGGTTTCTAACGAGGAGAGCCTGCTTTTTTCATGGTTAGGATAATTTATATTTCAGTTCCTCTTTTTCCATTTCTCACTCGGTTCCCAGAGGTATGTCCTCAGAAGTCCTCTCACACACTCCGGGTAATCAGCAAAGATGTAGTGTATCCCTCTCTCCATCAAGTTCAGCCTTGGCCTTGTTCGGTTATTTTAGGAATGTAATTTAAAATGAATGCATGTTCAAGGTAGCATTCAGGAGATACAAATTAAAACCTGTGTTTCCTCTTCCATCTCACTCACCCACCAATGGCGTCAGTCAGTGCAAACAGGTTTCATAATGAAATCACAATATTTTAACAAGGAATGAAAACAAACTGAATACATAATTCCTTAATTATTGTTCATGATGAATAAAGGAACGTATTTAGGTTTCATTATTCTAATTAAAAGTGGTTTTTCATATAGGTTTTAGCTCAAAATACATATAAAAAAACTGTTTTAGCTCTGTGAACATTAAACAAATGAAATGTATATGTGCATGCATGCATGCGTGATGTGTGGGATGCTAACCCTTTCCTTACTTTTCTAATGTGCAGTTGTGTAAGTGTGCAGGCATTTATGCACATGTTTTGTGTGTGTGTGTGTGTGTGTGTGTGTGTGTGTGTGTGTGTGTGTGTGTGTGTGTGTNTGTGTGTGTGTGTGTGTGTGTGTGTGTGTGTGTGTGTGTGTGTGTTAGGGACAGACACGTGGAGGGCCTGTCACCACACACTGATGTGTTTATTTCACTGCAGCTGGGGTAATCACTCACACACAGAGACAGACGCAGACACACATACACAAATATTCTCAC